>CM031670.1:1265822-1333322 GCA_006182925.3 Reinhardtius hippoglossoides
GTCGGAGCCAGATTAGAACTCAAATCAACCGGAGACTGAATCCAGGATTTTTAACACACAACAAAATGAACCTCGTGTTTTACTGAACTCAGCTTTTCAGCTGTGGGTTCGAACTCTGTGGGTTGTGACGGACGATTAAACAGCCGGTGAAATAAACGTACGATATCGAACTTTTATGGATTTTTTAAAAAATGGATAAAAAAAACGACCAGACCTGAGTCAGATGTACTTGAGTTGTCCCGTGAGGAGACAGTTGGCTCGGGGGTCAGTGTCAGTCAATAGTGGCTATGTCGAGAAGACCCCCCCGTGTCCCGTGCCGATGCTGATAATTACTCCGCCGCGCCGCCGCCATCCCGAGCAGAACTGTCTGTTTATCGTAGTTATCTGAATGTTTTTCATTTCTGATTCTAAGGGGTTTATACAGGTTATTACACAATGTGTTATTAACACACTGACAGATTACTCACCACCTCCTCCTACACACACACACACACACACACACACACACACACACACACACACACACACCACACACACACACACACACACACACACACACACCACACACACTGCACGCCCCCCCACACACGCAGAGTACACTGAACCTCCTTCTCATGCTGGTTTTTTCTACCATAAAATCGTTGTGTAAACTCTACCTCCTACACACACACACACAAACACACACATTAAATCATCCAAACCTGTAGTTCTTTAAAATGCTGACGATAAATTTGTGTTTTTTTTAAATATTTCATATAAATTAAAGATAAATACAATATTTTTTCCTCCAACGTTAAATGATGAAAGTTCATGTTGAAGTGTTCTGGTGTAAATCTTGAATCCTGAAGTATATGTCGTATAAAAATGTAGTAACTCCGGCTGTTCCCGTGAGTCGGAAACAAACTCACCGTGGCATATTTCAGATGATGTCAGCGCGTTCCTCTGCGATTAGAGTCTCGATGTCTTTCTTCATGACAGAGTCTGCAGAGAGAGGAGAGCGGAAACATCACAGCTCAACTACAGCAACTACAACAAGGAGTCAGGAGGATGGAAGATGATGAATATATTGAGGAGTAAATGTTTGAGACGTGAGCATCGTTCTGCAGGTTTCGTCCATCACACAGATTAAAGAACACAAGAAGACTGAAGCGCTGCCGGAACACGACCCTGGAGTCAGAAGGGTTTTATACGAATCCCAGGAAATGAAGCTTTTTGACTTCCTCTGCTCACAGGACGTTTTATGACATCATCACCTCTATCTGAGCTACTTAAGTCTCTTTTAAAACCAAGCACACGATCCCAGCTGGATCCAGACGGCCGCTGGTAAACCATCCCATAACAAAGCAGCGAGGGTATTAATCCAGATTAATCTACTTCCTCTGTGCAGGGTCTGGACACGCAAACCATGTGGATTAGGAATTTCTCCAAAGCAGGATTATGCAACGAAAGTGAGGAACAAAGAGAAACAAAGAGCCGAGGATCCACAGCAGCTGGAGGACGGAATGAGTTCAGGTTCCTTTACATGTTCTGTAATCATCAGAACATCAGTGAGGTTCCATAAAACCTGAAGAACCTGAGAACTCACAATCAGCTGCAGCAAGTTGAAGAGCGAAGCTGAACTGTGAATCAGTTCAAAGATTTAGAAGTTATTAAAAACCAGAGTTTATCTCCAAAATTCATCAGGAAACTTTAAAATATGAAGAATTCTGAACAGAGTTTGGTGGATTTGTTACAGCAGCAGCTCTTCTGGTTCAGGAAGCAGAGGATCATGGGTAATATCCAGTGTTGAGAGCGGGACAACACATTCAGAACCCAACAGAATCAATCACAACATGTGTCAGCAGGGGGCGCTGCTGCTCAGTAACAGTAACATAGCGTTGGTTTAAAATACAAATAAAATGGCTCCTGACGGTTCCTCACGTCTGATGTAAACTCTCCTGATTTTAAACTTTCAGGCTTTTTGAATTGTGTTTTTTGCTGATTGTAAACATCAGATCCAGGAGAGTTTGGGTCGTTGGGTCGTTGGCGTGTCAGATACTTTGGTTTTGGTCACGTGACGCTTTGATCCATCAAACCCCGATGAGATCAAACTCATGAGGAGAAACTGCAGAATCTGGTTTCAGACCAGCGAGGCTCAAACCCTGACTTCTCACAGAAGCTTTCAAAATGAGCTGCGATGTGAAGCATGTGGCCGCGGCTGCATGTGGTCAGCGCACTGGAATCCCAGAGGAGCTCTGGCTGCAGGCCCAGAGGAGGGTGGAGGCCCGGGTGGAGGCCCGGACGGAGGGCGAGCGGGCGGCCGCTCTGCGCTCCACCTGACAGAACAACCGACAGGCTGAAATTAGACGTTTTCTCTGGTTAGTTACAAAAACAAAGCACGATGGGTGATTTATCCACAGAGCGTCCACCCATGATGCATCTGGTCTGAAGTGATGACTTCATGAAACAAACGACATCAGAGTTTGAGACGTGGGTCCTGGACCTGAGTCAGAACAACCAGATATCATGAATCTGACAGTTTCAACAGATCAGACTGAAAACAGCAGCATCGTGTCGGGAGCTGGAGAAAAGACATCCTCCAACTTTGACTGAGGTCGTTTCATTCTTTTAAAACTTTCTGAATCAAAGTCAAACACACAGTTCACGTCCCTGGAGCTGCTACATGTCACTGACATGTACACTGACATGTCGAGAGTCCACAGACCTGGAACACGTCACCAGGAGAGAAGGTTCACCTGAGTGGAGCTGGAACCATCGTGTGTGTGTGTGTGTGTGTGTGTGTGTGTGTGTGTGTGTGTGTGTGTGTGTGTGTGTGTGTGTGTGTGCGTGTGCGCGTGTGTGTGCGTGCGCGTGTGTGTGTGTGTGCGTGTGTTGCAGGCCACAGCTGATGCTGCCTTCACTGTCTCTCACACTGATGCGTTCACGGACCCGGTTCCTCAGCAGCTCGGCTCGGTACCGACTCGCCCCGCGGGGCTCGGATCTCCGTGGCCGCTCTCAGAGTCGCTTTCTGCGGGTCAACAGACCCGGAGGCTCCGGAGGCTCCGGCGGGATGAGCCGACATTCTACGGTTGGTGACGATGCTACGAACTCACGCGAGATCATTTAATTCTAATGAGAATAAAACACAGAAGAAAATAAAGATAAGAGTAAATAGAGGAGAATAATTACCGTGATGCACCGCGGGGGTTCTGCGCGTTCTGTGCGTTCTGTGCGGGAACAGAGCTCCGAGCTCCGGCTCGTCAGGAGCATCCTCCGGTTACCGAGCGAAGCGCCGGGATGACAACAATAGACTCAATCCATGGGTACCGCGCACACACACACATACGCTCGCGCGCGCTCACACGCTCTCAAACACACACACACACAGTCTGAGTATCACTCTCACACACACACACACACACTGTGCCTCACACACACGCGGACGGGGCAGCTCCGGGTCCTGGTCCTGGTCCGAGCCGCAGCGGGTCAGACTGAGGAGCCGCAGCAGCCGAGAGAGACTCGTCAGATCCGGCCTGAAAGACACAGAAGATCCCCACTCTGCCGGCATCTGCTGGACAGAGCCGGTACTGCAGGACCTCTGTGTGTGTGTGTGTGTGTGTCTTTGCCACTGTTGTCTCTTTGTAGTGTGTCTCTCTGTAGCTGTTGTGTGTCTTTTTGTATTTGTTGTGTGTCTCTTTGTGTTGTGTGTCTCTTTGTATTTGTTGTGGTTGTTGTGTCTGTTTGTGGTCACTTTGTGTTCTTTCTCTCATTTTTTGTTTTGTGCTGTTGTTCACTTTGTGTTCTTTTCATTGTTGTGTGTCTCATTTGATTTTTGTGTGTTCTGAGAGAGTTCATAGGGATCCAACATGAAACCCAACATTAAATAACACGATGGAAGTGGTTTGAGTTTATTGAGCTTATAAAATATAAAGTGAAAAAGTGTCAACACAACAAAACACGATGCAAAGGTTCAAAAAGCACAGATGAGAAAAAAAAATGATTTGTAGTAAATTTGTGAAATAAAACTTTGATTCATGTAAAAGCTTCGAAACTAAAAACAGTGGAATCAAACAGGAAATACAACAAATGAAACTAAGATAATGAATCAGTGCAAACAGCCGAACTTCACAAGTTCACAACACAAGAGTGTGATTCACGCACACGTTCACGAACAACAACACAAATAAAGCTACACACCGTTTCTCATTCTGTCTCCAATCACGTCCCTGAAAATCCTCCTCGTCTGCACTTAACAAACCGAATCTCTGTTCTCGTCTTTTCTCGTATGTTCACCTTCAAGTTCCTGAGGCTGTAATTACCCACAAGTCCACGTTTGAGCTTCTCAAACTAAACTGCTGAGCTAGGGGGGGGGGGGGGGGGGGGGTGAAGCGTCTCCATGACATCATCCCCTCAGCGTCTCAGTTCAGCCAGGCGTAGGCGAACAGGCCGTTCTCTCTCCACAGATCACAGCGAGCGGCCGAGTAGTTGTGAGTCACCGACAGGCGGCTGGACAGGAGAGCAGTGGCTGCTGGGAACTCAGGCCACTCCTTCTCCATCTTACCTGCACGACAGAGAAAGAGTTCAGTGTCACGTTCAGAGGAAACAACCACGAGTCGCACGGGACGAAGTTACATGTTCCTCTGTGTCGATACGTCGTCATCATCAAACTGCAGCACGATAAATACAGGAAATAAGACGTGAGGCGTCTTTTTTACATTTCAAATACACTGAACCTTCCGGGTTCACGACGAGTGTTAGGGCCACGTCGAGGAAAAGAAACGTTTCAAGAATAAAGTCGTAATATGACTAAACATAAAGTCGTAACTTTCCGAGCATTGAGTCGTAATTTAACAAGAATAAAGTCATAAGATTACGAGAAGTAAGTCCTAATTCTACAGAAACTAGATTGTTTCAGGACTTTGGATCCGGAGGAAGTGAAACTGCTTTTCACTGATATCACAACTTGATTCTCTCTTTTGGCACTATTTTAAATTTATAGAAATTTCACTAAAACATTCTGTGGTCTTTAAAATGTGCAGGGAGGAATGGTGATGAGGATGATGAGGATCAGGAGGATGAGGATGATGAGGATGAGGATCATCATCACCTGTTTTGGCGAAGGTAACGAGGTGACGTGTGATGACCTCCTGGAATCTCTTGTCCCCGTCGGAGAGAGGCTTCCCCAGAATGGACTCCAGTCCACCAAAGAACGCCACGGCGTCCAGCGGTGGAAGGCGAAGCGGCTGGGGAAAGGCAGCAGAGCGCTGGACGTGTTGACCGGTCCGGACGGCGTGTGAGTCACCACGTAACGATACACGGGGCTCGTCAGGGCAGCTGCAGACAACAGAGAGATTTTCAGATTGAGCTGAGACGTCGGGACATAAACAACAGAGGCTGGAAACTGGAGTCTGGAGAATCAGGGGTTGGAAATGTCGTCTTGTTTTCTTCTGACTTTTTAATATCCATATTTTCCACTTGAAACCTCCAGTTAGTCAGTTGATGAGAATCTTCACCGATAAAATCTAATAAATGCTTTAAAACTCGAAAACTTTATATTTATTTAATATAAAGTCAAGTTTGCTGCCAGTTGTGTAAAATGTTCTAAAAACAGTATAAAATAGTGTTTGTCATTCAAATGAATGAATCATGAACTCTGTGCATTAACATGTTGATATGATATCACTGATAAACTCTGACTTCCTGTGTCCCTGGTTGTATTCATGTGTTTTTCAGCTTCATATGAATTGAATGCACCTTTTCCCTCAGGGACCTCAGGGTTATGACACTAGGTGGCGACGTTTCACCACAACAGGCCTGATAATACACCTTCAGTATGAGCGTGAGTTTACCTGCAGCCCTCCGTGCCAGCTCGTTGTTGGGACACGTGACCCGGATGTCGGACGCCATGGTGGTGTACGCCCTCTCCTGGCAGCGGTCCGCGGTGCGACAGGGGCCCGAGATCGGATACAGGTCCAACGCATCTTTAGGGAGATTCTCACTGAAGGACTCAAGTTTATCTGTCGGGAGGAGGAAACGTTCAGATACAGTGATACTGAGGATTGTAACATTGAACATTTAGCATTTAGGCATTTAGCATTTAGCTCATAAGATACTCACAAATAACCACAATAACATTTAGCCAGAGACCGGAGGCAGTTAACTGGTAACCATCAGCTGATACTGATGTTTCCCAACACATCTTTAAATCTGCGACCTGGAGCTAAACCACATGGTTTCCCACGGAGGCGTGAGCGGCCTGCAGCAGCTGTTACCTGTCACAAACCACCTGTAGTCCTCCCACGTCCACTTGGAGATGTTTTCAGCCGGAGGTCTGGAGAGAAGACACACAGTCCGATCAGCCGACAGATCAGCTGACAGCGACACACCTGAACCGGCTGAGCTCTCACCTGAAGTCCACCTCCTGCTCCGTCGTCCCGACAACCAACGGGACGTCGCTGTGCCGTCCCTTCGTCTGCCACACCTCCAAGGTGGAGCTTCCAGGACGAATCCATCCACCACCACCACCGGGCCGATGAAGCGCCCTCTAGTGGGGAGGTCTGTCATCCCGTCGGGTGCCCACGAGGGGTACTCCTGCCACGGGATGGCCTGGGGGGGGGGAGTTATAGTTGAATTTTATTATTATTATTAATATTATGGATACATGGATGCTTCAGCAGCACTTCAGGTGGAGCTGATCTTACTACACAGTCAGATAGTTTAGTCCAGTGGTTCCCAGCCTGAAGGTCAGGCCCAGACCAGGGTCCCAGTACATCTGCTAACATGGAGGCGGGGTTTACGACGTAAACTACAGCCAGCCACCAGGGGGCGATCCACATGGTTTGTCTTTACTTTGAGAGCTGTCATGTCATGAGAGAACCAAGAGAATTTAAATTGAACGTGGTAGCGCTGCAGGTTTCGTACCTGCAGCACCTGACGGACAGAGAGGCGGCGGACGCAGCTCAGGTCTCCGCAGTTCGTCTTCTTTAGGAAAACCAGGTTGTCGGACTCAGCTTGTTTCAGTGTCACATCCGGACGTACGGGCCGCTCATGTCCACCGCTGCTCGGAAGAGCCCTTCGCCAGCAGGGACGTCATCAGGGTCCACACTGAGGTTCCATTTCACCACAACACAGAATATTAAAAATATTGATTAACTTGCAGATTGTTTAACTGATTAACTGTTTGTCCGTTAAAACAGAATAAAGCTGCTAATTCTTACGTCTGAGAACCTGAAAACCGATGAAACATTTTTCATTAAAAATATTAATCAATACTCAAAATATTGACTTATTTTGAAAGGTTCAGCGTGAAGTATTTAGTGACATCTAGTGGTGAAGTTGCAAGTTGCAGCTGAAAGTGCGAAAGAGATCCTACAGCGGCTCAGGCATCATAAGAACTCAAGGTTTTTGCTTTGTCCATTTTGGGCGACTGTAGAAACACGGTGGTGCGACATGGCGGCCTCCGTGTAAGAGGACCCACTCTCGGTGTGTATATATAAATATATATAAATATAAAGGGTTCATTCTGGGGTAATGGAAACAACACTTCGTACATTCACATGATCTTTTATCGTATTTCTTTTTGTCAACAGATCCCTTTAACCGAAATCTTACACACTGGACCTTTAATTATCAATTAATGAACCACTTATCGAAGCTCCCATTTCTAACCCTTGCATAAAAATATTTTGCAGTATAAAAAATAGACTTTTAAAAATTGCTCTTCAGACTCATAGTGCGTCATGACACACTTGATTGTTTCTTTAATACCTGAGCTCTGTCCAAATATGGTGACTTTCCCTGGATCTCCCCCGAAGGTGTGGATGTTCCTCTGGACCCACTTCAGAGCCGCGATCTGGTCCATGAGGCCGTAGTTCCCTGGAGGAGGATCCGTTAGTAACGAGAACCAGACTTTATGTGACCTTGTTACTGGCGTCCCATTTTCTTCATCGGAAAAAACCCCATCTCGCTAAGAACTCAATTTAACTCTTTTGACGCTGAGTGGCGAGGAAATGGGTCAGAGTCAGACATCACGCCATCACGCCATGTGAGGCTCAGAACGTTGTGTGAGAACAGGCCCCCACAGTGTTTCATTAACACGGAGGAGATCTCATCACATCAACATTCTAAACAATAAACATTTAAATGATTTATTACGGTTAAACACAGACTCTAAATAAAGATGGACGACACGTCTCCACTTCCTCCCACTATTTAGGAATGAAGTGTTGAAATATCTTGGATATGAATGCTGCCATCTTGTGGTGGTGTGCGTGTGCGTGTGCGTGTGCGTGTGCGTGTGCGTGTGCGTGTGCGTGTGTCATGGACGGACCTGAGGTGTTCGTTGGAGAACCTTCTCTCAGCATCTCCAGCGCCAGGAAGCCGAAGGCGTTGAGTCTGTAATTGAAGCTGACATAAACCACGCCTGTGTTGGCGGCGAGCGTCTCCGTGGGGGAGTAGCAGAGCTCCCCCCACTGAGCGTGTGCAGGTGTCCTCCGTGGATCCACACCATGACGGGGAGTTTGGCGTCCGGCTGCAGCGAGGGCGTCCACACGTTGACGTAGAGGCAGTCCTCCTGGCCCATCACCTTCCCCGTGCTGGACATCGGACGCACCTGCGGACACATGCTGCGGAAGCGTCCGGCGTCGGTCACCCTGCTCCTGCACGTCGGTGCAGCCGGAGGAGCCCAACGCAGGGCGCCAACGGGAGGAGCGCCGTACGCATCCCTTAAAAGAGTAGGCTCCATTTTTCTGAGGAAGAAGGATTAAGAAGGATCGAGACGAGATTATGTTCATTTCTAAAAAAGTGTTTGGAAATGCTGGTTGAAATGTTGCACGTTTACTTTATACTTTCTAAATTGTGTATATAAACTCACGTGTCTTCCTCTGAATTCTCCGCAGTCCGTCGACACCTGAGCGAAAGACGACGGCAGCGTCTGGGCCACGTAGGCCAGGTAGGTGGCGAGAGCGAGCAGGGCGAGGACGCCGAGGCAGATGAAGAAGATGCAGCGTCTGGACAGCACCAGGAAGGGGCTGATGTAGTTCCTGTGACGGACGTACTGCGCCTCCTCCTCGTCCTCCTCCTGCACCAGGTAGCGGTACTCGGTCCTCGCCGGGACCTCAAATGCGTCCTGGTTCATCTCCGCTCTGCGACAAAAAAACAAACCGAAACCGACCTCAGATCAGATTCAACGTGTTCGACAGGTGCAGGAGAAACGAGCAGGAACAAGACGGACGTGAAACTGAACTGTAAATTGTATTTGTTGCTTTCAAAGACAAAGAGAAGAGAGAATGTGTTCTCTTGTCCTGTGTCGATACTTCAGAACTATTCTGTCGTCCTCAAACTCTTCGACAACATTCTGTCACTTCTTATAGTTTGTGTTCATCCTACCTGGTTTATCTGCACTGGAGATTTTATACTCAATGTTTTTCATCAAAGGAAACAGAATTGTCTTTATCACTCGTCACAGAGTCTGTAAAACAGCCGAGTGAGTTTTCATTTCCTTAAATAAAGTAAAAATTCTATTTCAAACATTCGTGTGACCTGTACCAAACACGACCACGTCAATAATAAACATGAAGCAGAATTATCATCTGATTCTCTCACTGTGGATTAGTTTTCTTTCAAATTGTTCAGGTGTACCTAATAAAGTGACCACTGGTAACATTATGATAATATATAATATTATGACATTAACAGGAGATATTTCTCAATGAAATATAACTTTTGAACTTGTCTTGTAATTGGCCTTTTCCTAGATATTGTCCTGTAATTTCTCTTGTTTTCGGAGGGACAATAAAAAATCGTACGTTAAATTTTACATTATACATTAATTATACAGAAACTATTTTAAAATAAGCTCAGTCTAACACTTCTTCTTCTTGGTTTATTGCATCAAGCTGCATTATCTATATCACAAAGCCTAAAAACCTCATGTTTTTATTACTCATTACTCGTTTTTGGTTATTTGTGAAAGACTTTGTAACTTTGTTTTGAGAAGTGATACATAAACATAATTATTATTTTCAGTAGTAGTAGAAGTATTAGTATCGTGTATGTGGATAAAAGGTTTGAGTGTTTCGATCCTGAGAAGTGAATTAGGTAATATTTGACATTGTGTGTTCATATCCTGTAACGGAACCGAATGTGTTGCGGGGCAGAAACACAAGAAGGAGATAAAACACATGGAACAACAAACTAACACAACAACACAACACAACAACAGATCAACGAGTTCAGTCAACACAACGAGACGATTCGTGATGAACTTCAGTTTGTGAAGTTTGAACTCGTTTCCTTCAGAAGAGAGAAGAAGAGATGAAGTGTGAACTTCCGTTGAAGAACTTCTCTCGCTCTTCTTCTTCTTCTTCTTCTTCTTCTTCTTCTTCTTCTTCTTCTTTCTTCTCTTTCTTCCTCAGACACTTTGAAGAAAAGATGGATTTACTCACCATGTCCCGTCCACGTCTCACGCGCACACGCAGCAGGAAACAAACAACAGTTGACGCACTTAGGATGTTTTCAGGGTGGAGCGCGTGTCCGACTCCTCCCCCCCCCCCTCTCAGTCACATTTAAAGAGACAGTACACGAAGACGAACTCGCCTCATTGTGCTTCAGGTCAAAAGATAGAAACACAAATATGTATTTTATACAATGACCAGCAGGGGGCGACTCCTCTGGTAGTTTCTATAGAAGTCTATAGAAAGTGACTTCTCACTTTATAACGTCAGTAACATTAAGGAGTTTCAAGTCTTCTTCAAACAGCTGATGTTCATTTAGTGAGTTATGATCATTTAGAGTCAAACAGACCATAAAGCACCGGATGTTGGGGGGGGGGGGGGGGGTACCACAGTGTGATTGACAGCTAGTACCGTCCATGGGTGTCAATAAAAACAAAACAACACAGTTGATAAACGATCTCTTTGGTTTCACTCGTGTTTTAATGACAGTGAAATTTACTGGATACAAAAGTGTGATTTAACATGAGAAGAGAAGCTGACGCCTGTCACTCAAACACAAGTGACGCTCGTGACGTCTCCTCTCGGACTAAATGAAGATGATAGTTAAAGTATACGTGTTATAAATATCTGGTTCATCAGTTTATTAGAGTGAAAACAAACACGTCAGTGATATGAAACCATCACACATCCTCACATCAGCTTCTGATGAGGTCATTAAATAACAGAAGGTTTAGTTGAAATACATGATTCATACGTCGTTCTAGAGAAATGATCATTAAAGCAAAAACCATCGTGTGTGTCTGTGCAGTGAATGTGTGATGTGTGATGTGTGAGTGTGTGTGTGTGTGTGTGTGAGTGTGTGTGTTTGTCCTTCATACGTCTCAGTGGTGATGGTTTAACATCAGATTTAAACTGTTTCCGTTCACACTGAATATTTTAATTTTTGTCAACAAATCACATGTTCAGCAGCAAACTAACAGTTTTAATAATGTGTCTGTTGATGAGATTTTATTTAGAGTAACAACAGTAACTGAGTACTTTTACTCACATAGTGTACTAAAGTAGAAGTAAGTGTATATAAGTGTAATTATGCAACTAATGTGTGTGTAACTAATCTGTGACTGTTTTCACACCTGATGTTAGAATGTGACTACACTGACCCCTTGTGGTCAAAACCCATTGTACATGTAGGACCGATTATCTTATCTTATTTTATCTTATAGATGGTGTTCTTATCAGTCGGATTCTACAGATGTGTTTATTGTGTGTGTGTGTGTGTGTGTGTGTGTGTGTGTGTGTGTGTGTGTGGTGTGTGTGTGTGTGTGTGTATTTGCGCACAGCTATAAAATATTATACGATTTTACACATTTAAAAATATATAAACATTTAAATGATAAATATTTTGTATGTTTACTTAAATAACATTTAAAATAAAAACCTCTCTTTGTATTTTTACAGTGTGGTTTCCTGACGTTTCTCCTCCACTGCTGCCTTAATGTGATTTGTTGACAATAAGAAAATATGGTGTATTTTATGGCCTTTGTTGTTTAACACACGCTAAAAGTGACATTTTGTTATAATGGTTTAAAAACTCGGACACAAAAATGAACACGAATAAAACACGAGAAGGTGCAGCTCAATATAAACACATTCACAATGTGAACTCACTTCCTATAAAATTCAACAGAAAACATTTTCTGCTTTTAAAGAGAAAACGTTTTCTTGGTTTTTCATCAAATTCAAAGTTAAACTCTCACGTGTTGCCACGGCAACGTCTGACCTGCTGAGGGCGGAGCTTGAGGATCGTCGCTCTGTCCAAACGTCTCAGTGTCTCTGACTCAGATCATCGATCACACACAGGGATCTAAATATCGACCAATCAGATAATCAATAAATGTCCTGATCTTGTTTTTAGATGTAGACGATCTCTCCTGTGGCGCCACCTTCTGGACACATTCTGCCGGTTTTGCTCCACTATTGTTCAAACTTGAAGAATCAGACATTTTTATTTATTTATGTTGTGGCTGTAATGAACTATGCTGCCTATAGGGGGGGATAGTATTGCTACAAACTGTTAATTCTGTAATTGTTTACCACAGGAAGTCGCGTGTTTAAAAGATTCAAGTAGCAGCAGGCGTCAGCGAGTCCTGGTTTACGGTCGTGTCCTCACAGTGCTGCTCGGAGGTCATGTGACCACATCACATCAGGAGATTGGATTAAAGCAGTCGCACAGTTCAACTGCTGCTGTCGTCCACATGTAAAGAGACGTAAAGACTCTAGAAACAATAACGTCATTTAAAATATTCTGTCATAACCTCTAAGTCAGGGTCATTCAGGGTCAGAGTCATTCAGGGTCATTCAGGGTCATTCATTCAGGGTCATTCAGGGTCAGGGTTGAACCCTCTGAACGACCGTGACGTCACACTTCCTGTTCCTGTCGGTCTGGTTCTCAGGCATCGTCAGGACGAGGCGGTCACATGTCTTCGTACAGCAGCATGCCGTTGAAGATGGTGAGCGGCTCCACGGAGTGGGCGAGTTTTCCCATCACCAGGTCGATGCAGATCGTGTCCCGAGTCTGCAGAGGCAGGATGATGTTGAAGACGGCCAGGGAGCCTGGAGTGATCTTAGCCTCGGCCACAGGATTGTTCTCCAGGCCTTCGGGCTGGTAGCCTCCAGAGTCCACGCGGGCCATGCCGTAATTGGACTTTGACAGAACCGCCTCGATTTTCTCGTTCTTATGACCCGTCAGGACGGCGCTGAAGAAGTAATGTCCGTCTACTGGAGCGGTGAAAACACCTGGAGGGGACAGTTTCACAGAGAGACACCGGATCAACTTCAAAATCTTACTGAATATCTCCGTCCAGACAAGAACACAAAAACGACTACACACACTCAAACAAGCACAGCCGGCCAGTAGGTGGCGATGAAGTCTAAGAGAAGCACTTTGTGAAGCCGCTCAGTGAAGTAAAGGCTCATTTATTCTGACTTCACAGAACGAAAAGAGAAACCGTCACTGTCCACATACTCATGAGTCCGGTTCATTGGCATGACTGTTAGCAATACATCCACTAGGGGGCAGCACAGGGTTGAGAGTTTCAACAACAAACATGGCGAAGGTCGAGAAGGTTGTGATACTTTTCCAATTAAGAAAAAGCTGCTTTTTTTTCTAGAAACAAATATTTTCAACAAGAAACTATTTCCTGTTGTTATAAGTTACAGTTACATATTATTATTATTATATATTTCATATGTTTATTTTGGTCAAGTTCTCTTTTCTTTTCAACTGTTGTCTGACTCAGGTAAATTAAGATTCATAGTTTGCATTAATAAAACATATTTTATACAAATCTCTTTACATTTAGTTTCCAATAAACAGACAAACTGACAACAGAGACACACTCAGGAGCTGGGGATCGAACCAACAACCCTGTGACGAGTGGACGGCCGTCGCTCTACCTGTTCGCGGGTCGTAAAATTCTCCTTCGTTCACAAAGATCTTATCGAAGACGATGGTCCCAGCTTTGTCCACAGGGACGGTGAGGGCGGCAGAGAACGACAGTCTGGGGACATGAGCATGGCACCGGGCAGACCTGAGACACACACACACACACACACACACACACACACACACACACACACACACACACACACACACACACACACACACACACACACACACACACACATGTATAAACACATCGCTGCAGAATGAATGATGATAATGATTTGTCACGTGTTGAAAACATCACATACCTGTTTCACCTTTGGGACCTGGAAGAGCCAGATTACATGTTAGAAATATAAACATACATGTTTACATTCATGTTCATATGAACTAGTAAATGTCGACTTTTTATTTAAGCTCATTACACATTAACTTTCTAGATTGAAAATACTTTTTCCTCTAAATAAAAAACATCCGTCTCACCAGGAAAACCTCGAGCTCCGTTCTGTCCTTGTGGTCCAAGAGGTCCTGGGGGCCCCCGGGGGCCCGGCAGCCCATTCAATCCTCTTTCCCCAGCTGGTCCTGGGGGCCCAGGCAGGCCTGGGAAATGATCAATAAAATAAAATGAAATCACAATGAGCAGAAAAGCAGAAGCTGCTTCACTGACGTTCATCATTTTTCAAATCTAATTTGACGGTTTTATTCACAATGTGAAGAAAACGCTGACTCCTGCATTTCTGCCTCGTCAAAATAAAGTTCTGAGGGTTTGAACTTCGGCAGCAGGAAGTATCATCACTGCTCATGTGACATAAATGTTCAACAGGATTGTTCTTCTCTTTCAACTGTGAGTATTGATTGAACTTTATAATAATACAATAACAACAATAATAATAGAGAAAAGTAAAGATCTGATCTGTATCCTTGTCCAAACGGAATCTGGAAACTAACAAACCAACAGTCGTATGAACAGAAATGAAAACATGATAAATAATGTTCTAATAAAACAATAAACTGTCCAGCTCACCGCTCACGTCCTGCTCAGAGAGATGCTGAAGATCTTTGAGGACGTGGGCGACGCTTGAGTTCAGGTTCTTCATCCGGCCGTGGACGTCGTCCTGATTCTTCTGAATAACGTCCAGATTCCTCCGTGATGGACGACGGTGTCGTTCAGCCCAGAGACACATGTCCACAAACTGGACACGTGTCGATTCAGCCCTGAACACGGAAATAATTCAAACATAACGATATGGAACACGTTAAATCAATCACTCAATCAAATCAAATCACAGTTTGTCTCAGATCTTAACAAGGAGCAACATCCTCTGTCCTATGAACACGTATGAACACGTATGAACACGTATGAACACGTATGAACACGTATGAGCACATGAACCGTTGACACGATGAACACGTATGAACACGTATGACCACGTATGAACACGTATGAACACGTATGAACACGTATGAACACGTATGAACACGTATGAGCACGTATGAACACGTATGAACACGTATGAACACGTATGAACACGTATGAACACGTATGAGCACGTATGGACACGTATGACACGTATGAGCACGTATGAACACGTATGAACACGTATGGACACGTATGAACACGTATGAACACGTATGAACACGTATGAGCACGTATGAACACGTATGACACGTATGAACACGTATGAACACGTATGAACACGTATGAACAGATGAAGAGTTTATGTTTAGTGGAATTAAAGTGAGAATAAAAAGAAACTGGTACCTTCCTTGATCTTGTGGATTGAGTCCGAGACGCCGTCCAGTCGCCCACAGACGCCTTCCAGCTTCGACAGCCTCTTCTCCAGCCCGTCTCCGGACCGCCTGCAGTCGCCCATCTCCACCAGCAGCGTGCTCTCGAACCGCCGCACGTCCCGATCCAACCCGTCCAAGCGGTCCCGGCTCTCCTCCATGTGCTCCGTCACCTCCAGCTGGATCTTGTCCAGCTCGGAGATGATTTTATCTTTGGTGTTTCCTGGTGGGAATCAGAGGATGAATGAGGGACCGTCAGCTGGGGACGGTGCAGCTATGACCACATCGAGTTGGACTCACCGAGGTCGGTGATGACGCTGCCGTGTTTCTGCATCGTGTGTTCGATTCCCTTCAGGGTGTCGTTGATGGAGCTGAACGTGAGGACGACCTCGGACAGTTCGCCCTGCAGCGTCTTCAGCTGGTTGTTGTGGATCGAGCCTCCAATCACACTGTGGCCGTCTAATGGCTTCGCAGAATCCAGCCCGGTTCCCCCTTCACTGGTACCAGAACCACCAGAACCACGGGAACCACCAGAACCACCAGATCCACCAGAACTACCAGAACTACCAGAACCACCAGAACCACGGAACCACCAGATCCACCAACTACCAGAATACCAGAACCTCCGGAACCACCAGAACGCTTGAACTGCCAGAACCTCCGGACCACCAGAACTGCTTGAACTGCCAGAACCTCCGGAACCACCAGAACTCCGGAACCACCAGAACTGCCAGAACTGCCAAACTCGGACCACCAAACGCCAGAACCTCGATCCACAGACTGCCAGAACCTCCGAACCACCAAACTCCAGAACTCGGAACCAGAACCACCAGAACCACCACCTGTTGGACGTCACATTACAATATTTCTCAGCCGGTCTGTGTTAACGAGTTGTGGGCGTGTCAGAGCGGCTCTTACATCTGCTGCTACACCTCCCGACGTCGTCCCGCAGCAGGCGGACGTCGTCCTGCAGGTGCGAACACATCTGGAGGCAGCCATCTTTCTCTGAGTCCAGTCGGAGCTGGAGTCTGTTGATGTGGCTCTGCATGCGCCCAAGTGCATCCTGGGAGTGGTTCTTCAGCCTCCGCAGCTCCTCCTCCACCTTCCTGCAGAGGTCGCAGTCGTGTCCCAGCGTCTCCACCTCCGTCACGATCCTGTTGAAGTGCTCGCCGTGGTCGCCCGTCAGGGCTTTGATCTTACGCACGTCGTGACTCAGGTCCACAACCTGGAAACCACTTTACAAGTTACTATTCTATACATTTAGAATATATACATAACGCTATATAACTCTATTTATACCATCTCTATGTACTTTCTATACAACTCTACATAAACTCTGTAACTACATATAACTCAATTTGGAACTCTATATAACACATAACTATATACAGTAGAACTCTAAAACTATTTCTAACTCTATAACTATTTATACCTCTGTATGTACTTTCTATATAACTCTATATAAAAGTATATAACTCTATAAATAACTCTCTGTATAACTTATAACAATAAAAACTCTATATAACACTATAACTATATATAACTCTATATATAAACTATTTATACCTTTGTATGTACTTTCTATACAACTCTATAAATCTATAACTCTATTTATAACTTTCTATATAACTCTATAACTACATATAACTCTTTATATAACTGTATATAACACTATAACTATAACTATATAACTCTATAAATAACTCTTTGTATTACATAAAAACTCTATATAACTATATATAACTCTAAGGTAAGTCTCTATATAACTTTCTAAGAACGAAAACTCTCAATATAACTGTTCGAGTATATAACTCTCTACATAACTCTATTTATAACTATGTATAACCATGTATAAGTATATATATACTATCTTATCATTCTATATAGAACAGTTCTGACGTCACTGTTCATCTTTGATCTTTTTCGGTCCTGATCTGTCAACATGAGTTCATATTTTCTATAAACAGATATTTATACGCAGTGAGTCTCCACCTTGTCGTACAGAGAGTCTCCGGACACCGACAGGTCTTTGAGTCGAGTGTTGAAATGTTGAATCTTGTCCTCGTTGGCCACGACTCTCCACGCCAGAGACTTCTCTGTGGTATTTTCTCCTCCAATCCCAGGTAACCTTCCTCCTGTTCCTCCCCTGTTTCCTCCTCCTGGAAATACTCCTCCTTCCCAGCTTCCTCCTCCTCCTCCCTCCTCCTCCCCAGGTTCCTCCCTCGCTTCCTACTCCTCCCCGGCTTCCTCCCTCGCTTCCTACTCCTCCCCGGTTTCCTCCCTCGCCTCCTACTCCTCCCCGGCTTCCTCCCTCTCCTAGATCACCTCCTCCTCCCCGGCTTCCTCCCTCTCAAGGTCACCTCCTCCTCCACGGCTTCCTCCCTCTCCTCCTCCTCCTCCCCAGCTTCCTCCCTGTCCTCGGTCACCTCCTCCTCCTCCTCCTCCTCCTCCTCCCCGGCTTCCTCCCTCTCCTCCCTCTCCTCCCTCTCCTCCTCCTACTCCTCCTCCTCCTCCTCCCAAGCTTCCTCCCTGTCCTCGGTCACCTCCTCCTCCTCCTCCACGGCTTCCTCCCTCTCCAAGGTCACCTCCTCCTCCACGGCTTCCTCCCTCTCCTCCTCCTCCTCCTCCTCCCCAGCTTCCTCCCTGTCCTCGGTCACCTCCTCCTCCTCCCCAGCTTCCTCCCTCTCTTCCTCCTCCTCCTCCTCCTCCTCCTCCTCCACAGCTGCAGTGCTCCAGCCTCCGGATGATGAGGGAGGTGTTGTTCTCCAGCTTTAGCAGCCTCTGGTCCTGGTCGCTCACTCGGTTCTTCACCAGCCCCACGTCCAGCTCCACATCTGCGATCCTGAAGGCCTGGTCATCAAACCGGTCCAGAAACACCGTCCTCAGGTCCGTCACCTCTTTGTGGACGTAGTCCTTCAAGTCGTTCTCCAGGTACGAACAGCTCTGCTCGGTCTGCTGCACTGTGTTGTTGACCCGCCGCTCCACGTCTCTTAGGCGACTGTCCAACATGTCCTCGGTCACCACAACATCTCTTCCACCGCCACCGATTCCACCGCGACCACCAAAAGCTCCTCCTTGGGTCCCACTGAGCGTCTTATCCAGGCGGTTCTGTAGAACGTCGAAGTTCTCTGAGGCCGAGCTGATCTTACGTTCAGCGTCAGTGATGCGGTTCTGGAGGTCATTGACAGTGTTGCAGCATCCCTGCAAACGTAGCACATCCCGCCGCAGCACGTCCTGTCCCTGGCCGTAACGACGTCCATGACGTTCAGCTGCTTCTCCAGAGCTCGGATCCGCTCTCGGTCCTGCGAGCTGCTGTCGGCGCAGATCCTCCACACCGGCCTGGAAAACACACGGCACGGAATCTAAACTAACAGAACCAGTTTGACTTCAGCTACAGTGATGTTTGGCTTTGTCACAGATGTCTTCCACTGTCATCCATCCACCAACAACCAAACCAACCAACCAATCAACCAATCAACCAACCAACCAATCAACCAACTAACCAACCAACTACCAATCAACCAACAACCAACACCAACCAACTCAACCACCCACCTACCATCACAACCAAACCACACACCAATCACCAACCACATCCAACAACCAATCAATACCACAACAACCACCTCCATCCATCCACATCAATTTAGAGTCCTGTGTAAATACGTCTGTTTGGAGTATTTGATAGGGCTTGTATAAGTATTTCATTGTGTTGTGAGTATTTGGTTGTAATGTTGTGTTGACATCACTTCCTGACCACCAGGGGGCGCTGTGATTGGTGATACCTGACAGGAGGAGCAGGACAGCGACACTCTGGTCTCCAGCTCCCTCAGGATCTCCTCCTTCAGTGAGTTCAGGTTCCCTCCGCTCAGGCCTCCTCCAGACAAACCTCCGTCCAGATGGTTTCCTTTCCCGTTCACCAGGTGGTTGTTGATGCTGAGCAGATTTTTATCATGAGCCTGTCGGAGGAGGAGGAGGAGCCAACATCAACAAAACTACACAAACCATTTCTGTGGTGGATCTGACCCGTCAGGATCTGGACTATCAGGATCTGACCCGTCAGGATCTGGACTATCAGGATCTGACGACACACCAGCCCCACAGGTAAATATGGAAAAAGGAAAATGCTGCCACACCTGTGTGCGATTGTCCAGTTGGTCCAGTTTGGTCTGGATACTGTGAATCGTCTCTTTAATCTCTGGCTGAGCAGCATCAGCAGGGTTTCTTCCTCCTGACGAGCCTCCTCCTCTCCTCCTTCTCCTCCTTCTCCTCCTTCTCCTCCTCCTCCTCCTCCTTCTCCTCCTCCTCCTCCTCCTCTGCTGACGGACGGATTGTTCGTGGTGGACTGCAGGTCCTGGACGATCCGGGTCAGACTCTGGATCTTCTCCTCCAGTTGCCTCATCTTCTCATTCTCAACGTTTCCTTCAAAAAAATAAAAAGAAGCAACAGAACAATAACAGGAGCAGTTCTTGAAGGTCACCAGTAGAGGTCAGCACAGGTCACTTATTACTGCTGCTGTGTGTTGGACTGAGAATAAAAAGTGTTCTCGAGTTGGTTTCACTGAACTTAGAAATAACAAGTTGTCTAAAGAATTTAAATGAAAAACTGAGTATTAAAACATTCAATAACTCCTTTGATGAAATAGGTCTTAAACTCCACTGAAGCCAGTGAGACGAAATGTTTAAAGTGTCTTTTAACGACACTGTGATTAAACACCGAGTCTAAACATGAACGTTGTGACTCCACTCACCACCGTGTCCTCCGCTCTGTCCTCCTGCAGAACCCGTCCCTCCTCCTGTCGGGTCTGGGCTGTGGTCTGTAGGTGGAGACCTGAGGTCCTGCTCCACCAGCTGGACCATTGGAGCAGTCCGCTCCGCTGTAGCCATGACAACACTTCCACTCCATCTGCGTCACCATTTTGTAGGCCACTTTGTACCGCGGCCTCATGAAGGTCCGATAGCTGCAGAGACAAGTTGGTTTGACATCATGTTAACGTTGACACGACCGTCCAATCACAGCCAGCAGCCGTCACATGGACACGTCATGATGTCACATGGACACGTCATGACGAGCCTGTCAGCTGCGGGCTGTGATTGGACGGTTTCATGTGCTCAGTAAGAGAGAACCATGTTTTGCTTCCACCTGCAGAAACAGGAAGTGAAATCCCATAATAAACCTGGGTTTGTTAATCCTGTGCAACGAGCCGATCTTGATGTGACACCACAGAGTTTCTTTAGAGTTTCCTGCTGATCAGAAGATTTTTCTCTATCTGATCTCAGATCTCAGGCAAACTTCTCTTATTTCTCTTTTCCTTCAGTCCACCACAAATATGTTGGCGAGCAGCTCTCGGCCAATCAGAGCTCCTGAAAACTGAAAGTAAAACTTGATTGAATCCATCTGTGGGGCTGCGGGGCAGGTCGGCCCAGAAGAGAATCACCAACAGAAACACTGAGGAACAGATGTTAGAATCACTCATGTGAACTGTTTGTTACTATTCACAGTCACAGTCAGCAGGAAGCTCTGTGTGTGGAGAAGTGGCCTGATGGTGGCGCTACAGAGACAGAAAACATGCCAGTAGACTTCAGAAGGAGCAGCTGCTAATACTGTAAAATGCAAATAACTAAAACCCTGATTGTAAAACAGTGAAGTCATCATGCAACATGCCAGCGTGTGTGTGTGTGTGTGTGTGTGTGTGTGTGTGTGTGTGTGTGTGTGTGTTACTCACACCACCACCGGCTGCACTGTCCGCTCCCCCAGCTGCAGGGATGATAATCAGGTTTCACATACGTCTCAACTCCGTCCTCGACGACACAACTCACCGTCTTGGTCACCACAAACGAACACCAGTTCCTGTGTCACACACACACACACACACACACACACACACACACACACACACACACACACACACACACACACACACCACACACACACAGCACAACAGTGTTGATGTGTGAGGGGTATTGTGGGTAAAAACCTCAGCAAATGTCAGCGCGTGGTGGTGATGTCATCTGTCTTTTTGTGTTTAAATTAAATTATGTTTCAAATTCTGTGGAATCCTGAACAACAAGCAGGAATCTACTGGTTTTTAACTGGTTCATAGTTTCGGCTGAAAAATACTTTTTAAGTTAACTTTTTTAAATTGAATGTTCAAATGATTAAATCAAGTTGACACATGATCGGTGAGACGCGGGAGAGTTTAACATTTCAATTGGGATGATGTCTGTTAAAACGTGTCTTTAATAAAAACAGAATTTATTCTGGGTTTTTATTTAACTCGATTTAAATTTAATTTCTATCAGATGAGTTGAATTTATTCGATGTTTTTCAGGTTGTTTTACATCAGTAAAATAAAAAGAGAATGAATTCATCATGAACCAGGAGAACAACATTCAGTCCTGATGTCACCGTCACGTCTTCGCCCTCAGTATCAGGACCAGCGCTGACCTTTGACCTCCAGCCGGCTGAGCACTGACACACCACAGACTGACGAGAGGAAACATTCGACCTCATGAGAGAATATGTTCGGATTCTGATTTCACATTTCTCGTACATTTGTTCGTACAAACACGACAAACACAAACATTTCTAACTTCAGAGTTGTGCTTCTTCTTCGTGAGGACGCTCGGTGACGTAATGCAACTCGAGCCTCAAACATCACGACTGGACCGATTGTGTTGAGCAACCGGTCCTCACAAAGATAGAAGGAGCACACACACACAGACACACACAGACACACACAGCATGATGTCACTCTCTCTGCAGGAAATGAGTCATTTAGGCGTTTGTTTAAATTTTTGATGATGACATCACAGACTTCACCGTGTGTGTGCGTGTGTGTGTGTGTGTGTGTGTGTGTGTGTGTGTGTGTGTGTGTGTGTGTGTGTGTGTGTGTGTGTGTGTGTGTGTGTGTGTGTGTGTGTGTGTGTGTGTGTGTGTACGTGTGTACGTGTGTGTGTTTCAATACAAGCTGTAACTGTGACTTCATGTGAACAGTTACAGGAAACAACACAGACGTCAACTTGTCTTATTCAGAAAATGTTTTATTTAAATAATCAATAATATCAATGAGTGTTTTAACATCCGGCCTCATGTTTGTATTTTTATCACGTTTGTTCGCACGCTGAGTTTGTACGAAAGTTTCTTACGTCAGATTCCAGAAACGCTTTTATCTCAAGTTTGTGAGTGATGTCAAAAAAAGTCATTTCCTTCCTCGTGTCCGACGAGTTGAATCGTGAAAATGAGTAAAAACGTTCAGAGACTGAAGTTCTGGTTCCAGAGTCGAGATGAGAAACTGAACCAGAGAAACCTGTCACAGCAGCAGATCTTCAGAATGATGTAAAGAAGAGAGATATTACAAAGGAAAACTAAATAATTCAAATTAAATAAAGATACACAGAATATGTACATGATACAAACCTTTCACTACAGATGGAAATGATATCGTGAACCAGTGGTTCTCAAACGGTTTCTGTCAGGGGGGGGGGGGGGATTTCATGCTGGCCTGATACGACGATGGTTTATTTATTTATTGAAATGAACGTGCACACACATACTGTTATAAGAACATAACACTGTATCTTGTAGAATATGAATATGAGTTTGAGTAAACTGGTAAAAATAGTAAAATAATGTGAAATATATGTATTTATAAATGATATATTGCCACAGTAGTGTACTGGTGAGTAGTATGTAATCTCACAGTAGTATGCAATTTGGTATGAATATAAAAATGATCTGTAAATGTATAGAAATATAGAAATAACTAAAATAGTGAATTTCAAGCAAATCTGTACGTTCCAACATTCAACAGGATCATAATAAACAGAAGTATGTCAACATTACTATGACCTCATTTATATATTTAGTTATAATCCTTCAAACTAATGAAATATAATTATTATAAACTAATATATATATATTCTCCAAATATGAGAACATCAGTGAACGTGAAGTTCTTCACTAGTTTTTTCAAGTTAAGAACAAATCTGTTCGTAACGGTTCCTGCACGAAGCCAAAAGATCCGAATGTGTTGAATGAGACAAAAAGCAGAACATCAGGTAAAGAAGTCACAGTCAGAACCAGGACTAGGACCAGGACCAGGACCAGGACTAGGACCAGGACCAGGACCAGGACCAGGACCAGGATCAGGATCAAGACCAGGATCAGGATCAGGATCAAGATCAAGATCAGGATTAGGATCGGAATCAGGACCAGGGTTAGGGTTATAAGTGAACAGTGGACTGTGATTGGCTCGTGTGCAGCGAGAGTTCAGACCCAGAAGACAACACCTGGGTTTGAGTCTGAGGTCAGGGGTCAGCAGAGGTCAGCAGAGGTCAGAGGTCAGCAGAGGTCAGTTTCAAATTGAAACCTGAACAAACTGAATCACGACAATTTATCTTAATATTTTTGAATGAATTTTCATGAGAATTAACTGAAATAAATGTGAATATTTCACTTCCCCAGGGAGGTTATGTTTCCACCCCTGTGCCTTCATTAAAGATCTCACACAAACCACACACTCTTTTCAGTTTGGTGCAGATCCAGGATTTTGGGGGGGTGAGGTGAGGGGTGTTCAGCTGCAACAAGACACTTCACCACTAGATGTCACTAAACTCTACACGCTGAGCCTTTAAGGTGCTGATGGGTCACGGTTCTGCTGATGTTCTGGGTTTAAATCTAAATACATGTAATGGAGCTGCATCATGAGCTGTTGAGCGCCCGTAACCATGGGAACAGCAGAGAGGAGTGAGCATGTCAGTCACTGTGACATCACCGTGACGTCACTGTGACATCATCGCAGTCAGACGCATCGAACCTCCAGCACCAGGATTCAAACCAGCAACTTTTAAACACTTCCTCTTCTCTTTCACAATAAAACATCTGACAGAGAACCCGTCTGAGATGACGTCACCCCATCCTCCTCCTCCATCACCATTCATCATCATCATCCTTTCCGTGCACGTGTCATCCTACCTGTGTCTGCTGGCTGCGCGGACTCCGTGCGCGTGCCCGCCGGTGTACAGGCTGTAGGAGGGTCGCGGCGCGAACGCGCTCTTGGCGTGTCCGCAGGTCCAGAGCGCGAGCAGCAGCAGCGGGAGCGCGGCCATTCCGCTGATCAATAAACAATCAATACACGATCAGATCTGCGATCGATCCTCTCATCTCCATGGAGACCAGACCCGTTTCCTCCAGGTCCGGTTCTAATGATCCATGATCTGGATTCTGGTCCAGACTCTAACTTCTGCTCCGGTTCGAGTCCCGCCGCTCCTCCTCTGCGCCTTTAGTCCGGTTTAATCCCCCGTTAATCCGGTTTAATCCCAGTTTAATCCGGTTTGATCGGTGCGACTCGGTCTGAGTTTGTTCATCAGAACTTTTCATGTGAAACAAAGAAAACGTTGCGACAGATTGAAGCAGCTGCTCCTCCTCTTCATCACCGCCCCCCCCCAAACTGTCCCCGCCCCTCCCACAGGAGAAACCAGACACGTGCGCCTCTGCAGCCTCACCTGCAGCCCGAGGACCTGGTGCTGGTTCTGATCCTGGTCCACAGTCCTGGTCCAGATCTCCAGTCTTCATCACAGGTCCTAGTCTTCATCACAGTCCTGGTCTTCATCACAGGTCCTGGTCTTCATCACAGTCCCTGGTCTTCATCACAGATCCCTGGTCTTCATCACAGGTCCTGGTCTTCATCACAGGTCCTGGTCTTCATCATTTAGTCCTGATCCGTCACCAAGTTTGAAGTTTTATCAGTGAAATGTTTGTTTTCACGGGGACGAAGCAAAGTGATGAACAGTTTCAGTAATAAGAGAAATATCACATTCAAATATACATTTAAACAAATCAAACACAACATTTCACACGTGTGAGGATGAAAGTGGATCAAGTCCAACTGGACATTAATCAGATGATGAATTTAGAAACAGATTTTACAAACTGTTGTTTTCTTTATGTTTTAACACAGATTTTCATAAAATCTAAAGATTCCCGGTCATCAGGTTTCTTCAGTTTGACGTGAACAACGATAGATTTACATTTATCTACGTTTACAAACTGGATCTATTTACATTTTGAGAAAAAGTTACAAAATCTCACCAAAAGAAAAATGAACCTTTTTAACATTGTTGCAACTTTCTGATAAATTCATTATTTTAAATGTTGTGATTTTATGAACAAAGTCGTTATTTCACATGATAA
This sequence comes from Reinhardtius hippoglossoides, assembly GCA_006182925.3. Lineage (NCBI taxonomy): Eukaryota > Metazoa > Chordata > Actinopteri > Pleuronectiformes > Pleuronectidae > Reinhardtius > Reinhardtius hippoglossoides. Next base: position 1,291,683 of record CM031670.1, read on the forward strand.
CGTTACAGAACAGAGACGACAGACTGTAACTGTAACTGAAAGTAACTGTAACTGAAAGTAACCATAAACTAATCTGACTCTGAAGAAGATGATTTAGTTTCTGTTCAGTGACTTTTCACCTCCATCGGAAACTTCCTGAAGTTAAAGGATGTTTCATATCAGCTTCTCCTGAAATAACCCGTCACTCACACACACACACACTCACACTCACACACACTCACACACACACACACACACACACACACACACACACACACACACACACACACACACACACACACACACACACACACACACACACACACACACCTCTGATGATAACAAACTGTCTCTGGAAGCTTGTTGTTCACTGGGTGTGTTTGATTTGTGTCACTGAACTTTTCCACTGGGTGGAGCATTAAATCACAAATTCTTTGACCTCGGTGTAAATTTAGTTTTTATCCATAATGACGTAAAACATTACAAACGTCCAGGCTCTATTTCTGTGAACTGCTGAGGCTCTGTTCTATCAGGGGCCCCACAGTCCCTCAGGGGCCCCGCAGTCCCTCAGGGGCCCCCACAGTCCCCCACAGTCCCCCAGGGGCCCCGCAGCCACAGCAGCTCTGATAAGGATTTTATTTATGGTTTTATTACAGAGATCATTTGAAGCTGAAGAGACGTTAAAGGAGCAGATGTATCATCCCACTCTTAAACCTACATTACCCACAATGCACATGGACCTCGGACAGTCGAGACGACCGATTCTGAACATGAAGAATAATTCACACAGATGAATCCGTCTCTTCAGAGTAAAATATATACGTGAAGAAAACAACGTGAACAAAGTTTATTTCCACAATAAGAGCGTCGGAGTCAAACAGTGGAAACTCTCTTTATCAGCCCCCCCCCCCCCCCCCCCCCCCCCCCTTCCTCCCTGTATGGAGACGGACCACCCAGAATGCATCACTTCACTCACACTGACTGGTTCACTGTTTGCACTTTACGAGGCCGTTTTGAAAAGAAGCTGTTGATTTAATGACGAGTCACATTCCTCAGGAACGAGCTCACGTGAGGAACAGCTGCTGACACACTCAGACCTGATCGGGACCAATCGGATCATAATTCACTTTCCTTCAGTCATTGTTTGTTTGTTTCAGGGAAGAAGACGGAAATAAAAATCAATAATCAGATGAAATCACGATCAAGTGTGTTTAATCAGACTCGCGTTGATCCCGCCGCTGTGGCGTCGTCTCTCCTCACGCGACGACCTCCGAGTGATCGATCGACCTCATTGGTTCAGAATCAACAGAATCTGTCTCCAACCAGACAAGAAGACAACCAGGTCAACAACAATCACACACACACACACACACGACACACACACACATATAACCCTGACCCCGTCAGAGAAGAACCAGGGACGGACACTGGGTCACATGACAGTGACATCACCGTCAACATGACTTTTATTTGTTTTCCCAGCTTTATCGTTTATCTGTTCCACGATCCGTCGACTCGCGTTCCACAGCAAACACATCGGAAACGTGGAAACTGTGACGTTGTGTTTTTGTCTCTGCGTGTTGATGGAAACTCTGTATCTGCGAGGACGCGGCTGGTGCCTGTCAGTCCACACTGAGGGAGAAACAGGTGAATACCAGGCACTGCTGCAGTGCCTCTGAGCAACACGCTGACTGAATCAATCAATAAACTGATCACTGACCATCAGCTCACTTGAAGCCGGCCGCCCCCCCTCTGTCAGCCGTACGGCCTGCAGGCGATCACCTGGTCACTTATCTCATCAGCTGATCTCCTGATCACCTGATCAGGTGATCACCTGATCAGCTGATCACCTCAGGGGTCAATAAAGTCTCTGATTGGTTTTTAAGAGCTGTTGTAAAACACAGACGTCCTGATATGACCCTGCAGGCCGCCGTAGCTGGTCAGAGGTCGAAGGTCAGAGGTCATTCAAATGTTGACTGAAAGAACTCAAGACCCCCCCCCCCCCTCAAATAACAGACCATATAAATACAGGGTTCTGTTCTGTTCGTCTATATTACACAATAAAGATGTTATAATTATAGAATAAAACATTTTTACAATATGAAACGTCTGTGTGGAACCAGGTCTGTGTGGAACCAGGTCTGTGTGGATCAGGTCTGTGTGGATCAGGTCTGTGTGGATCAGGTCTGTGTGGAACCAGGTCTGTGTGGATCAGGTCTGTGTGGATCAGGTCTGTGTGGACCAGGTCTGTGTGGACCAGGTCTGTGTGGAACCAGGTCTGTGTGGAACCAGGTCAGTGTGGACCAGGTCTGTGTGGACCAGGTCTGTGTGGATCAGGTCTGTGTCTCGGAGCTGTGGGTCACAGGGACTCTGGGTCAGGGTCCACAGAGTCCGGTTCAGTCTGGGTGAACGTTGGCGAAGCTGCGTTCTCTGTTTATCTCGGTTCAGCTGAAGCTTCACTTTAACACAAACAGCTTCATATTTAGTCTGAGAGCAGAAAATCTAAACTCAGCTCAGTGGCTGGGGGGGGGGGGGGGGGGGGGGGGGACATACCTGGAGGCCCCGTTAACCCTCACTCTGCTTTTTCCACTCACCCCTCCCCCACCCTCCCCCACCCCCCATCTCCCTCCCTTTGTTTACTTTACACGATCCTTTCTTTCCACAGAAGGAAATCTGAAAGATTCAGGAGGAAAAGTCTGAATCAGGAAAACAGAGAATGAACTCGTTTTCATCTTCATCATCTTCATCATCACACCACCACCATCTCATCACTCTCATCACACCACACATCTCAGCACTCACACACACACCACCATCTTCAGTCATCTTCTTCATCACACCACCACCACCACTTCATCATCTCTCACACACCACCACCACTTCATCATCTTCACAACACATCTCATCACACAACACCACCATCTTCATCACTTCTCAGCACACCACCACCACTCACATCTTCGTCATCACTCACACACCACCACCATCTTCATCATCCTTCATCACAACACCACCATCTCAGTCATCTTCATCTACGTCATCACACCACCACACAGCTCTTCACACCCACTCTTCTTCATCACACCACCACCATCTTCATCATCTTCTTCATCTTCATCATCACACCACCACCATCTTCATCATCTTCTTCATCATCTTCATCACACCACCACCATCTTCATCATCTTCAGCATCTTCATCATCACACCACCACCATCTTCATCATCTTCTTCATCATCTTCATCACACCACCACCATCTTCTTCATCATCTTCATCACACCACCACCATCTTCATCATCTTCAGCATCTTCATCATCACACCACCACCATCTTCATCATCTTCTTCATCATCTTCTTCATCATCTTCATCACACCACCACCATCTTCTTCATCTTCTTCATCACACCACCACCATCTTCTTCATCTTCATCATCACACCACCACCATCTTCTTCATCTTCTTCATCACACCACCACCATCTTCTTCATCTTCTTCATCACACCACCACCATCTTCTTCATCTTCATCATCACACCACCACCATCTTCATCATCTTCTTCATCTTCTTCATCATCTTCATCACACCACCACCATCTTCAGCATCAGTCAGCTGGCCCCGCCCCCTCACGGCAGATTCTTGTTATTTCTCGAATGACCTTTTCAACCTGCACCGTTCAGTTGAGGTTAAAGGTGAAAGTATCGGACGTCTCGTGACTCGCCGGCGCCACCACCTGTTTGAAAAATGGCTCGTCACTGAAGCGCAGTGAATTCTGGGATATGCTGGACCAGGAGGGGACAACCAATCAGAGCCTCTGAATGAGACGGCCTGAGAACCCGATTCCCCCGAAGCGTGATGGGAGCTCGGAGACGGGTCAGAGACATTTAGCTGTAAATCAACGTGACTTTTATTCTGAAAATAGTAAAGAAAAGATATAAAAGGTCTAAAACCACACGTGAGGAAAACAAAAGACAAAAAAAAAGAAACTATTTAACTCTTTAACTTCAACTATAGAAATAAAGTCACTTCATGTTTTGGTGCCGACCTAAGGTGAGAAGTGGATCGGTCCACACGATGAAGCGAGCAGGTCACATGTTCTGGTTCTGACTGTGTAGAAATCAAACGTCCTCCTCCGCTCGGCCTCAGCAGCTGGAAGTCATTACACCCCCACCCCCCCGTGTTTTACCACATTATAAATCCGCTCAGGACTCAGAGCCAGACGAGTCCGAGCCAAGTGAGTCGAGTGTAACAGCAGCGCTCAGTCGGAACAATGCAAACCCTCGGATTCACAAACATCACGATTATCAACAAGCGTTGATCAGAAGGTTTCATCTTTAACGTGAAAGTGTTTTTTCAAGGTGAAAAAACAACAAGTGATCGTTGTGACGGAGCGGATTTAAACCTGCAGCAAAGTCACTGACCAGTCACTGACCAATCACTGACCAGTCACTGACCAATCCCTGGATCAATCACTGATGACCAGTCACTGACCGATCCCTGGATCAGGGGTCCATCAAGTGTCAGTCGCTGCTCAGGTTTTTGCTGTTGTAGAAATATAAACTTAATTCTGTTGAAGAGTCTGAAACTTGAGTAAAAACACTTTGCAGTTTATAAGAAGAAGTTTCATTAATGGTCTGATAAAAGTTTGTTTTACACACGTTTCTCTCTCCGACTCTTTGAGAGTTAGTTTCTGATCCTGGATCTGAACCAGGGTTTGATTTAATGAGTTGAACCTCCAGCAGAGAACAGACACTGGGTCAGTGCTGCTGTTCAAACAGGCCTGTTAAACTTTACACTCTCATAAAAGCTGAAGCACAACAGCAGCTCTGGATCAGACTGAACAGATTCTTCACACTGGAAACTCATTGTTCATCAGTAACGTAAAAACATCACATTTCAATCCGGATATTTCCCAGAATTATGCCTAAACCTTGTTCCTGTTTCCATGACTACTGACGATCTTTTCTATGGCTCATTAAAAAGATTTATTTTATTTTGAAATCACTCAGTCTCTTCTAACAGGAAACATGTGGAGCAGCTTCTCTGATTGGTCAGAATAAAGTCACCTGATCAGTCGATGTTTCACCTCAGACAACGACAACGAGACAAAACGGTGAAAATCATCTTATCTATAATTATCTGGAGTTGAGTTTTAAATCAAATCATCTGATCACTCTGACATCATCTGACATCACTATGACATCATCTGACATCACTATGACATCATCTGACATCACTCTGACATCATCTGACATCACTCTGACATCACTCTGACATCATCTGACATCACTATGACATCATCCGACATCACTCTGACATCTTGACATCATCTGACATCACTCTGACATCATCTGACATCACTATGACTCACTCTGACATCATCTGACATCACTCTGACGTGTTGTCCTATAGTTTTAACTTTTAAAATCGACAGCGATTTGGCTGATGACATTATTCAATCGGCAAAAGCAAAAAAAAATCACATCTGGAAAATAATGCTGCTGCTTATTTGTCTTCCATGTGAAAATATAAATAAGCCAAAAATTGATGTGAAAATGCACCTCACAAGAAAACCACGCCCCCTGGTGTTGACAGGAAAGAAGCTGCTGCAGGTTCATGTCCACGAGGACTCGGGTTACATTCAGTTGTTGTTGTTCACGTGAACAGATCAACGTGTTGAGAGGTCACGTCACCACCACCATGATGACAACTGGTTAGTGGTCAGTGGTTGGTGGTCGGTGGTTGGTGAGTTCTGGTTAACCCACTAACCACGAGCTTGTTTTCACCCACTAACCCTGATGGGATGTGACAGCGACTGAAGTCATGACCGAACTGAGTGAAACTCAAGAGGAAACGTTAAGAGTCCGATTTATTCACGTGATGTTTAAACGATCAGAATCTCATCAGAGAGAAAACGTCCGTTAAGCTGATTGTTGGAAAACCAGAGAAGAAGAGTTCAAAGTCAAATCTGTCGTTTTCTTCTTCTCCTTCGTATATTTGAATCCTGTTCAAATATTTTCACGGTGAAATATTTTTTTTTAAAAACTGACCTTCACTCCGATAAAAAGAGTCCCGTGATCCTGACCTGCAGGGAGGAGACGCGTCTTCACTTCCTGTCCGAGCTGTGCAGGAACAGGACGCCATCAATCTGTTGCCATGGATATCATAAATCAGAGTCGGTTTCCGTGGAGACAGGATGAACATAGTTTACTTATCGGAGAGGAGACGCCAGCGAACAGCTGTTATCTGTGACAGAAGGTGGAGCTGCAGCTCATTGGTCGATACGTCTCTGGACCAATCAGCAACCTTTGACTCGGTGAACCACCACATCCTTCTGTCCTGGTCAGAATCCGTCTCACTGGGCGTCCTTCAAACTGGGGACACCAATCCAACAAGTCCCTCGTCCCTCTTCATCATCTTCTCGTCTTCTCAGCCGAGGTCACAAGAATCTGTGTGCGATGTTTGACGAGCAGCTCGTCGCTCGGACCATGATGCATCTGTCTGGTGACATCAGAGAAGTCCGGTGTGACCCGACTCCCGAGTCACCAGCTGCTGGTGAACAGTCTGTAAACAGTCTGTAAACAGTCTGTAAACACTCCTCCATGCAGTGAAACAGCGGAGCGGTCAGTAACTACTGACGGACACAAACTGAATTTAATCATCAGAGGTCGGAAACCTCACACCTGGAGGTCAAAGGTCACCTGGAGGAAACAGGTTACCATAACGACCAAGCAGACAGGAAGCATCTGCTCCGACACTGCTTTTACTTTGGAGGATAAACTTTTTATCTGAAAACCACCAATGATAAAATCATGTATGAGAATATTTTTGTTGTAAATTTTATGTTCAGTTTTTACTGAAAATGTAATTTAGTGTGTAATATTATTTTGTATATTATAGATAATATTGTATTATTTTGTATAATATTTAACAGTAGAGTCTAAGTCGAGTAAACTGACCTCAGATCTGTTTCTCTCTTTGAACGACCTGTTCCAGATGTTTCCATGACGACAGAAGCTGGTCTGAACAGAGAAACCTTCCCATGGTGCACTGGGACAACTCCCCCACCAGCCTGTCAGAGCTTCGTATAAACTGACTCAGGGTCAGTTCCCTCCGAGAAGCAACATCCAATCAGATCACACATCAGCCTGAGAACGGACCAATCAGGAAACAGCAGACACAACCAACATCTGGAAATCATCTTCTTCACCTAGATCCTGTTTTTATTGTTGCCATGACGACGCCCTGCAGAGCGACAGCCTCACAGTGTGTGTGTGTGTGTGTTGAATCCAGCTGTTACACACATTAACCTCTGTGTGTGTGTGGGTTGGGGGGGGGGGGGGGGTCGTCAGATTGGCAGTTTGCTGCCTCCTGCTGGTCTGAAGTGATTTATAAAGTGAAGCAACAACAGCTGGTCTCACTCGGATCACAAAGTTCACTCACAAGGAAAATGTTTAACAATCGTCTTTATAAAAATCTCTATTTGACCTTTGATCTTCAGACATAAACAACAACAGAGACAGAAACAGATGGAAATAAATCAAACAGTTCATAAACAAGTGGAACTGATTCTTCTCTCTGGAAATATTTTAGTGCAACGCCTCATTTTACGGCTTCATCTTAGACCCGTGACAGCGCCCCCTGCAGGCAAACAGCGCCCCCTGCAGGCAAACAGCAGGGACCAAGATAACCCACACCCCCAAAATTGTCAAAATAATCTAATTAAAATAAAATAAAAACATTTCTTGATGACAACAGATAAAAATATTTGATATATTTCGAATTTTTTTTAAACAGGAAGTTAAACAACATTCGTAATTCCTTCATAAGTAAAAGCCCAATAACAACTGAGCTTTAATTTCTTTTATAAACAACTTCCTGTCCACTAGTGATTGGCCTAATGTCTCAATACATATAAACAATAAAGTTTTATGAAGCTATTCAATTAAACCTTACTGAAAAAAGTGCAGAGTGAGCTCTGATTGGACGGTTCCAGATGTGTAAACAGGAAGTCAGTTTGGATCTGTTTCTACACTTAAAGGCACAGCTCAACATTTCATAAAAATCCTCTTTAACATCTTACATTCAAACAAAGACACCCGCTGACAGGAAGTGACACCCGCTGACAGGAAGTGACACCCGCTGACAGGAAGTGACACCCGCTGACAGGAAGGGACACCCGCGACAGGAAGTGACCTCACTGCTTGTTGCCCAGTTTCAGGAAACGCTGTGATTTCTGTCTCGCCATTCGATGCTGCTTCTGCGCCACCTGAGCGTCTGATATGGCCGCCTGCATCGCCTGTAGGTTACCATAGCAACAGAGTGAGTGAGGGGCCATAAACAGAAACAACAAAAAAAACACACACAATACCTGAGCAGTGTTTGGGTCTCTGAGCTGAACTTTCCTCACCGACTCCTCATCTCTCTTCGGCAACTTTAACTTCTGCTGCTCCTGATGCACGTATACACACACACACAAGTTTGATTTCCGGTTTATCTCAGGTTCATGTCACAGTTTGTTTGAAGGTTGATTTGAAGTTTGTTTGAAGGTTTATTTTTGGCACCTTGCAGTAGAGGTTCAGCTCAGATCCCGTCACGGCCGGGGGACGAGAGAAGTTCTCAAACAAACACTCCCACTCTTTGTTGAAATGGCCGACAAAGTTAATCTCCTTCACGCACAAGACTCTCCTACACAACAAAACAAAGGACACAGTAAAACAACAATAACAACAACAATGTTAGTGAGGCTTTTATTGTGGAGGTGTGTACCTGTTGGTAATGATGATGTTGGTCTTGCTGTGTCCGGGATACAGACAGTGACGTCTGAAAACTTCTCCGTCCAACTGTTGGATTTGTGAACGCTGGAAACAAACAGTTTAATTATTGATTTAATCTGCGTCTTTATGTTTTAACTGCGACACTGGATCGTCTGATGCTACAACATCCGACTAGAACTAACTAGAACTAACTAGAAGTAACTAGAAGTAACTAAAGTCACTAGAATCAACTTGAATGAACCAAACTAAAACCAACCAGTCATAGGAGCTAGAGTTAATTAGTGTTAGTTAGTAAGAGTTAGTTAAAGTTTGTTTGATTTAGGGTTAGTTCGAGTTAGTCTTAGTAAGAGTTAGTTAGTTACTGGTGTTAGTGTTAAATGGAGCTAGTTAAAGTTAGCGTTAGTTACAGCTAGTTATTTATTAGCATTAGTTGGTGTGAGTGTCAATGACAAAAGTTCAGAACATCTGATTTTCACTGTAGAAAAACTTTTGGTTTATTGAACGATTACTTCTTTTTAAGATAAAGAATAAGATTAAATGAATTAATTTAATTATTCAGTTATTTAATTTAATATACACTAGTATTTACACATGATACCATTCATATTATTACTGTTTTCATTTAATACGCACAGATGTGATGTGTAATAACACATTAGGTACATTTCAATGACATCTGGAAAATGAAGAAACTATAAAACTCCTGGTTCAGTGATGTTTGTGTTGACACACCTGAGAAAGAGTTAGTGAAGAGAGAAGTTTTATTACATCTGAGGTTTGAACAATAAGATTATATACACACATACGCAACACACACACACGCACTCCGAATCAGACAGAGTTTCAGTTTAGCAGAAACAACAGAGTCAGAGGTCAGAGGTCATGCTGAAAAATATCAGACACAGACGAACACGACACAGAATTATTAACAATATATAGTATATAATATAATACAGATAATATAGTATATGATAAATTATTAAACAGTTTATACTATAACATTAACATTGTATTATAAAGTACATAATATAACATTATATAGTATATAACGTGGTAATATTACATACTATATAATAAGATATATATTTGCAGGATGAATTTAAATCTGATGTTTATAAAAATATCGCTGAGATCTACAGAAGAAACAACATTTATCACAAAGTTAAAATAATTCACACCGAGCTTCTATTTTCAATAAATTAATCATAAATCAACTTTTTTAAATAAACTAAAATATAATTTATAAATAAAAACAACAGTGAAACGTTTTGTAATAAACTGAGAGTAAAAACAGTTTGAGGTATGAGGAGCGATTAGTTTGAACATATTCAATGATTCATATTTATACAACAATATTTATAGATTAATTATCAGATCAGCAGAGTGAGAAATTAATCATATGATTAATAATGTTTAAAAACTCATGTACAATAAAGTTGCTCAATTCAAACCCTGTTCATTCCTCCTCTGGCTGCATGAGACACAAACACAAGAAGAAGAAGAAGAACGAGAAGAGGAAGAGGAAGAGGAAGAGGAAGAGAAGAAGAAGAGGAAGAGGAAGAGGAAGAAGGAGAACGAGAAGAGGAAGAGGAAGAGGATGAGGAAGAGGAAGAGGAAGAGGAAGAGAAGAAACTTCAGATTAGTAATAAATGAAAAATAACAGACGACGGCTGTGACTTAAAAAACAAACACAACGTTTAGATGTTGATATTATTATGATACTATACTATTTATAATAAATATTATACATATATATAATATTGTGACTCAGAGAAACGTTTCACGACACAAGGTTTTGTTTTGGTGAAGATTCGGTTTCAGAACACGTGACGGAGGCTGAGGACAGGAAGTGACATCATCTTGTAAAAAAGTGAAAGTGATCAAACCTGGAAAAGATCAAAACCCTGAGACTCGGTCAGGTCGTAAGGTCGAATGATCCCGTCCTCCCGGATCAGACGCACCGGACGGAGTCTGGTCACTTCCTCTGTTGACTCTGCCACTCTGCGTACACACACACACACACACACACACGCACACACACACACACACGCACACGCACACAGACACGCACACACACACACAGGTCAGTTATGCGTTTTTAAAGCAGCTCACAACTTCACCTGTGAAACTGAGTCTTTCAAAAACCTGAGAATGGTTCAGTTAATTCAGTTAAACTGAGTTAATCCGATTGATTAATCTGACTCTGGATCATTCAGTAAATGAATCAGGTTAAAGAAACTGACTCAGGATCAGTGGGCGAGTTAATCAGGTTAAACCTGACGCAGCGTCACAGATGCACATGTTTGAGTCCGGTGTGATGTCTCACCTCTCTTGACCTCTACAGTGACGGCATGAAACATAACGATCAACAGGTTATAAGGAACTGACTGATGAGTCACATGACAGATGAGTCACATGACAGATGGATCACTGAGGCTGCTGGGAAATGTAGGAACACAGGCAGGTGGTCGAGCCGTTACACGTCCGTGTCGTCTGACTGAATACTAACTGGGACTAAGTCTTTCTTTGTGTGTATTAGTTCACAGATACTAAATTAATAATGATTAAACGTCGAAAACATTAATCATTATTTACGTATTCATTAGTATTTAAATATCTACATGTCTTTAAGTTCTTCTGTTTATTTACTGATATTATTTGTACTACAAATATTTACATTTGATTGTCCTTAATGTCTTTTATATGACGCATGCATTCACACAAACATATATAGATTTAATATAAAGTATTTAAATGTTTTTGAATATTTTAACATTCGATTTAATTTCAAATATAAATGAATATTGTAAATATTGACATGTTCTTTCATGTCGTCAAGTGCTTTGTAGAATTTAGTAGCCAAGCAGATTAAAAAACAAACAAACAAACAAACAAACAAACAAACACTGAGGCTGTTCGTGTTTCTCCAAATGAACCATGTGATCATTCAATCAGCCAATCAGCCAATCCCTGAGGAGGGGACAGGCCGTGCAGAGGGGATTCTGGGTAAGCTCATCAGGGGATGACTCATGATTATGAAAAGTTATATCACTGAATTAGCAGCTGATTGGTCGTTGGTTTGTGGAAAACATGACTCAGGAAGTGAAGCGGGACGGCGACTCTCCTCAGAGGCGTGGCCTCCTGACTCATGATGCTGCAACAGGCTGGGGCGGGGCTTATAGTGGGGCGGGGCTTGTGGCAGTGTTAGAAGAGGAAGTGACGTGAGTCTGGAAACGATGGATGGAATTTATTTGCGACACGATGCACAAACTCACCGTCCGTCCGCTGCACAACAACATGCAAACACTTAAAGATGTCGGTTAAAGCTCGTCTCCTTCAACTCGCCGCTCTCATCGGCCTCATCAGCCAATCAGAGTCAACGGTGATATTCAAGACCCGTTCCCAACCACAGGAGAATCATCTTTTTGTAAATTTAAACGTTCACGACGTCAGACGAGCAGGAAGTGAAGGAGCTGAGCTTTAACACATTTCATGTAAAATACTCAAAAACAAAAACCACAAGAAAAAAAAGGAAGAAAACTCCGGAGAGAAACGAGAAGAGACAGAAAACAGAAACAGAAAATGTGAAAATTAGTGAACAGAAGAACAGAGACAACAAACGCACACAGGAAGTTCATCAACGCAAAAACCGAAGCCACACAAACTGAACGGCTGTCGTACCTCTGGATGCCCTGGAAGGTGCTGCTCGCCATGTCCACGATGCCGCCTGTCGGCCGAGCGACCACGCCCACCAAACCTTTACCGATCCCTTTAAAGAAGCCGGCGGCGCCCTCCTTCTTCGCCCCTGACAAGTCACATGACACCACAGGAGGTCAGAGTTCAACCTGAGATCTGAGTCTCGTGATCATGACGAGAGGAAACTGATGTTTTCCATTAAAACAAGAAACATAATCTACGTTTCCACAAAGTTTAAATGCTTGAGATCATTTTCTTTCTTCTCGAACATCTTCAGTCTCTTCTGTAAATTTCATGAATTTAACTCCAGTGGTAGAATCAGAGAAACGTTTACCTTCCACAGGTTTGGTGACGATGCCTGTGAATCCGCCCACGACTCCCTGCAGAGAGATCATTGGTTACTGTATCGGCCAATCAGCTGTTGCCTGTCGATGACATCACACCTGAACAAACTCGTTACCTTCAACAGTCCTTTTCCTCCTTTAGCCAAACTCGCTCCGAAGTCTTTGGGCGGTCGGTTCATCTCCTCTCGCCGTTTCTGCTGATACTCTTTATCCATCGTGATGGCGGCCAGACCTTTACCCACCGAACCCGTGATCCTGGACACCATACCTGCAGCTCCCCCTGCAGGACGCGAGGAGACAGACAGCTGATGACAGGAACCACAGGGCGGTCACGTGATCACACAGATTCATTATCTGTGTGTGATTAAGACTAAAAGTCGATGTTTTTTATTTCTCTTTATCGTGGTCATCAGATTCAGGTGACATCACCGGACGCCACAGCAACATAAACACAGAGTCGTTAACAGTGACTGCTCTTTTATATTTTCATTGAGTTTCCTCAGTTTTGTAGATTTTCAGTTTCTACCGACAGTGTGACCCAACAGGCTGCGGACGCCGATCACTAAACCTTCAGCAAACTCCTCTGGACCCTGAACGGCTCCCTGAGCAACACACAGGAAACACGTGTGATACAAAACAACATCAATAACACAGATTATATATGAGGGGTTATATCGGAGTGTCAGTCTCCACGTTACCTGGTACGGTTCGTAGAAGAAGGCCTCCACTCCCTCAGACAGACCTCGGATCAGTCCGAACGGATTTCCCAAGACGTCCAGACCCAGAACCAGAACGTACATCTGCCTCAGGAACTGCAGCCAGAAGAAACACACTCGTCACGGGCGGAAGGTTGATCCACGGAGACGCCGACGGAGCGAGGAGGACGTGAAGAAGACTTCAGCAGAACAAGACGTGGGGACGTTACCTGTTCAGTGTAGTGTCGGACCGCGACCCACATCAGCTTCTCTCTGCGGTAGAACTGAAACTTCACCTCGAAGAACGCCAGTCTGTCAGGGAGAGACAACCAATCAGCAAAGAGCACGTCAGACCAGACAGGAAGTCAGACATTTTCTTTCAGAAGCAACAAAACTAAAAGTTTGATCATTGCTATTATGTAACGTTGGATTCATTATTGCAACAACACAAAGATTCATGATTTTTCATATTGACACGTAAAAGATTCGTGGATCAATACATCGACTGATCGACCTTCTGATACCAGACTGAAACGCTTCTCACTTGAAGATGAGGTCGTCGACGTCCGTCAGCGAAGCTCCGAGACTTTTCAACAACAAGTTTAGAGACTGAACGGCGGCTGGCTCCTGAGAAACATCGTCCCCGCTGGAGCCCAGAGACAGACTGAGGTGGAGCTGGAATACAAACAAACAAACAAACAAACAAACAAACAAATAAACAAACGAACAGGAAACTGAAATATAAACAAAAACCGACTGAAATAGATCAAATATATTAATACTGAGACGTTAACACCAACATGAATCAGTTCTGATTCATCACCGGTCATTTGACGGTGAAGCAGGAGAAGTGGCGTCTCGTCACCTTGAGGGGCGAGATGTGGAAGTGCTCGAAGAAGCTCAGTCCCGACGTGTCGCTGAGCGAAGCCTCCATCAGCTCGGCCTGCAGCAGCTGCAGATCTCTGTCGATCAGCCGGGACTGAAACACAAACCCTCGCGTTAACCTCTGTGTGCTGTTCGTGTGTCAGGGAGTTGAACCCTCAACCTGCTGCCGAGCTCTACCTTCTGTTTGTTGGCCTGGGGGTCAGCAGCTGGAGCAAAGAGAGCCAAGATGGCTCCGAGGAAACCCTGATCCAGCTTCACTGCCATTTCCTGAACCAGAGCCATGAAATACCTGAAGAGCAGACATTAGAAACCGGTCATATAATAATAATGTTAAAGATAATAATAATAATTCATATTACGATCAGCCTATTGGTCATGATCAGCATTATTCATATCATTATCAAGTCGTCAGAGACAATTAGCGGTTCAGTGTATTCATAACACTTCAGCATTGAGAATGGAGGAGCCGGGGATCGAACCACCGACCCTGCGGTCAGTGGACGACCCGCTTGACCTCCAGAACGGTGATGAAATACAACAGTGACTGTCGAGCCTTAACATTACACCTGCTGGACACTCACTTGAACTGCATGACGTTACTGTGCTGGTTGAACCTGGTGATGATGGACACGTCAATGAACGGCTTCGGTTCTGAGACGACAGGATAAAGAGACTCATAACTCTGACCTCTGACCCCTGACCTCTGACCTCATAACTCTGACCCCTGACCTCTGACCTCATAACTCTGACCCCTGACCCCTGACCTCTGACACGGTCACAACGACAGACTCAGACCAAACTGAACAAGACATCTGATTATTATTCTGTTTGATTCTTAAGTGAAACCTGATGATGAATATTGAAGCTTCAGTTTAAACTGATTTTCAGGATTTATTTGTTCGGTTCTAATTTAAAATAATT
The DNA here is from genome assembly GCA_006182925.3 of Reinhardtius hippoglossoides. Taxonomy (NCBI): domain Eukaryota; kingdom Metazoa; phylum Chordata; class Actinopteri; order Pleuronectiformes; family Pleuronectidae; genus Reinhardtius; species Reinhardtius hippoglossoides. The sequence goes on from CM031670.1 coordinate 1,306,978, forward strand.
TTTCATCAAACTGAATTTAAAAAAAACGTTTTAAATATGACAAAGGATGATCTGGACTTTTTATCCGAAAGTTGTTTGATGTTAAATCTGTAACTTGTTGTTTGAGAAAAGATGGAGATTCAGATTGTGGGTTATAATCTCTATATGTCTAGAATAATAATCTGAGTTTACAATCTGATAATAATCTGCAGAGTTGATGTTTACTCACCTGAATCGAGAGCGATGGATTTTGGAGGAAGAACCGGATGAAAGACGATCGGGAAGATCGCACCAGGAAGCTGATTATCTACCTGCACACAGAAACACGGCAGACTGCGTGCTCAGTTTGTGTGTTCAGTTTGTGTGTTCAGTTTGTGTGTGTGTGTTCAGTTTGTGTGTGTGTGTGTTAAATTGTGTGTACCTGTAACCAGTGCAGCTGAGCTCTCAGGCTGCGTTGATGCAGCGACTGTTTGAACTCCACCTGGATCCCAGACAGGAAGTTCCTCCTCACCGGACAGGAAATCGGCTGACGCATCATCATGATGACGCCGCTGAGGTTCACCTGACAACAAGTGACATCACACCATCTCAGTCAGCTCATTGGACAAAAGACTGAACAAGTGCCTGTTACAGTCTGATCATAAACATCACTTCCTCACATCAGAACTCTAAACTACATCAAAGGGTTGTAACGTTAGTGATCTCTGATATACATGTTGACCTCTGACCTCCAGGTTGCTCTCCAGTCTGACCCAGCCGCCCTCGGTCTTCCTGCTCAGCTGACTCTGGTACGTTTTCTCCAGAAGGTTGATGTTCTTCTGACTGAACGGTTTCCAACGATTCTTCGGCTTCAACTCCCAAACCACGCCTGAGCTGTACGACAACAGAGGAGAGTCAACGACAACAAACACACAACTCAGTGGGTCTGTGCCACAAAACCAGTGAGAAACCTGCTCGGACCTGGTGATGCCAATGTAAGCTATCTCCTGTTGACTGGTGTTGTTGATGAGAGACAGTCCGAGGTTCTGTAGCGACACTTTCACTTCCTGTTGAAACTGTTCCAGCTCCTCGGCCTGTCGAGCCTTCGTCACCACAGCAACGTCTTCGGTGAACAGCACCACCCGCTGACGTCCGTCCAGGAAGGACACCCAGTGGACCTGAGACAGGCTGTCGTAGGAGAACTGACCCACAGCGTCCTGAGGAACAGAATAATATATAAATACTGACGTTTCGGTCACTGGTTAAAATATAAATACTTTAAAATACTGTTGAGTGAGTGTTGGTGTGATTCAGACCTTCAGCAGGTCCAGTTCTCCTGAATGCTCCATGCAGCTCCAGCTGAGGGTTCGGACGCCGGCCGGGTCGTCCCACACAAACCGCCGCGCCTGACCCGGTTTCAGCTCATGAACCACCTTCGAGCCGCTGAGGAAGAGAAAGGTGGTAGTTAGATTCCCGTCAGAGTCGCTCAAAAAGCTGACATCATCAACGATTCACGTTCTGTGTTTTTAATAATGTTCCGGTGTCGTGGAGTAAAATCATTACCTGCATCCTGACAAGAACCAATAAAAGAGAGCACATTTCTCCAGTATTAGCTTCACTACACTGGCTTCCGGTTAAATCTAGAATAGAATTTAAAATTCTTCTCCTCACCTTCAAGGCCCTTAATAATATGGCACCACTATATCTTAAAGAGCTGATAGTACCATATAACCCCACTAGAGCACTGCGCTCCCAGAATTCAGGATTACTTGTCGTCCCGAAAGTCTCTAAAAGTAGAGTAGGAGCCAGAACCTTCAGCTACCAAGCACCTCTCCTGTGGAATCATCTCCCACTTTCAGTTCGGGAGGCAGACACCATCTGTATGTTTAAGAGTAGGCTTAAAACCTTCCTTTTTGATAAAGCTTATAGTTAGAGCCAGTCCAGGCTTATCCTGGACCTGCTCTTAGTTATGCTGCTATAGGTCTAGAAGGTCGGGGGACACATGACACTCGGAGCTTCTCTTTCCTGCTTCTCCTTCCACTTCTCAAACTGTTATTACATCAATGTAATTCATATCCCATCAATACATGTTACTGACTTGACTTCTTCCCCGGAGTCCCTTTGCCCTATCGTCCGCAGATCCGGGGCCGCAGCTGTGGCCACATCATGGATTAGGATCTGTGGATCGTGTATCAGGGATCGTGGTGGTGGATCCAGTGTGGCGGATTCTGTGTCGTGCTGGCTGATCGTGGTGGTAGAGGCGGATCCTTTGTCGTGTTGGCGTCCGATGGTGGTGGTGGACCACGACCGAGGTGGCAGCTGACGATGGATCCTAGGTGGCGGCGGTGGACAGTGACTGTGGACTATGGTGGCATCCGATCTTGATGGTGTATCGTGATCTTGCTGGCTGCTGTCCATGGACTATGGTTGCAGCGGGACTACTGATACAGAGAGGAGTACTTCTCCTCAGATACTTGACCGTTGGTGACATTAGTCCACCAATTCACCTGTTTGCCCTTGTCAATGCTGCTAGGGCCTTTGTCTTGGTCATGTTTACACTTGACATCTATTGCACTTCTGTCCATCCTGGGAGAGGGATCCCTCACATGTGGCTCTCTGAGGTTTCTACGTTCTTTTTACCCTGTTAAAAGGGTTTTTTAGTAGTTTTTCCTTACTCTTGTTGAGGGTTAAGGGCAGAGGAGGTCACACCCTGTTAAAGCCCTATGAGACAAATTGTGATTTGTGAATATGGGCTATACAAATAAAATTTGATTGATTGATTGATTGATCATCTTTAAGTCAACAACATTGTGAATATTATTATACTTGTGACCCGAATATTGTGGCTGAGACCTGTGATGACGGACGAGTGAGGTTACGACCTTCTGCTCCGAACTGCACAAACAGTCTCGGGTTCTGGAGGTTCTGAAGTTCTGAATGTGACGTAATGAATGAAGCTGGCACCAGAACACCTGAGGCCACAGGCGAGTGATCAGTTGTATCCATGACGACAGGAGGACATGAGGAGTTTCAGTTGTTCTCAGAGAGGACATCATACGCAGCGAGGCTACGTGGTGTGTGTGTGTGTGTGTGTGTGTGTGTGTGTGTGTGTGTGTGTGTGTGTGTGTGTGTGTGTGTGTGTGTGTTGACCTCTGACCTCTGTCTGAAGCTGATGGTGACCCAGGGTGTGTGGTTGATCATCAGGGCAGGAGCAGCTCCATCATAATAATCAGTGAAGCTTATGACGGTTGAGTGATCGGAGATGTTGACGTCCACGATGATTCCACCACACTGAAAAAAAAACAACACACACACATATATATATATAAAACTGACCACTGAGGATAAATCGACTGCTGTGATTGGTTCAGGGGAACTGACCATGTCCAGGCTCATCAGCGTGCCACTGTCCTGTCGGTTGAAGAAGAAAACCTTGGAGGATGATTCAGATCCGACCACACGGACACACAACTTCCCCAAGGGGTTCTCCGGCCACAGAGGGAGGCACTGCAACACAACAACACAACACAACCTATAACTCCTCTGATTGGTCGGTAGTTGAGCTGTTGATGCTCAGAGAAGCAGTGTCAGTTTAACCTGAAGTTAAACTTGAAGTTACCATGGTAACCTCAGATCCTGCTTCATGGTTCCGGCCTCCGACTGTCAGGTCAGTTTGTTTGATAGCTTTAAAAACTACAGTACCCATGAGCCTCAGCAGATGTTACCATGGAGACACATCCATCAGAGCTATGACGTCAGAGTCGTTTCATATTGAAAACTAAACTAAATGAATCCACATTCCTCTGACTCAGCTCTGTGATTGGCGGTTCTCTGGTTGTTCTGGTGCGACTGAGACTCACCTCTGTGGTGGAGATGTAGTGCCACCTGGTGGACGTGGGGCGGACCTCTCCCACTTCCAGCTCATAAGAAGATTTGTTGACGAGTGTGAAGAACGGACTCATGGTGACGATCCTCGTCAGGTTGAAGCTGCTCAGCCGGATACTGACGCCCACCTGACACACGGTAACCAATCAGTAACCAGCACTAGTGACTAAGAGACAAAGAGACATCCTGGTTTTTCATTGGTTCTAAATACAGGACAAGTTTAAACAGAAGTTACCAGAAAGTCCATGTTGTCGTCAGGACAACGAACACAACCGTAACTTCCAACGGTGTCGAGAGAGAAGCCGTCCGACCAGGAGCTGGTGGAGACGGAGAGCTGCAGCTGCAACACAAACACAAACACTAAATAAACACAATGAGCTGAAGCCCACACGTGTTGGTCTATGAGACCTGAACCAGAGTCGGATTCAAATATATTATTCTCGTTTAAGTATTAATTAAAGTACAAAAGTATTGATCATGAAATTGTTATAGTTGTTTACTGAGCACAAGTAGAGAAGAGTCTGGGTTCGTCCTCTGAGGAGCAGGAACCGTCTCACCTTGTTCTTACTGAACACAGTTTTCTTCCTGAAGGAGAACAGGATGACGTCTCTGAAGTCCGCCGGGTGTTTGACGCTGACGTCCTCGGCTCGTACTGCAGCACGCGAGACGTCTTGTTGATGATCCAGTACGGGCTGAAGAGCGACAGCAGCAGCGGGCTCGTGGTCCTCGTCACGTGAACGCCCACGTCCACCGTCAGGTTGATGTCCGAGTCGCAGGTGAGACTCAGGGTGAAGAACTCCTGCATTTCTTGCCTGATGCGGACGTGTCCGTGCCAGTCGCGACCCTGATACCTCATCAGCACCAGAGACATGATCTCACCTGCGACACGAGCGTTCAGAAGGTCCGACGTGCCGCCTTCCTGAAGCTCGTACGAGTCCGCCGACCTCTGAGAAGAAAGATCAGATTAAATCAGATCAGATTGTATAAAATCAAACCACATCAGAACCAGGAGGAAGCTATCGTACCTCCATCAAGTAGCGGACTGTGTAGGGCAGCAGGTTGCGTAGCGTGACCACAGGGTGGAGGTGGATGATGTAGGCAGGGTCCCAGTCCTCTTCTCCGTGGCTGGTGATGTGTTGTAGGTCGTCTGGGACGGCCAGCGTGCAGACCATCAGCGGCAGCAGGCTGCTGTCAGTCGCAGGACACTGCAGCAATGACGCACCTCTGAGCTGCGGTGCACCTGCTCCTTCCAGGAAACGCAGGTGGAGGACGGACCGTACTGACCATCGAGTGGACCCGCTGGACGGACAAACAGCTGACACCTGGAGGACAGACGGAGGTTAAAACACCAGCGCTGCAGCTAAACTCAAACTTTTATTTCTCATGTTCAAACAAAACAGAAGCGATGTCGACGACCCAGTAAAGCTTGTGCATGAAACAAACAGAATGAAGAACATAGATGAACACCGCTCCTTTGTGTAACTGAGTGCAGTGTGACGCTACCTGTATGTTTCTAAGGCGACGTGGAACTCTCTCCCCGGCTCGGCCTGTCCGACGCTCTCCAGGCTGCGCGACGTTGGACAGTACCTCAGGACGGTGAACGGCACAGAGAAGTGATTTTTTATCTGAAAATACAAACAGTGTAAAAAGTTGTGCTGCTGCTGAGCCGCTCTGGACTGTGATGAGAGTTTGTGATTCACACCTGCAGCGGCGAGCGGATGGTGATGACCTTGTTGCCCTCGGCGGCGTCGATCTGCAGCAGCACAGAAACCGCCTCCTGCAGCATCGGGCCACGGATGTTGTAGAGACGACGACCTGGTTTGTCCACGGGGACGTTGGAGATATCGCTGTATCCGGTGGGAACTGCACAATCACAGACACGTGTTTATTTCATACATGTAACAGAAACAGGAACCATGTGAGAGCAGGTCACGTGACGAGTTCTGACCTATGGTGAGGTTGAACAGGCAGCTCTCTTGCCGCTGCAGCGCCGACAGTTTGCCTCGTGATGACGGATTGAACATGCAGTGCTCCAGGTCCATGCTCTGACCCACCGACAGCTCGTGAAGTTTTCCCTGTGACGGTAATCCCACCAGCCTGAGGGTGGCGCTGTGCTGCACGATGAGAGGGATCCCCAGAGAGTTCCTGATGGTGAAGGGGGCCTTCTCTTTCAGATACGGGTCAAAGGTGGAGGCTGTGCCCTCAGAGAACGCCTGACAATAATACAGCAGAGATAAAGTTTACCTACAAATGAAACTACAAATCGATCTATAACTTAATCTATAAAAAAATGAACAGATTAAACTACACATTAAACTACAAGTAATCTAGTTGTTTTAAAAAGATGTTATGTTGTGGTGTGATACCTTGGTGAGGTTGTGGAAGACGTTGAGGCTGCACTGAGACACGGTGATGTTCATTGTGTCTTTGGAGCAGATGTTAATCGCTGTTCGAGGTTCAGGAAGAATCACAAAGTCGTCTCCATGAATTGGACTCTTGTCCTGCAGCAGGTTGTTCTTCATCTTCAGAGACACAAACGGATCATCACAGATTATCAGAGGTCATCACAGATTATCTGGTCTGTCTGATGTTAGGGTTAAATCAGGGGCCTGTGCCTCTCAGAGAATGAAACATGATGTAGTAAGTGATGAGTGGTATTTTAGTTCAGGAGGTTGTAATCCTCTCACGTTATGTCTGTATGTGAACATCTCAGCACACACAGTCGGTCCTGGTTCATCAGTTTGTTAATCTGTGAAATATTATCCTCTAACACTGTTTCACCATCTGGACTCTAACCAGAGGCTTCCCAACTGGAAATGCAAGATGCAGATGATGAGGTGTTGAACTGAAGCCGGACTTCTTTACCAGAGAATCTAACCGTCTCATCAGTTTTACCTCCAGCTCCAGGTTCCATCTTCGGCTGCCGCCGTCGACTCGTTCGATCAGAGGCTCCCACACGGCGTGAATCTCATTAAAGTAGTTCACCTGCAGATACGACACGTGTCACATTACAACATCAGTCATCGAAGGTGAGTTTGTTTCTGCGGTTGTTCCAACGTGAAGCAGCGGTTCTCACCTCCAGCGTCATGTTGGCTTTCAGCTGCAGCAGAGAAGACCAGTTTTTGGCCGATCCGCTAAAGGAGGACTCGGCCAGCAGCAGAGGGACGGTCTGATGACCCAAACCAGACTCGAGAGTCACCTGCACCACCTGCGGATCAAACACCACCTCGTCAACCGTTAACAGTTCTGACTGAAGTTTCGTGTTTTAACGGTTTGGAGGCGTTAGACCTCATCCTACCTTGACCTCTGCGGCAAAGCTCTCGCCCTGGTTGCGTCCATCGTGCTCTGTGAAGCTCTCGGTGACCTCGGTGGCCTGATCCACTCCCAGGAACCAATAGTTACAGTCATAGATGTTCATGACCGACCACAGGTCAGTGACTCCCGCCGCGCCTGGACTCTGCTCGTCAGGCTGCTTGGGCGTCATGGCGGCAGTTATCGTCATCACCGTGTTGATGATGAACGGAGAGATCTGAGCGGAGAACGACACGCTGACGAGGAGTTTCCTGCTCTTTTGTTTTCTATAACAAACTGGTGATGCTTTACAAAGACGTCTTAAAAACAGCAAATGGATGAACGCACCTTGACGATGACTTCCTCCACCGTCACAGAGCCGCTCAGCGGTTGGTTGGGGTGGGTTTTGGTTTCCAAGACAACAGAGCAGGGTTTCAACACCTAGTGGACAGAGTGCGACAGACACGTCAACGAGCAGGTGAGGACGTGTGATCATTTTGATCCAAATATAAAGTAACAACCACAACAAACTTTCCCTCTGTCCATCAGCAGTAATCCATATAAGTTTCAGTAGCAACATCAGCGTCATGTGATCTTACGGTGGTGACGGCTTTGCCCTCGTCGTTTCGGATGAACGGACAAGCGAGGACTTTCAGCTCCCTCAGGTTTGTCTTCATGTTCTGGGTTCTGTCGCCTTCGACTGGAGGTTGAAGTCGCACTGAAACGAGGCCACCAGGGCGGGGGCGTCTGCCTTCATCAGGCTGGCAACAAACACCACCTCTGGGTCCACGACCACCGCCCGCAGATGGGTCCTGACCGCGGCGGCTGCAGAGGGACGAAGGTTTGTGGGTTGGTTTTGATTCTACTGTGGTTTTTTCGTTCTACATCATTGAGTTTGTGTCTCTGGGTCTTACCGGTCTTGGCGTCGGCTCGGGGTTCTGCAGTCTGTCTCAGCGGCAGTCTGTCCCCCGGTGCTGAGGTGGTGGTCAGAGCTGAATCCTGTGGCAGAGCCTGCAGGAAGAAATCTGCCACGGCCATGAGGAACTCGACGCTGACACACAGGTAGAGTTTCTGCAGAACAGCCACCACCTCCCGCTTGGCGGCGCTCTGACGATACGTCACGTCGATCATGGTCTCGGAGCTCCTCTCGTCTCTCCGTCTGACCATGCTGCAAACAACATATAAATATATCAACAGCAGAGATGTGATCAATGTTTACACAATCATCGATTAAACACACTAACACAACTTCTAACTGTTTCCCTGTTAGAATTATGAGAATTATTTCAATATTTTACAGTAAAATGACTTTCAGACGAGCAGCAGTGAAAAATCATTTTAAATGAGAAATCTTCTAAAACAGTGAGTTAATAACAGAAAAGGAAAAAGGTTGAGTTTACTCTCAATATAAATGTTAATATTACACATGAAAGAACTTTATTTACATAGTAACTAACAGTATATTAGTTATCAAAGGTTAAAAAAACAATACATTAACATCTAAAAATACATTTAGATAAAAATGAGTTGAATAGGTCCCATGATTTACCGTGACGTCACCCTCTCCATACCGGTCCTCAGGTCGTCCAGCGTGCAGTCCGTCAGGACCGTGGTCACCTCCATGCTGCCGCTGGCAAACATCCTCCCGGACGTCTTCAGTAACCGGAGGGTGAACTCGCCCAGTCGGAGGTTCTCCAGGTGCTGGAGCTGGAGAGGCTGCAGGGAACAGGAACAACCATCACACACCTGATCCCGGACCAGCTGATCATGACCCAGTCTTACAGAACTCTGCTGACCTGTTGTGTGGGTCGTCACTGTACAGAACCAGACCAAGAGACTCGATGTTGAACTGGAACTTGACGGTCTCCAGACCTTCATCCTCTTCTTCACTTCTGCTCACACTCGACTTCACAACATCTGCAGACATGAAACACGGATCAGGATGAGGGGTCCAGAGACGACAGGAACAGAAACACGTTTATCAAAATGTCTGTAAATATGATCTGTCCTCAGACCTGCAGGGGGCGTCCCTGCTGTTCGGACAGGCAGACTGATCCCCTCCTGTTTTGGGGCGGTAGGCTGCAGACTCCCAGCCTCTCCCAGATTCTCCATCAGGATCCGAAGCAGCACCTTCAGGTCCTCCTGACATAGCTTCACCTGCAGGCCAAGTAGAGACACTGCAGTTATTAACATCCACGAGCAGAAGCTGAGACCTGCAGTCACTGAAGCTGCTTTCAGACCTGAACTGAAGTTAAGACTAAGCCCAAAGACGGAGCTGCTGGTCCAATCCGAACCTGTGGTCAGATCACTACAGACACTAACTCTTCACTACAGACACTAACTCTTCACTACAGACACAACTCTTCAGAAACAACTGTACCTTCACTGGTTCACATGTCGACTGGATGTAAAACAAGAGCGTGTGATTCTGTGTTAGTTCATGTGTGTTTCTTTACGACGTCTGCAGAGAATTAAACTGTGTGAAGCATCAGAACAACTTTATAACATCTCCAAGGAAAAATCTGAACAGATATATTTATCATCATTCAGATGTTTTTATGGGAAAAACAACCATCATGGGCTTCAGGTCTCCGTCGATCTCCACAGCCGCCATCTTCTTGTACCAGGAAGCAGAGAGGTTCCTCTTGATGTTCAGGTGCAGGTTGACGGGTTCCAGCAGCTCAATGCTGGGTCGATCCGACTCCAGGTCCAAACAGGTCCTGGAGGAAACAGGAAAAGAGTCTTTATGACCAATCGTCTGAGAGACTTTTCTGAAAATATGTGACTGAAACAATGTGGACGCTTTATTCTTTCTTCTCTGTTCAACTGACCTCGACAGTTTGAGCTGCGTCAGCTCGACGTCCATGTTGTCGATGACCGCCGGCAGCGGACACCCGTCCACAGGAAGCAGAGAGAAGCTGTTACCCACCGTGATCAGACCCAGGTCCATCACCAGTGCATTCTGGGAGGTGGAGGACTGGGGGACGACGATGAGTGGCGCCTTCAGCTTGACGTCCATCGACAGGCGGAAACTCTTCTTAGCAAAGTCTCGAACACTGGAAGCCGCCTTCTCCGCCGCCTGAACCGTGGCGGCGCTCAGAGCTTCTTTCGCCGTCTGGAAGTTGCTGCTGAAGTTCTGAAAGAAATAAAAGATTATTGTTTTATTGAGAAAAATTATGAATTACAATCATAATTCGGTGTTGGAGTGAAACTCACCAGCAGAGACATGAAGAACTTGTGCAGATAAACCACCTGGATGCAGCCGACGTTCAGCTTCACTTTGCCGTCAGTTCGAGACGTGTCGGCGTAGCCGGCGCCCTCGGTGGCGTTCGGAGTCAGACTCATGGAGAAGCTGAAGACTTCGTCCCCCACTATGGAGACAGCCTGAAGGACAGAGGGTCAAAGTTCAACAAGCAGCATCCAGTGTCTCCAGTGAGTCTCCCAGTGTTAGAGGCTTATTAATATCATTATCGATATGAATCTGTGATGTGACCTTGCTGTGGATGGTTTGAGAATCGACGTCGAGGACGACAACGTCTCGGAGTCGAGCTGAAATAATCGTCTGTGCTCCTTGTTTCAATAAAGATCCGTGAACACCTGATAAAGACACGTCTGTTAAACTTAAGTTGACCAATGAAAATCATAAAAATGACAATAAAAACTCAGATGTGGTTCTCCACCCTGGATCTTGATGTCGGCCATGTTGCAGCGCTGGTCACACACTAGCACATTGAAGGCACCCAGTGACATCATCACCTTCAGGTCGATGACATCACTGTCTGCAGGTGACATCGTGGCAGCTGACAGAAAACACAACAACACGACTCGTTAGAGGCAAGTCAGGAGGTACTGAAAGAATCCATGCTGCGTGTAGATCTACTATGAAGAAAGATTTTACTCATTTCAAAACAATTTAATATTTGTGTTGATATGTGGCCACAAACAAATCAGCGTATGGAAACCGAGAAAAGTGCAAATCTGTGCGATTCATCATGAAACTGCAGAGGTCAGAGGTCAGAGGTCGTCTGCTGAGAAGAAGGTCTCACATTCACATTCACACAAAGAAAAGAGTGATCGGACGTAAATACCAGGTGAGCATGAGGTCACAGTGCTTGTGGTGTGTGGTGTGTGTGTGTGTGTGTGTGTGTGTGTGTTGTGTACTGACTGGACTTGGCAGAAGGCGTCTTTTCGTCTGTCTTTGGTTTGACGTCTTTGTCAGAGGACGTCATGCCATCAGACATCAGGGCAGTGGACAGGAAGTCGATGGTAGAGAGCAGAGCCTCAGTGTGAAGCAGGAAGTTTAGAGAGGTGAAGGTCACCTGGAGAATCAGAGACACAGTTACACACATTTAAATACACAACACACACACACACACACACACACACAGTCAGCGTGTCATTGTGTGTGTCAGTGTACGTCTGTGTGGTCAGCTCACATTCATCATCTGCTCCGTGTTCTTGTAGTTGGTGGAGAAGTTTGGTGCAGAACGATCGGCCTGAGAAAACACACAGGTCAAAGGTCAAAACCAATGATGTCAGATCTCTGATTCTGATCATGTGATCACACCCGTCTGACGTCATCACCTTGAAGTACTGCACTTTGAGCAGCTCAGCTCCAGACTCCACAGACGAGCTGACGAGACACAGCGGCTCGCCGCTCGAGTCTGAAACGAGAGGAGAGAATGTGATGAACGCCTGCGTTACCATGGAAACACTACAGGACGTCACAGAAGGCTCTGACCTTTGAACTCCAGGCACTTCATGGTGATCTTCTTGATGTACGTTGTGGCACACATGTCGTACTTCCTGACTTTGGTGTCGATGCCCAGCTGAGCGACGTGAAGGACGAGGAACGGCGTCTCCGTCTTCTCTCTGGGCTTCTTCAGGGTCAACAGCACCTGGAGAACATGGACGACCGGAGAGCAGCTTCAGAACCCGGTGACTTTAAACTTTCCTCCTGAGGTCGTTCTCAGGTTCTTTCAGCACAGAGATGTTCTGTCGCAGATCTCATACCTCTTTGATTTCAAAGTTCAGCAGGACGTTGATGATGTTTTCAGTCGGACCTCCAATGGTGGGCGGGATCACAGCTGATCCCACCTGTGGTGACATCACCTCCACCTGCTGCTCAGCAAGCGCCGCCTTCTCTGAGGAGACAGAGCACAGTTTCTCAGGGGTCAGCATCTGATTGGAGGATATTCACCAGAGTCGGTTGCCCAGATTTCCCATAATGCACTCTGAGTCACCTTGAGCCACCCGACTTTTGACGTCCATGTCGTGCGCTTTACTTCCTTCACCGATGTTCTCAACCAGGATCTTCATCAGCACGCCGAGGTCTTCCTCACTCAGACTCATCTGAAGCACAGACACAGTCGTCACAGATGAGTCATACTGCTCTTTCATTGGTCAACGTTCAAGCTAACTCAGTAAAGAGTTAGCTTAGCATAAGAGCCTTGAGATAACATATGTTGTGATGTGATGTTTTACAAATACAGTTAAATTGAACGGATTCCCCTCACGGCCACAGTCACATGTGTGACACATACGATAGGCTGTTAGAAAGCAGACGTAAGACAAACGCTGTCGTCTCGTTCACAAATCGGTTTCAAAAAGAACGTTGGAGACGTACGTTCAGCGACCGCAGGACTCCCTGGACGTGGACTGCAGGGATCCTGGTGAACCAGGAAGCTGCAAGGTTTCGGGTGACGAGCAGCTCCAAGTTGATTGGCTGAAGGATCTCGATGTCTGAGAAGATGAGCTGAGAGGAGTCCGGCCTCAGAACGGTTCTAAATAAAGAATAAACATGTATTCAATATTATTTATTTATTCATTTATTCAAGAGAAGGTTCACACCTGGGGAAGAACATTATATTATATATTTTGTGTCTTGATGATGTAATGGCGTCTCCCTGGGTCAGTGAACAACTGCAGCTGCTGAGCTAACAGCTAAGATGCTAACGGGCTAGGAGCAACATCCAGCTCTGTCATTGGCCAGAGGTCAAAGGTCACCTCAGAGGTGAGATCTCTCTGGTGCGACTGAGTTTTTAAGAACGTGTGTGTTTGATTTACTCACCTGGAGAGTTTCAGCTGCGTCAGCTTCACATCCATCTTCTCCACCACCGCCGGCAGAGAGAAGCCTTCAACAGGAAGCAGAGAGAAGCTGTTTTCCACCGTGATCAGACCTAGATCCACCACAACTGCATTCTGGGAGGTGGACGACTGGGGGATGATGATGAGTGGCGCCTTCAGCTTGATGTCCATGGACAGACGAAAGCTCTTCTGGGCAAAGTCTCGAACGCTGGACACCGCCTTCTCCGCCGCCTGAGCCGTGGCGGCGCTCAGAGCTTCTTTCGCCGTCTGGAAGTTGTCTACAAACATCTTAAGAACAAAAAAAGAAAATGGGGAGTGAGACGACAAACAGAGCGACAGGAAGGAGACGTACAGAGAAACGCTTTGAAGCAGCAGAGGGAGTCGATGTGAGGCTTCATTTCTGTCTCATAAACATTCAGGGGAAAATGTGAACCTCAGATAAAATAAATCATTTCTACATTTACACAAAGTGTATGAGAGGAAACACGAGACTCACAGTATGAATATTATCTCTGACTCTCCAGTTCCACTGAGAATATATAATATAATCATAAGATCATAATAATAAATATCAAGCCTGAATCTGAAACCTGATTTGTCTCATTATGTTCACAGGTTGAAGTTTATGAAACAAGAATGAAGTTCAAACAGATTCAAATCTGTCAGGTGAACAGGAAGTGAGGTCACACAGGCAGAGGTCATGTGATTGAGGGCTGGGGGGGGGTGAATGATGGCGCTGTGTGAGATGAACAGCACGTATGAGGAGGTGAACACGAGCAGACCTCCCTCGTCTTTTCTTTCTTCATCCCTCCATCCGAGCTCAGCCAATCAGATGTGACTTTGTTTGTTTTGCCTTCTCCTGGTCTCGGACGGGTGGAGTTAACGGGATGATTTAAACACGTTAACAGACGACTGCTGGATTCTTGTTGCTCAGTTTCACTGTAAATTCGCCAAATCGGAAAAAGACGAATTTTTTTTAAAAGAAACGTCTCAAAACTACACAGGTTTAAATTGCAGCAGAAGAAGTGTCGTCTCAGATGAGAACGAACACAGACGTCGGATTAACGTGCAAATCAGCCGCGGGGTCGAGAACCAGAGATAAAGTAGATCCTGTTAAACCTGGACTGTTTCCCTCTAGCGCCTCCCTCAGGACAAACATGTCATTCATCATGATGAAGTTTAAAGTGAAGGTGCAGTGAAGCTAAAGCAGAAGGTTTGATGCAGCAGGTCAGCGCTCGTGCTGGAAGCTGTACCTCATCAGCAGACGAGTACTGAAAGCAAAAAGAAGCCTGAAAGAACAAAACACATCAACAAGACAAGAAACATGAGACAGGAGACAAACAAACACTTTCACAATAAAGTTTCCGATTCTGTTAACTATTAATTATCTTCCTGATTTCATTTTAACAGTTTACGTCGTCATTTCCCCTCTATTTTATGACATCCTTTTAGCATTACCCAGAAAGGATAAAATGTTATATATTTAACATTTTGTTTTGGTTGCTATTAGCAACTAGAACCCAATCACAGGATCAGCTGATTATGAGGCAAAGAAGGATGTGATAACGAGCGTCACGTGACGTCTATGATCGTTAATTATTAATGAAACCTAAAATTCTAAGGCAGTTTAGTTTTTACAGAAATTAAAATTTGTGTTTGTTATTACCATCGACGATAATTAAAAAATATTATCCCACCAGGTGATTGTTGGGAATCTAGATGAAAGTTAATAAAAGTGTCTGACATCACACAGAGACAACACGAGACAAATAGAGAACATTCAATAAACACAACGGATCCTGAATATATGTAAATATAATCAACACTGTGAATATGTTAATGTGTTTCTGTATATAAAGTATTGTGTGTGTACATTATTCTTTGTTTCTATGTAATTATGTATTTATAAATAAAAGCTACTGACCAGCAGCGACATGAGGAACTTGTGCAGGTAAATGATGTTGATGCAGCCCAGACGCATCGTGACCTTCCCGTCCACCTTGGACATGTCGCTGTAGCCGTCCCCCTCCGTCGCCCCCGGAAACAAGACCAGTTTGAAGCTGAACACCTCTTCACCCATGATGGACACAGCCTGCAACAAGATCCAATCAGCTGTCAGAGAAGGTGTGACATCATCACGCACACCAGCGTGATGAGAATTGAAACATGTCGGTCCTCACACCTTCCTGTGGACGGTTTTCAGGTTGACGTCTGTGACCACGATGTCTCGGAGTCGAGCAAACACCTGGGTCTCCTTCGCCTGCACCAACACTGACGCATCGATTCCTGCAGGGGGCAACAGCGAGCACGGTTCAGTCGATGAGCTTTATGAAAGTCGAGTGTGTAATTAATCATGTTTGTACCTTGGACTCTGATGTCAGCGATGCTGCAGCGGTCATCACACACCTCCACGTGGAAACAACCCAACACAGCAAACAGTTTGAAGCTGTAGACGCTGCCATCTTTGACTCCTTTAGACACTGCGGACAGAGCAGAGACAAACCTCCTGTCACTCTCAGGACGTCACACTCTGACACACTTGTGCTGCCAGTCACTCACCTGTCCGCCCCGGGCCTGTCTTCTCCACCTGTTTTTTGGTGTCTCGGTCTCGGGCAGTGCTGAGTTCTGACGGCAGGGCGCTGCTCAGGTAACTGATGGTCGAAAGCAGAGCTTTAGTGTGAAGGAGGAAGTCCAGAGAGGAAAACTCCACCTGAGAACAGCAAGGAAACAGCTGTGATCAGCTGACAGGAAGAAAAACGTCTCTTACAAAAACTTTATTCATCTTTCAACACAGCTGTCACAAAGAAAACAAGAAATAAAGTCATGAAACATCATTGAAGCTGAAAGAAATGAATAAAATCAAGAATAAATAAAGTCCGGACCTAACACATCTCCTTCTGTTGCTATAGAAACCCCTCCTCCACT
The DNA here is from genome assembly GCA_006182925.3 of Reinhardtius hippoglossoides. Lineage (NCBI taxonomy): Eukaryota > Metazoa > Chordata > Actinopteri > Pleuronectiformes > Pleuronectidae > Reinhardtius > Reinhardtius hippoglossoides. The sequence goes on from CM031670.1 coordinate 1,323,124, forward strand.
CACCTTTAGTGTCTGCTCAGTGTTGTCGAACAGAGTCTGGAAGCTCGGACCTTTGGGGTCGGCCTGAAGGACGACACACAGACACACACATTAAAAGACACACACACACACACCTGATCCACCTGAGATCATGTGACTGCTGGTGAACAGGTGACTTGATGATTCTCACCTTGATGAACTCGACCTTCAGCAGGTTTGAACTCTGCTGCTCTGAAGAACTGATCAGGTGAAGAGGACGAGTCCTGTCGTCTGAAACACACACACACATACACACATAAATACACAACAACACACACACAACCTTCTGTGTGTTTACTTTCAGCTGTTTCTATGGTAACAGCAGTCTCCACCTTCTTGACCTCAGTTGACATTCAGATAACAAACATTGGTTAAAGTTCTGACCTCCACAGTAGTCAAGTGTGACGCTGCGCAGGTATGAGGTGGCGCTCAGGTCGAAGCTCCGCCTCTTCCCTTCAGCCCCGAGCTGACAGACACTGAAGGACAAGACGGTTTTCTCCTCGTCCTCCTGCCGCGTCAGCTCCAACAGCACCTGAACACACCAGCAGAGGTCCCTGTTACACCAATCTGAGTCACATGGGCGACACTGACCCGGAGACAGAAGACCCGAACGCACCTCTTTGACTTCAAACTGGAAGTGAACGTCAATCAGTTCCTCCGGAGCCGTGCGCTGCAGGTCTTCATCGATCGACTTCTCACTGACGTCTTCATCAGAGTCTGAGAAAAATAAATGGATCAAACACGAACACACGTAGAGTCACTACAGGAACATCTGCAGCCAATCACAATGCAGGAAGCACCAACCGGTTTCCATGGCGTCCAGGAGGCCGGGGGGAAGACTGAGCGCTCGTGGTCTGACGTTGGCCAATGACAGAACCTGAAGAAGGAAATACATCAATGCTGCAGTCCCTGTCAATCAAACTTCTTCCCCTCATGGCTCCTATTGTTCCCGGTCACTGCCCCCCCAAGTGGATTGTACCAACCGTACCTTCTCTGTGGGGGTGGAGGGGGAGGAGCTCATGTCTGGCAGGGGGATGCTCTGGACCAGCTCCACAACGTTCTGGATTTTCTGATCAGAAATCTTTACATGAAGCAGCGGCAGTTCCCCGGACACCTTGAACCTGAAACACAAGTGAGTCAACAGCAAAGTCGGGGGGGGGGAGTCAGTGTCATGACTGGTGTCCACAGGTGAGTGTTACCTGGGCATCCTGGCGTCTTTGGCCACCATGCACTTTGCCAGGTGGAGGGTGAAGTCCATCGGTTGGAGGATGTGTTGAAGTGATGAACCCTGAAGACGAGCCGACTTCCACACCTCACCTGGAACCAGTTCACACCTGGATTCAGAAAATGTACACACACCTGTGTGTGTGTGTGTGTGTGTGTGTGTGTGTGTGTGTGTGTGTGTGTGTGTGTGTGTGTGTGTGTGTGTGTGTGTGTGTGTGTGTGTGTACCTGACTTGCTGTACAGGACCTGGACTCGTCTCAGCTCTACGTTGAATCTCTCATAGGCTCGATCCATGATCTCCTCTAGAGACGAGAAGGACGATGAAGACGAACTGAAGCTGCTCTGATCCACGCTGTTCAACTGAAAACACACACATTTAACTACACATTTAACTTCATACAATTCAACTTCATTCAGAATCAAATAAAAACAGAACTGACCTGTAAACTGCCGAAGTCCACGATGATGAGGTCCGACTCGTCACTGTAGAAGCCAGACTTTGGTATCAGCAGGTAGGACGGCTTCAGGTCAATCCTCAGGTCCAGAACTTTTCTGGTCTCAATGATGTGAGACAAACCTGCAGAGACCAGAACCAAAACCCGTCAGAGTCCTGAGAAACACACCAGAACAAATAATCAATACAACGGCTGTTTACATCAAACTGACCTGTGGCTGTTTTCTCTTTGATCTCCTCCAGTTTTGAGAGAGTGGCCGAGGTCAGGACCTCGAGGTCGACACCTTTCCCCGTCTGAAAGAACTCCACCATGCTGTTTACTGTCAGCTACAGGACAAAAAGACACAGAAGGATAAAACCAGAACCAGGAGCAGAACCAGGAGCAGAACCAGGAGCAGAACCAGTCTGCACTGACAGATTTAGATCGGACACAAATGATATTATATCTGCGTTTACCGCGTCGTAGATGATCTCCACCGGCTGTGATTGGACTCTGATAAGCTGGTCGGCGGCGCTCTCCTCTGGGTTTAACTCAAACACAACGTTGAGCAGAGACGAGGAGGAGTCTCCGACTGAGGCGATGAGAGAAGGTACCGCCCCCTGCTGCTGCAAACCAGTAACATACCAGTGCTCCAGAGCCGCCTCCACCCTGCAGGATGATAGAGAGGTTTAAACCAACACATATTGGAAATGTGTTGACTGCAACAGATACATGATGGGGAGATCATGTGATCTTATCACATGGCGCTCTGCCCTCGGCTTGGAGACGCCCACCTGATGGCCTGAGCTCCAGGTCTCTGAGATATTTTGGTGCTGAGGTCGATCATCTGGATCTTGAGGATCTCTGGGATGTCAGGCAGTTCTCTGAGAGTCACCGAAGTCCTCAACAGCTGGAAGCTGACGACCACGGCTACGTACTGAAACACACACCGATTCAAAGAGTTATGTTTCTCTTGAAGGTGGCGCTAGAGAGTCGATCCATAAAAACACATTCTACCTGTTTGGGTAACGTCAGGCTGTGAGAGCTGCCGCTGTAACCGATGGCGGAGTAGAGTTTTTCCTTCTCGTCAGTCGTCATGAGATCGTCGAGTCCCGAACCTGAAACACAACAAACACTTAGTTTCAGTTCTTTAACCCAATGAATCCTTTTCAGATCCAGTACTTACTCTCCGTCTCCTTGCTCTCCTCCTGCTCCCGTTCCTCCTTTTTATTCTTTTTCCCAAACAAGCTGCTGAAGAAACCTCCCCCCTGCTTCTGCCCCCCCGCTGCTTTCTTCGCCACCACCTTCTGCCCGGACCTGATCACCTGGTAGGGGGAGAGGAGTCACATGTTGAAGTGTTCAGTGTTAAACGGGACTCGTGTCTCAGTGCGGATCGGAGTTTACCTCCATCTGAGCCTGCTGTCGAGCCAAAGTGATGTTGAACACGTCCAGAACTTTCTCCAGCTCCTGGAGGAAACAGGTAGATTCAGAGAGGTTTAGTTTCTAGATAAACCTTTATTTTCGTAAGTAGCAGTTACGAAATCACTGTTGTTTTCTAAGTGTCTCCACTTCGTTGTGTTGGTGAAGATTCTAAAGGAGACAAATCTTCTTTTTGTACTGCACCTGGATGCGTCGCTCTGTGTCCGGACTCGACTTGCCCTGACTCAGTTTGGTCTTGTAGACGGACTTGTACGTCTTCAGGTTCTCTCTGTGGTGTCTGATGTTGGACCAGGACCACATCTGACTGTAGCGCCGGATGTGGACCTCCAGGATGCTGTTGAGGACGTACCTCCACCTGAGAGAGGCACAGAAAACAAACACAGCCTACTGGTCGGTCTGAGAAACTACATGTCAAAGCTGCAGCGAGAAATCTCAAATAGGATTCATCACGCACAGGTTTCCTGAAGACGCTCCACTGATCTCATATCTAACAGGTACTGTAGATTAGACTTTAATGACCCCATGACCCTCCCTCTAGTGCCCCCTGCAGGTCGAACTCAGGTCACATCCAAGCCACACTTTTTGGTCAAATATTGTGACTTGAACATGATGTTTGTTCTGAATAGATCTGAAATTAATCTCACACAGATTCACGTCTGTACCTGAATTGAGCTCAGTTCTGTTCTGACCTGAACACAGACTTAACCAAGCACATCAACTAAATCGTCCAAGTTTAACAGTCAGTTTAAAAACTCACATTTCATTATGTGATCATTATTCTAGCGCCACCCTCAGGAGAGCGTCGACATGTTCAGGTGAGTCATATTTAAACAATCTGAGGTCATTGATCAGGTTTTATAGGTTTTACAGAACAAACTGAGTCTCCTCGTGAATCACGTGACAAGTTAAGAACCAAAAGGGAACTCATGGGGGGGGGGGGGGGGGGGGGGTTCTGTTGAGACTGTTGTTACCACTGCAGCCTGTGGGGGTCGCTGAGATGAAAATACTTTATATATATACTTTAATACTCCTCGAGTTAAAATAAACTAACCAGAGTTTGGTGTTTTTGTGAACAGATACTTCAGGCCTGAACTTCCTGTAGGGGGCGTTCTTCACCATACAGTTGATAGACTCCAGCAGATCCACCATGGTCAGGTACTGTAAACAGACAACGAGACGAAACTCAGACAATCACACGCACACACACACACACACCTGTCTGTCTCATGTGGCTCAGGTGTTACCTGTGGTTTGGTCATCTCTATGGCGATGTTCTGAACCTCCAGGTGAAGCTTTGCTTTCGGAGTTTTCAGTTCCAGCTCAGCGTTTGGGTTGATGCACATTTTAGCCGAAGCAAAGATCGGCTTGAAAACTACAGAAGAACAAACAAATAAACCAATCAGAGAACAGGATGTGTTAAATATTAATAAATAACTCACTGTTAATGAATAACTGATTTACTTTAGAAGTAACTGAAGATGTAATGTGTTACTGCAAACTTGTATACTGCCACCTTCTGGTGTGAACTGGTTACTTCTACATGTTCACTGAACAAATGTGATTAAGATTAAATGTGAGAAAAACTAATGAGGAATCATAAACTCACTGTGGTGGTAGTGAGGAAGCTGCTGGTCTGAGCTGCTGATCCCAGACTTCAACTGAGTCTGGAGGAGGAGGAGAGGAAGAGGAAGAGGAAGAGGAAGAGGAAGGAGGAAGAGGAAGTGGGGAGAAGGAGAGTGGGGAGAAGGATCATCAATCATTCATTATTTTTCACTTTCTTTAGTGGAAACAAACTGCTGCATTAACATATCACAACTCACCACAATTTCCATCCCATGATCCTTTGTAAAATATCGGACTGTTGACGTTCCAGTAGGCACAGAGACACTCGAGACGCCCGAGCTGAAACCATCAAACAAGTCAGTGTGGCGTCATGGATCGATCCAATCACATGACAGAAGGGACACAAGCTTTTGGCTCAATGTGGAGAAACCGGGTTACACAGGTAACCAAACAGAGCAAGGTAACACTTGCTTCTGTTTCTAAACCAATCAGCTTCTGTCTTTATCCTGTTTAAACCAATCAGCTTCAGTCTTTACCCCATGATGAAACTCAGGTAAATGAAGTGAGCAGAGCGTCTGTCACCTTATAGATGATCTTTGCTGCTTCGTTAAGGATACACGACTTCCAGTTCTCATCAGTCGTCTGAAAAGAAAGAAAACATGAAAAAGGTCAACACCACACCTATCCAAGTGGATCGTGTTTGTTTGTTTGTTTGTTTGTTTGTTTGTTTGTTTGTTACCAGTAGGCTGAGCTCGGACAGTGTCACTCCCACAGACAGGGGGTGCTCTGGGTCCGACAGCTGAAACATATGAGACAGTGTTACTACAGTTGAGGTCCTACCCCCTGGACCTGAACCTGGACTTGGATCAGTACTTACGTCGTCCTCAAATCGCAGGTGGATGCTGCTGATCTTCACCTGCAGGTTTTTAATAACCTGAGTCGCCAGTTTTTCCATTAACGTGTCTTTTTTCTCCTCCTGAGGTTTTTCTGAAACAAAAAGAGTCGCTCAGAGACCAGGACCTGAACAGAAATCAGAGACCTGGACTCCGAGGTAACGTGTGTCCGACCACAGACGCATGTCCAATGTGTCTGACCACAGAAAAGACAGCCGACCTGTCTCCTGCGTATCCGACCAGACGCTGTCATGTCAGATCCAACGGGTGAAACTCACCTGATTTGTTGTCGAGTCCTTTCAGCTTCTTCAAACCTTTTTTGTGCTTTTTATGCTTTTTAAATCCTTTTGGGACTTTGGCAGCGTTAAAAGCAGAGAATCAACAGTTAGTGACAGAAAAGCCCGAAAACACAGAGGGAGCAGAAACCCACCTTCAACAGGTGAGGGTCAAAGGTCAGAGTGAGTGTGATGGGTTCAGACTCAACAGTGTGTGACAAGGTGAGGGTACTGACAGTGCAAGGTGAGGGTACTGACAGTGCAAGGTGAGGGTACTGACAGTGCAGTGGAATGTCACTACATGTCTGTGTGTGTGTCATTGTGTGTGTTACCGTTCTGAGGCTCCTTGTAAACAACACTCTCCAGACTGAAGAGCAGATCTCCAGTCTGAGATGCTGACATCATACGCAGCATGAACAGCACAGACAAAGTTAATACATTCATCTATTCCAACTGTGTGTGTCTCTCTGTGTGAGTATCTGCTGTGTTTCATTGTGTCTGACAGCAGGAACACAAACAGGAAGCAGGAAGAACAAACAGGAAGCAGGAAGCACAAACAGGGGGTCAGTGAGAGGTCAGAGGTCAGCGTGTCTCACCTCTGCGTGCAGCCATCTGTAACGCCTCCTCGATGCGCTGCAGCTCTCGCTGCTTCGCCTCCTGCTGGTAACGCTCCTCCTTCGCCGCATCGAACTTGATCGCTGAAATAAAAAATAAAACATATACAAAAAGTCAAGTTTTTGATTAAGCAGATGTTTTACTTCACCTGTCACCTCCGGCCACCTGATCCACCTGTTGACATAAAAGGAAACCTAAAGACAGACACTGCAGCTGATGCCAAGACCACACCCACATCTGATCCCAGACCTGCTCTAATAACAGGATGCATGATCCTGATCAGTGTCCTCGTACTGACATCTGTAGTTTGAAGCCGGTTCAGTCTGAATGGCCATCATCAGCCTCTTCACTGCTGCAGGTTTGTATTCTACAGAATGAAAACTGTTCCAGAACCAGACTCTAGTAAAACCTACTGGGTCAGTGAGTCCTACTCATGACCCTGTTAATACATATTTCAGAAGGAAATCCCAGAATAGAAAGTAGAGAACTTCAACAGAAACCAATAGAGACCACTTAACTACAACAGAAACCAACTACCTAAAAAGGAAAGCAGTGAACATGAATCAACCTCAGGTCTGAATTAAAGGGGAAAGATGACGAACAACGCAATGTTCAAGTCTTTTATTGTGAAGGGTCATGTTTGATTAACGACAGGAAACAGAGACAGGATCAGACCTGAACCATCACCTGAGAACCTGAATCTTACCGTTATACGGACACGATGTCAGCTGAGATCCAGCTGCAACACACACACAACCACACCTGAGAAAACACACTCCATCATAAATAACACAATGTTAGACATCATGTATGAGCTCCGCCTCCAGACCAGCCAATCAGAACCTGAGATTTTGAACATTGATTTTTAGTGATGTGTCCGTCCGTGTCGAGGCTTCGAATCGTGTGTCGAGGAATCCAGGAAGATTTTTGTGAAGCGCGTATCGAGCTTGTGTTGATGACGTATGTGGTGACGTTCAAAGCCTCGCGAGCCGGCCGTACCACGTGACTGAGTCAGGAAATGGTTTGGGTTAGGCGTGCGAATCGAAATAAAAGGGGCAGCAAAACGCAATGGAACCCCCCCCCCCCCCTACATGTGTAGTCAAAAGCCTAAAGCCGCATGTCCTTCGTTCTGGAGAAAACCATCACCAAGGAAACCTCCTCGCAATCCAAGCTCTACCAACCTTCAGGCAGAGACGCGATGTCCTGCCGGAGAACTTCAAACAGCAACTGAGCTGCAGAGCCCAACAGAACCACAAAGGCCGGAGCCACAAAACCAGCAAGACGACTTCACAGAACTTCGAACAGCACATCAACCTTTTTACCCCTTTCCACGGACGGGTAACACAACTTAATAATTATACTAGGCTAAGCAAAGACTGTTTATTCGATTCCTTGTGATGTTTATAAGTTTGTGTTGCTGTGATATTTTGGGTACAAGTTATTTGAAAGGTAATGTTAGTTATGCTTCAGTCTTTCCTTCCATGCATCTAGTAACTTTCTCTAACTTGGCCCACCACACACACACACACACACACACACACACACACACACACACACACATTCTCTTCACCCATCTCTCTCTGACCCCCGCCACATGTCGTAAACATTCCAAAGGGGAGAGTCCGTTATCTTTAGAGTGGCCAGCCGCCATTTTGGAAGGACGCTGACTCACACAGACACACACACGCATACTCACATACATATCTGTATTTAGTAAGTATACCGTTAGTAATTTGTGTTTTTATACTTTATTATATTCATAATAAATGTTTTTCTTTCACAAATGTTTTTTCATTAATGTTGCATAAGTGAATTTTGCCAACCTCTACACTGTCAAGAACTCTTGATCCTTCAACTTAGCTAACTATCTATATGGTAATTTTGGTTATTAGTTATTAATTTAATTGTTAATCAGAGTTCCAAATTTGTAGTTAGTACTTTTATGAGACTTAATCTTTTCCCTTCCTTTGAAGGGTGGTGCCCCGAGGTAACTTTAATCAATTAAAGTTATTTAATATTAATATTTTTAATATTCAATATTTTATTTTGATAACCAAATTTATTGAATGCCGAAAGGCACACCATTTTATGGTATCACGTTTAATGCATTATTGCACAACACCTGTTTGATATCTGTGACAGTGACGTCTGTGATGAATCTCAGATTCAGGAGGACTGATGTGCATCCGGTCCTGGTCCTGGATCAGTTGACCTGCTGTTGAACAGTTTGTCCATCAAGTCTTCATGTGTCTTTAGATTGAGTTGTACATGGACATGACATACGAGTCTGAACTATTCCTTTTGACACATCCAACTGGAGGACCCTGAGGTAGACCAGGACCCCATCAGAACCCTCTTCAGGTCCCGTATAAGGGCCAATTCCCATGGTGACCAGGGTGAGATGAAAGGACAGAACTTTGATGGGATATCAACGCAGAGTCTCCCGAGCTTTCTGATCATTGAGTGATTTAGAGGAAAAACCAACCAGGTCACCTGACAGCTCCGTCTTCAGGTTTTTGTACATGGGGAGTATGACATGAATATCTGTCGGTATATCTGGTGTCCGACAACCTGACAGAAGTTTAAACACGTAATCGCATCACTTACTGGCTCCAGGAACAACGAGCAGGTACAGACCGTCCAACGTGGCGACCACAGCATCGTTGTAAAGGTTCTTCCAGGGAATCTTCAACGTCAACTTCCCTGAAACACAGGACGATTATCAGGTTCGACTGTTTCTATTCATTCACTGATCAGACCTATTGATCAGAGAGTGAATGTGTTGAGACAAAGAGCAGGAGATGCAGAACATGGTAGGTAGGAACTCACCGATCTGTCCAGCCTTCACTTTGAAGGGAACATTGAAGTCACTCTGAAACACAAACACACAAACTGTTGTTATCAATACAGACCCAATAATTAGTTTATTAATAAATAATCTAAAGAATGAGGGAAGATTAAGTCTAAGTATTGATTAAACATGTATTGATCACAACCTGCCTTCATCACCTACATTTTAGTAACCGAACCTCTCTGGGTTTCTGTACAGCCTGAAGGGGGCGCTGCTGTAACTACAACCTATCATGAGCTACAGAAGACTCTGGCCTGGCGTACAGTCAGAGGAGGGTTAATAATGAAGCAGAGGTCTAACTCTGAACAGGAAGTTTGGGTCATGTGATCAGTCTGTGTGTTTACACTACGCTAACATGTCAGACGGTGGCGATGATCTGTGACCACGATGAGGCCTGAGGCTTCACACCAACGCCACAGAGTCACTGTCACTTACCAGAGCGTTCTCCTTCACCCTCAGGTTCTCCAGAACAACGTTTCCTAAAGAACAAGAAGAAGAAACATGTTTCTATTGTTTCACATGTTTTCATGTTACAGTCCATGTGTCCATATGAACATATAATGTGTCATGTGTCCACAGTGTACATGTAACAAGTTTAATTCATGGTAATAATCAATAATCTGATGATCGATAACAGTGATCAGGATTGGTGGATTCAGCTGTGGGTCATGTGACTCAGGTATGAGCAAACACCGATCAGGTTTGACCAGTGACAAACACCGATCAGGTTTGACCAGTGACAAACACCTGTCATAACATCAAGGTTATTAATCACGGATATTAGACATATAGATATATGGACCGCCTCTGTCTTGTCCATATATGTTATTGATCAGCAGCTTCTCTCTGGTTTGTTCAGATCCTAATTCACTTGAATAAACAGACT
>CM031670.1:1335822-1404508 GCA_006182925.3 Reinhardtius hippoglossoides
AACATTTTTATCAATAACACAACTAATGACTCTGATGAAGACTCATCAACTCCTGCCTGGTCCCTTCGTCCTCTGACGTTGTTGTTGGTCCGTTCGTTGACCTGTTATCGTTTGATGCTGTTGTTAGTTGGTTCACCCTCTAATGCCGTCCTCGTCAGAATGTCCTCTGATGGCGCCATTCGTCCATTCAGTGGCCCGTTGGACCTCTGACGCCATCGTTGTCTTTTTGTTCTGTTACGTTGTCGTCAGTCCGTTGGTTCATCTTCTGACAATGTCATTGGTTTCTTTTGTTGTTGCTGTTTTGTCGTTTTGAGGCTCATTAGTTTTTAAGGTTTGGAGTGTGAATGGTAAATCTTCTGTGTTTATATAGATCTTTTCTTTGACGACCACTCAATGCTGGGATCAAACCGCTGCCCTTCTGGTTAGAAGGAGATCCACATCCTCACCCTATGAATGAATACATTTATGAATGAATGATGCAGAGATGAAGGCCATGCCCCCTCACCCTCCTCACCTCGCCCCCTCCCCTTCTCAGCTGGTCATGTTACCTCCCCCCTCTCTGAGGGTCTTTAAATGGCCTGTCGCCTGCTCAGAGAGCGAGACAGCACAGTCCCAGCGACAGGTGAGTCACCTCCGCCTCTCTCTCTCTTTTGATGTAAATGATATAAGATATAATAATAATGATGATGATATACTTTTATATTCATATTCATCTTACTCAACAAACCAGTTGTTCTGACATGGAGCTAAAATCATTTTAAAAGAAAATTATGAATCACAAACATGTGTAAATGATGTGATTCATATTTTATTATTGTTATTATTAGATATTATCCCTGTTTGGATGTTTCTTTCTTAAAAGTTCAGATTTATTCTTGAAATGAAAATACAAGACAACCTGAATACTAATGTGAAAGTTATTGTGATAATTAATTCTTAAAATCATCTAAAAATTATTTTTACTTTGGTTTGTTGTATTCTTCAGTTTCTCTGAATAAATTCACTTAAACTAATTTACTGCTGAAGCTTTTCAGATTATTACACAGAACTCTAAAAGTAAAACACATTATTAAGTATTTTATTTTACGAAGATGAAGATTAAGAAGAAGAAAAACATCTCATAAACTGATCTCAGTCTTAAAATCTGCTTTTCTGTTTCCTCGTTTCAAAGGCTCAGAGCAGAGAAGCTTCTCTCGGACAGCTGCAGGATGTTTGGCTCTGTGCTGCTCTGCTATTGGTCCTTCAGCCTGCTGCGTCTCTCCTCCTCTCTGGTTCATGGAAACATCCAGCTGGACGACGACCGACGCACCGACACCTCCTACCTGTCCGACATCGGTCAGTAACACTCGTACAATCAGAGAACTCATCTGTCGCCAGACACAGGTTCATGTCCAGAACCAGGTCCACAGACCAGGTCCATATCCAGAGTGTAGTCTGTGGTTCAGCTCAGATAAAGATGGTGGTTCACATTCAGTGTAAATACAGTTTTTCTGTTAACAGATTCTTGGTTCTGCTCGTTGTTCAGGTGAGTTAATGACCTGAGTCTCATTCAGGCTCAACATCCTGTCGTGACGCTGCGATGTTCCTCCTCCAGTTGTTGCTGAGTTTTAAAGAAGAGAATCATCTGCATAGAGACGGATTATTACAAATGATTATACAGCTGTGGTTCAAGTTAAGTTAAGTTGACGAAAGGTAACATGACACATTTGTTTTCTGCCTCATCTCCTGCAGGGAGAGGCCACGCCCCTGAGCCCATACGTGACCCCGCCCTCCTGCCTGTCGACTCGATGGAGGATCACTTCCTGATGGACACGGGCTCCTACGACGAGGTGGGTACGACTGATTTAAAGACATAGAACTCTCCAGCACAGAAATGCTGAAGTTTTCTTTCTCCAAGCTCACATATTGTACATGTCACACATACATGTTACACGCTGACTGCAGTGAATTCCCCTGTTTCCAGGACTCCTCAGCAGCCTTGCAGCTGCAGGGTCGGGCCATGCGTTCATCTCGGCGCTGCATCCCTCACCAGCAGTCGTGTCTGGGTTACCCGCTGCCCTGTGCAACCCCTGTGACACCTGTTACTGTCGCTTCTTCAACGCCATCTGCTACTGTCGCAGAGTCGGCCACGCCTGCCCACCCCGACGCACCTGATGATGTCACGCTGTCAGATCCGTGCAAACTGAGAAACAACTGAGGAAACGTGTTGGTGCTCTGTCCGTTACATGTATGAAATGTGCTGTTTGTAATAAATGACATGTTGGACAAAGTCTGTCTCCAAATGTCAGTTCAATATTTTTTGTGTCAATCATTTTAAAATATCATGAGGACGACATATGAACATGGTAACCAACTTGCTGCAAACATGCTTATAACATACAAACATGCCTACAAACATGCTAATTGATCAATGAAGACAGAGATGTGTATTGAACACTGGACAGAGCTAGTTACTGGTTACGGTCGATGCTCAACTCAACTAACTGACAGCTCTATATATAGAGCGACACAGAACACAGAGACAGATGGTTTCAGAGTTTCTGTATTTTATTGATGATCAGGTTGAAACAGAAAGTGGTCTGCTCTGACATGCTTAGTTGGCAGCGATGATCTGGTCCATCCAGGCGCGGAGCTCGGTGACACGGGCGTACACGCCGGGCATCGTGGGAGTGCAGGTTCCACTTCCCCAGGACACGATACCGACCAAGGTCCAGGTGCCGGCCTTCTGACAGACCAGAGGACCACCAGAGTCGCCCTGGAAACACAACACATCATTAAATGAATGTGAACAACATGGGAACAACATCTTCATTCGGCTCTGCGTCGACACCCACCATGCAGGAGGAGGCTCCGGAGGCTCCGGCGCAGATCATCAGGTCGCTGATCTTGTTGCCCCAGAAACGACGGCAGGCGTCGTTGGTCAGCAGAGGGAGGGCGGCCTGCTGCAGCAGGGCGGGGGTTTCAGGAGCTGCAACACACAAACACATCACGCTTCAAACATCACTGATCTTCACAACAATACGTTATGAGCTGTGGCACAGGAAGTCTCACCGTTGCTGCGGGTCAGGCCCCAGCCGCTGGTCACACACTTCATGCCTCCGGAGAAGTTGTCGCTGGTCTCGGCCGCGCACACGGGGGAAACACGCATGTTCATCTGGGCGGGGGAGGCCAGCTTGATCAGCAGGATGTCGTTGTTGATGGTGTAGCCGTTGTAGCGGGGGTGCTTGAACACCTGAGAGGAAATGAAAGTGTCCTGAGTTGCAAACACACAGGAAGTCCCGCCCCTCCCACATGAGATGAAAAGTTGCCAGCGTCAGTTACCTTGCCAACCTTCATGACCTGGATGTCCTCAGCAGAGGAAGCACGGTCGTGTTCTCCGAGGATCACGCGGTGGGACGTCCTGCACAGACCAGGAGGGTGAAGGGAGCCGTTAGTGAGTTGGTTAAGTCCGGTTTATGAACTTTAAAGTTTAAAATGTCAGTCAAACTACATTATGATGTTTTAAACTTGTTGCCATGACAACATTTAGGCGATTACCTGACGTTGCAGTGAGCAGCGGTCACAACCCAGTTCTCATTGATCAGAGAGCCGCCGCAGAAGTGGAATCCGGTGTAGTCCTGAAACACACACCTTCAGTTACACAACTGTGAGTGTGTGTGTGTGTGTGTGTGTGTTTTTGTGTGTGTGTGTGTGTGTGTGTGTGTGCATACCTGCAGGGACACCTGCCAGGGCCAGGAGTGAGGCAACGCCTCCTCACCGTTCACGATACGAGAGTAGCCAGTGATGACGGGGCTGATTGCGGGAGAGCCGCAACCTGGTGACATCATTATGACATCATCAACAAGGTGAAATCAGACAGAAACAAGATTCAAGAGAAAACTTTCTATAACTTCAGTTTCATTTGATTTGACGTCAAACTTTATTTTCTGCTTGTTCTAAAAGACTCTTTGATCAACTGGTTCAATAAAAGTTTAAATATCAAATAAACTGGTTTAAAGTTTGAAGTGAATCTTTCAGTGTTGATTAAGTTTTCAAGTTCTCCGGATGTTAAAGTTTGAGCTGCTACACAACTTTATCCATATTTTATATTTAACTTATTTAGATTATTTTATAGAAATCACTATTTCATCATTTCAATTCTTGATGTCTCTTTTTTTTTTGATTGAAATGAGTTAATAACATATAACAAGTTAAAGGACCAGTATACTGGATTTAGTGCCATCTAGTGGTGAAGTTGTATATTACAGCCTGAATTAAATCTTGTATGTTGTCAGCTCAGAGGTTCATTATTTTAATAAATATTAAATTATTAAAAATTTGTGAAAAATATAAAAAATCCAACAACAGTGGATTGTGCCCCATGATGGTTGTAACAGTTAACTGCTGAGAGTAAGACTCTGATGTTCACGACTCACCGTAGGCAGCGCCAGCGAGGGCGAGGCAGGAGAGGATCCACAGGAAGGTCATGGTTCGATCGTGTTGAGTCTGTGTGAGCGAGGAGCTTTTATACTAGCAGGGAGACGTGTGATTGGACGAGGCGTGAGCGGGAGAGGACACGGTATCAGAGGACGCTGGGAGTTGGGACAGATGGAGCTGACGGAAGGTTTTTCTGAAAACGGAGAAAGTTTCTCAGCTCAGTTTAATCACGACCGAGAAAAATATAAATTCCATTAAAATGTGTTTCCATGTAATGATTCATCCGTATGTTGTTAATATTATTATTAAGTTAATTTAATCAAAACAATAAATCAAAGGAAACAAAAAATAAGAACGGATTATTTTATACAGTGGAAACATTCACTGTAATAAGCGTTTTTTTCTACATTTAATTTATCATCATTAAAAATGTTTGTGTGTCAGAAGCTGGTCTGTATCAATGACTTGTTTGTTCTGATTCAATGAAGAAAATATTAAATTTAATAGAACCAAGTTCAACTCGAGAATTGATCAATTAAACATTTATTCACTGGAGTTTCAGAGTTTTTACAAAACCGATGAATTTAAACAACTTAAATTAAAAAACAAGTTTACTGGGTCTCTTTTTTTAAAAACCATTATCTATTAATAATAAAAACAATAATAACTGTTTCTATTATAACGTCTCCACTTAATAATCTTTACATCATGTCTGCTGTGCTCTGGTCACATGATCAATGCAATAATAAAAGAAACATGAATGAATCAATGAATGAAAACATAGTGATGGTGTTTTATTGTTTGTATTGAGACACTTTTGCTTTTCGGAGATAAAATATTTTAAAGAATAGTTAAATCAGCTCAGAGAGAAAAGCTGTGACAGCATTTCTGTGATGACGCACACACACGCACACACACACACACACACACACACACACACACACACACACAAACACACACACACACACACACACACACACACACTCACCTCAGGTTTATCTCTGATATGTTGTGTGTGTGTCGGTGTGCGTTGAAGGTCAGTTTGTTGGAACATGTGTGAGTTTCCCAGCATGTCAACACACACCATCTGTGTGTGGTGTGTGTGTGTGTGTGTGTGTGTGTGTGTGTGTGTGTGTGTGTGTGTGTGTGTGTGCAACAGCATATTCATTAAAAGAATGTTTATGATCCATAAAACAGAACAAACATGAAAATCTTATATAAGTTGATATTAAACACATTATTTTATAACACATAAATCAATTCAGTGTTGTGTGTCTTTGTGGATTTATTTGACTGATGACCTAATGACATGTTAGTAATAATAAAAACTATTTTTTGGTAGATTATAAATAATTTTATGAATGTTATGTTTGACATGCTTTGTCATATATGTTATACGGTCATGTAAATATATATTTTCTATACAGGATTTAGATACAGTCTTTAAACTTCAACAGACTGATTGGTTAGTTTATTGATTGATTGATTGATTGATTGATTGATTGATTGATTGCGTGATTGATTGATTGATTGACTGATTTATTGATTGGTTGATTGATTGATTGATTGATTGATTGACACGCACAGTCAGGAACACACACCAAACAGGAATAGGGGTCAATATGGGGACAGAGCAGATACACACACATACTTGTTGAGAATATAAAACAAGAAACAAGAATTTGTTTGATTGTTATTTAGTTTTATTGTGTTTAGTTACAGTAAGTGATATTATAATATCAACGATTCATAAGATTTGATTGTTTATTAATTTGTCTCTTGTTGTTTTTGACAATGAACAATGTTTGTTGTTGTGTTGGAAGTCTGCAGCTTCACTGTTGTCAAGGAAACAAACACAGTGGTGATGATGTCGTCAGTCATTTAATAGGGGTGAATAATTGATGAGGTCAAAGGTCACGGCTGCTTGTAATGGCAGAGACGAACATGAAGCACTTTATTTAAAATGTTTGTCACATTTCAATAATCAAACGTACAAATATTCAACAAACTTTTAAAACAGCTGCGTTCATCATCTGTGGGTCGACTGATATCAACGACTTGTATTCTCTTAACGGACTGGCACCGTCTTACTCCTCTGTATTCACACTCCAGTCAGGGAACTGAGATCAGCCGCTCAACGGCTCCTCGACAGACCTCAGACCAGACTCGTGACCGAACCTGTGGAACAACCGACCACTTCACATCAGATCGGCCCGTCTTTAAATCACTGCTAACAACACACCGCCCAGGCTTTGTCCTCGGGTTGAGTACGTTTCATCGCAGCTGATTTTATTTATCTTATCCTATAGCTTATATTTTATTTTATTTTAATTTTTATTATTTTACATTAATAATTGTATTTCATTTGTATTACTTGCACTATGATGTATAACGTTTTACTGTCCCCTTGTTGTACCATTACACCCGTAAAGCACGTTGGTCAACCAAGTGGTTTTAACTCTATAAATATAATTGACCGATGATCACAGACTCGTTAACAGGAGAAGACTGGGAGCTGAAGTTTCACCTCCTGTTCTCATCTTCCAGACTCGAGAGCCACAGTCAGTCTGCAGATGGGATGTTTTGGGATTACATGTGCAATGAGCTCTTTAATACATGATGCGACATGTGGGGGCTCATTCATAATCTCATATGTCTCATTAACTGTGGCAATAGACGATGCCACAGGGGTCTCACCACAACAGCCAAACCATTCACTTCAGCATACTTTTAAATACTTCAAAATTCACAACTAAACTTAAACTCTGAACACAGGTGAAACACATGAGAAGAGCCAGAGTGACCACAACACCTCGATCCAGGAAATCAAAAGTCCTTCACCAGATTGTAATTATTTTAAAGAATTATTTCCTGATAATAAGCATTTCAATAATCCAGGTAACGAATGCATCTTGTGTCTCCTCGTCCTTTTGAGACAGGATGTTTCTACAAGTTGATGTTTGGATGAGACGATGAGTGACGTCAGAGCTCTATGGAAGAAACCAGGTTCTTCAGTTGGTTCTAACGTTTCTGTGTCTGTGTCGTTTTATCAGGTTCATTCAGTTTCTGTTGAAAAGACACAAATTCAAAGGACGACAAACACAGTCATTGAGGTTCATTGTTTTTATTATCCTTCATAAACCACACTCTGACGTGGGACCGAGGTCCGAGGTCCGAGGGGTTCCTCTGTTTCCCCACGAGGTGGCGGCTCAGCTCCTGAGTGTTTAGTTAGCGGCCAGGATCTGGTCGACCCAACCGCGGAGCTCGGTGACGCGAGCGTAGACGGCGGGAGTGGAGGTGGAGCAACGGCTGCTTCCCCAGGACACAATACCGACCAGAGACCAGGCGTTATCCTTCTGACACACCAGAGGACCGCCGGAGTCGCCCTGCAACGCAACAAACAGGTCAACAACAAACATCAACAACAAAAAACAACTTCTGACACACAACAGGACCAAGAGAGGACAAACTAAACATCACAGGAATCAGACTGGGGAGGGTGAGACAGGTGGGTCAGGTATGTGGGCGGGGCCTCACCATACAGGAAGTGGCTCCGGCTCCTCCAGCACAGATCATGAGGCCGGTGATGTTGCTGCCCCAGTGTTTCTTGCACTGCTCGTTGGACAGCAGGGGCAGCGCCGCCTGCTGGAGCATGCTGGGAGTGCTGGGAGCTGTGGACACAGGACACACTCAGAAATCCTCCTTTCAAAGTAAAAGTCTCTGAAGTGGAGTCAATGCACTGAAGTCATTACAAAGTTCAGTCAGTGCAGCTGACGTCTGTCTCACCGTTGTAGCGGGTCAGACCCCAGCCGGAGGTGACGCAGGCCATGCCAGGGGAGAAGACATCAGCGGACTCGGCCAGGCAGACGGGGGACACGTTGGTGCCCAGACGGACGGGGGAGGACAGCTTGATGAGGGCGATGTCATTGTTTATGGTCCGGGGGTTCCAGCCGGGGTGGGTGAACACCTGGGAGGGGAGGTGGGTGTTAGTGGGGGAAGGTGGTGTGTTCTAAAAGCTGATTGGCTGACGGTTGGTTCTCACCTTGACGGGCTGCAGCATCTGGACGGCCTCATTGGAGCCGTATCCCTTGTTATGTTCTCCAGCGACCACACGGTGGTAGGTCCTGACAGGAAACAGGAAACACGACTTTAAAGGGTCAGGTCACACAAAACTGCATCATTTATTATTTTTAAACAACACATTTAATGACCATCAGATGTTTAAAGAAACATAAAAGGGTTCTTAACATTGTTGTGTGTTGTTGTGTTGTTTGTGTGTTGCTCTGACCTGACGTTACAGTGAGCGGCGGTCACCACCCAGTTCTCGTTGATCAGAGATCCTCCACAGAAGTGGAAGCCATTGGATTGCTGTGTGGAAAAAAACATACTCGTCTGAACTGGAGAAAAAGAAGAGGAAGAGGAAGAGGAGGAGGAGGAGGAGGAGGAAGAGGAGGAGGAGGAGGAGGAGGGAGGAGGAGGAGGAGGAGGAGGAGGAGGAGGAGGAAGAGGAGATAGTTGAGGTCAGCTGACTCACCTGCAGTGACACCTGCCAGGGCCAGGAGTGAGGCACCGCCTCCTCACCGTTAACGATGCGGGCATAGCCTGACACCTGGGGGGCGATGGAGGGGGTTCCGCAGCCTGAGAGGACGACAGCGTTAGGGTCAGGACGACAGGATGACAGGTACGACAGGACGACAGGACGACAGGACGACAGGTACGACAGGTACGACAGGACGACAGGTACGACAGTGTTAGGGTCAGGACGACAGGTACGACAGGACGACAGGTACGACAGGACGACAGGACGACAGGTACGACAGGACGACAGGACGACAGGGACGACAGGACGACAGGTACGACAGGACGACAGGGACAACAGGTACGACAGGTACGACAGGACGACAGGTACGACAGGACGACAGGACGACAGGTATGACAGGTACGACAGGTACGACAGGTACGACAGGTACGACAGGTACGACAGGACGACAGGTACGACAGGACGACAGGACGACAGGGACGACAGGACGACAGGTACGACAGGACGACAGGGACAACAGGTACGACAGGTACGACAGGTACGACAGGACGACAGGTACGACAGGACGACAGGACGACAGGTACGACAGGTACGACAGGTACGACAGGTACGACAGGTACGACAGGACGACAGGTACGACAGGACGACAGGACGACAGTGTTAGGGTCAGGACGACAGGTACGACAGGTACGACAGGACGACAGGTACGACAGGACGACAGGACGACAGGACGACAGGTACGACAGGACGACAGGACGACAGGACGACAGGTACGACAGGTACGACAGGTACGACAGGTACGACAGGACGACAGGACGACAGGTACGACAGGTACGACAGGTACGACAGGACGACAGGTACGACAGGACGACAGGTACGACAGGTACGACAGGTACGACAGGAGGACAGGAGGACAGGTACGACAGGACGACAGGTACGACAGGACGACAGGACGACAGGACGACAGGTAACGGAGACAGGACGACAGGTACGGACAGGTACGACAGGTACGACAGGTACGACAGGTACGACAGGACGACAGGTAACGGTACAGGACGACAGGACGACAGGTACGACGGTAGGGTACAGGACGACAGGTACGACAGGTACGACAGGACGACAGGACGACAGGTACGACAGGTACGACAGGACGACAGGACGACAGGACGACAGGACGACAGGACGACAGGTACGACAGGACGACAGACGTTAAAGGACTACTCTGCTGTTCTGCCACTGGAGAAAACCTGCCCCCTGCTGGATAAAACCTGCTCCAACATAGAATGTGACCTTGACTCTAAGAAACCAGTTCGAGTGAATGAACCAGCAGGTGGCAGCAGAGGCACAGTGACACTGAACTATAAAATACAAACTGATCAATAATACTCATTTTAATGTGATTGATCCAGAGACAAACTAATGCTCCTGCTCAGTTTGTTAAACTACGAATCACTGACACATAAATGAAGTTAAAATGGAAAATAAAGTTTGAACGATTAATAAAGATTCTGTCAATGCAATTTAAAATGAGAAGGCCTCAGACCGTAGGCGGCGCTGACGAAGGCGAAGCACGAGACGATCCAGAGAACGGCCATGGTGAAGACGGTGAAGTGATGTCGTGCTCGTTCGGGTTTTATCCCCTAACCCTGCTGGGCCTCAGCCAATCAGAGCGCTCGGTGGTCCGCAGCTGTTTATCAGAGCTGAGGCGACATGTCATTCTCACGGGTCACACGCCCTCATCTGCTGCTCTGCGATTGGCTGAAACATCTGAAAACATGTTGATGACTGGACACAGAAACGTTAAACGACAGAAACACAAGTTAATGAAATGTGGATTTAGTTTATTGATCTCTGGTTATTTTCATCCTGTAGATTCAAGATTTCACAGAAATGTTTCTTTGACGTTTCATCATTTGTAAAGTTTTCACACAGTTTTCTTCAGTTTCATCAAAGTAGTTTTGCCACAATTAATTTTCTAACTAAGTTAAACTTATTTTCAGTTCAAACTTGTGTCCTCCAGCCTTTAGTCGTGACATTCTGCTACTTCCTGTTTGATTTTAGAAACGTGTCGTTTCAAGTTGTAGGTTAACTTGAATAATTCTCTGAGTTCCAACATTGTTGAAAACATTTTGGATAATGTTTGTTCACGAGTCAACAAAATATAAAACAAAGGTCTAGATAATGAAGAGTTGTTACATATTATATCGACTTGAGTGTATCCCTCAGTCGAGAGCCCACACAGGAGGGTCTCATTCTATGGTAAAAAACAGGAACGTACACACACACACACACACACACACACACACACACACACACACACACACACACACACACACACACACACACACACACACACACACACACACACACACACTAAAAGCTAAACAAAATTGGAGAAAATGTGGATCATCAGCAGCTGAGGAGCTGCCACGTTCTGTCAGAGGTTAATGATTGGTGTCAGATGAGAGTAATGACTGGTGTGTGTGTGTGTGTGTGTGTGTGTGTGTGTGTGTGTGTGTGTGTGTGTGTGTGTGTGTGTGTGTGCGTTTATTTCATTTGAACCTTTATTAAAAATCTCTGAGCTGACGTTTAACACACACACGAATAAACACAAATAAACCATGAAGGAAAGTCCAACCAGTCGTCTCCATGACAACTGCACTTTACAGTAATTTAACAGGAACATGATTATATAACGGAAACATAATCATGAGGTATCACGTATATGTTTATTTATGAGGAAAACAATAAAATCCATCAATGAAAACCTTCACAAAAAAAAGCTGATTCGTTTTTTGTGACTTGTTCGACATAAAATAAGTTTTTTATATTTTCTGCAGGTTTTTAAAGAGGAAACAGAAACTTTAACACATACACACACACACACACACACACACACACACACACACACACACACACACACACACACACACACACACATTAACTGACCAATCATTAACCTCTGAGGAAACGTGGCAGCTCCTCAGCATTTTCCCTGATATTTTTCAACCTGTCAAGGAAACTTTGAGCCAATGAGACGAGACACGAGTCCGACATGAAACAAAGTCTTTAGTGTTAATTCAAATCACTGAGCTTGATGAAGTCACATCGTGTTCGTGCGCTCTTACTTTGAAATGAAGAACATGCTATACACACACACACACACATTCTTCTACTTCTATCTTAGTGAGGACACTCATTGGCATAATGTATTTGTCAGCCCCTTACCCAAACCTTAACTATCAAAACTAAATGCCTTACCCTCACCTAAACTTAACCTAAACTTAACCTAAACTTAACCTAAACCTAAATCCAAGTCTTAACCCTCAAACAGCCCATTGAAAAAGTGAGGACTAGTCAAAATGTCTTGACTTTCCTAAAATGTCTTCACTCGTAAGGTCAATGCTCTAACCCGCACAAATATATAAGTCACACACACACACACACACACACACACACACACACACACACACTTTTGAACAGCCTTACCCAAACCTTATCTCTAACCTTAACCATGACTAATTCATAACCAACTCTAACGACTAATCACATCTGACCTCTGACCTCAACCTCCAACTGAGAAATTAGGTTAACTGTTATTGATAAGGTTGGTGTTTTTACTGGAAACACACACACACCACACACACACACACACACACACACACACACACACACACTCACACACACTCACACACACACTCACACTCACACACACACACACACACACACACACACACACACTCATAAACGTTATTATATCTGTGACATCATAAATCATCGGACAGGAAATTAACTCTTTCGTCTGTAAACATGATTACTTCCTGTAGTAACTAGAGTGGCAGCAGTAACTTAGTAACTCTAGTAACTATTCATCTGCTCCGTCACGTGACTTCAAACACAGCTCCTGTAATAAAGTGAATCAAATCATAAAGAGAATAAACATTAATTAAACAGTGTAATAAAAACACTTTGTTATAAAGAGGCTTCTCTCACCTCTCAACTGGAAGTTCACATGCCTTCAAAATAAAATCCTGTTTGTCAACACGATCATAGAAAAGAAAACAGACGAGACCAATGACACGTGTAGAAATAGTAACTGAATTTTTATTAAATATTATTATAGAACGGTTCATTTTTTATTATTATTATTATTTATTTATTATTATTATTATCGTGTCTTTGCGTTTTCCATCTAAACTCCCCTGACACTATTAACTCAAGCTTTTATCTTTGTTTCCTGTTCATCGACTCAAAGTTTCTTGTTTTATTTTGAACTTTGAATAAAGTTCCGTGGATCAAGTTGTTTTACTTTGACATCCTGACCGGAAGCCGTGTTCCCTGTCCTCCAGTAACTCGCAGTGTTCCCAGTCTGCGCTGCTGAATGTCCTCGATCCGGATCATGGACCCGGTCTTTCACTCAGTCCATCACGGGCTTCTTCTCTGAGACTCCTGCCCCCCCTCCCCCCCCCCTGCGGAGCTCCATCATGCTGCTGCCGGGAAACGCGTCCTCCGGCTTGGCTGGGGTCGCGGGGTTGAACCTGTCGCAGGCGCAGGGCGGCGGTTCGAGTCCGGAGGCGGTGGTGGTGCCGCTGGTGTTCGGGCTGATCTTCGTGGTGGGGCTGTTGGGGAACAGCCTGGTGATGCTGGTGATCTGTGGGGTGAAGTGCAGCGGCGCCGGGGGAGGAGGAGGAGGAGGGAGGCGAACCGGCAGCACCACCAACATCTTCATCCTGAACCTGAGCGTCGCGGACCTCCTCTTCCTCCTCTTCTGCGTCCCGCTGCAGGCCACCGTGTACTCTCTGCCGCAGTGGGTGTTCGGCTCGTTCCTCTGCAGCTTCGGGCACTTCTTCTTCACCGTGTCCATGTTGGTCAGCATCTTCACGCTGGTCGCCATGTCCGTGGACCGCTACATCGCCGTGGTGCGCTCCAACCAGTCTCCGTGCGTCCGGAGCCCCCGGAACGCGCTGGTCGGGGTGTGCGTCATCTGGACGCTGTCGGTGGCGTGCGCGGTGCCGGTGGCTCAGCACCAGAGCCTCGCCACTCACCCCTCGGCCCCCAACAGCACGTTCTGCTGGGAGCAGTGGAGCAGCGGAGACTCCAGACGCGCGTACAAAGTCTCCATCCTGCTGCTCGGATACGTGCTGCCGCTGCTGCTCATCAGCTGCTGCTACGCCAGGGTCCGTGCATCGTGTAGAACATCTGTAATGTTTGACCGAGCTGCTGTAAAACACGCGCATGTAACAGCGCACGGAGCAAAGGGCGCAGGCAAAGTCCCGAGGATCATAAAGTCTGTGCGTAAAGGCGCACGGCAAGCGCGCGGAGAACAGCACCGCAGAGAAGTTTCAAAATAAAACTGAAACTTGTTTCTTTCAGCAGAGATGTATTGATTAATATCGATAAGATCAATATTGTGACATCAGAATGTGTTGGTTCCTGTTTGAAGTTTAAAAACTAAATATAAAGTGAATCAACAGCTCGAGAGAAAGTTGATCCACAGGGTTAGGGTTGATGATGTAGTGAAAGTCTTTATTTTCAGTTCCAATGAACATTAATTCATTAATTTCTGTCTCTATGGCAACAGTCACGTGCCTGATTCACTAACTGTTTGTATTTCTACAGGTTTTGTTTCATCTCCACAAAAAACTGAAGAATATGTCACAGAAGTCTGAGAGCATCAAGAAGAAGGTACAGTCCTCCTCCTCCTCCTCCTCCTCCTCCTCCTCCTCCTCCTCCTCCTCCTCCTCCTCCTCCTCCTCCTCCTCTTCTGTTGCTGCTGAACTGTGGGACAGAAATGTCTCCTCTTCTTTACAGGAAGGTTCATTGTTTCCTCTGCTGAAGGAGATAAGTTAGGAAGCTTTGAAGCTCCTTTTCTTTTCATTCAGAGAATTCAACCAACTGTTATTGGCTGAAACACTTAATGTCACTCAGTCTTCAACCGCACCCCAGGTCTCCAGCAGAGTCTCGGCTGCTCCTGGTTGAGGTCAGAATAAATATTTAGACAAGAGACTAAGAATAGAAGAGATTCTCTCAGAGTGACGACCAAACCAAACACTTCAGAGGACATGACAAGATATGAGAAGAAGGAGGAGACTGAACAGCTCTGTCCTCTGGTCACAGAATTGTCCTCCACCACACTGAGAGGTGTTGTATTTGTGGACTGTTTGTGTGACACAGTCCTCGTCTCTCTGGAGAGGACGTGTCCACCTGTTTGTCCTCTTTTTGTTTGACTGACTTGCAGAGACATCTGAGGCCGTTTGTTATAAAAGAGTCTGAACCTTCAGAAAATCAATTTTTAAATGAACCAGACAAAGAAAGACCACGAAACCTGATGGTCGTAGAACACAGTCAGGAGAACCTGGAGAACCTGTGCTCTGACATCACCTCCCTGAGAAACAGAACGTCCTGGTGACGCCTGAATGAACGAGCAGGTTTTTATTCAGCTGCTCGGTGCTTCAGTTGTGAAGAGAATCAGTTTGTTCTGCTGTCGATGAGTTTACAACAAGTTTCAGTTTATTAATCAGATTAAATACGTAGATGGGAAACATAGAACCAGAGCACGTCCCATAGAAGGTTCTTGAGAAGGTTCTAAAGAAGGTTCCAGATAAGGTTTCTCAAGAAGGTTCCGGACAAGGTTCTAAAGAAGGTTCCAGATAAGGTTTCTCAAGAGGTTATAGATAAGGTTCTAAAGAAGGTTCCAGAGTAAGTTCTTGAGAAACTGGAAGAAGTACAGCAGTAGATGGCAGTAATGCACCTTGGCGTTGGTTGCCACCGAATAAACCGAACAAAGAAGAGGAGGAAGGTTCCAAATAAGGTTCCAGAGAAAGTTCTAAAGAAGGTTCTGAAGAGGTTTCATAGAAGGTTCCAGAGAAGGTTCTTGAGAAGGTTTTTTAAATGGTCCTGGAAAAGATTCAACAGGTTCCAGAGGAGGTTCGAAAGAAGGTGTTAAAGGTCCAGTCTGTAAGATTTAGGTGAAAGGATCTATTGGCAGAAATTTAATATAAAATAATGTGATGTTTTCACTCGTGTGTTTCATCTAAATTCTGTGAATTGTTCTTTTCTTTATCCTGGAATCGGCCTTTATATTGAAACTATTATTTACATCAGGAGCGGCTCCTCTCTATGGAGGCAGCCATGTTTTTTACAGTAGCTCAGAGTTTCTATGACAACTGAAGCTGCCACAGGTTCACTTTCATGTCTGGAAGGGGGGGGGGGGGGGGGGGGGGGGGGGGTGAGGTGAGGTGTGGGGTGTTCAGCTACAACATGCAACTTCACCACTAGATGTCACTACATTCTACACACTGAACCTTTAAACCAGGTTCTAAACCAGGTTCCGATGAAGGGTTTACAGATGGTTCTGGAGAAGGGTCCAGTGTTTGATGAGTGTTTCCTCTGGGTTTCCCTGCAGACGACTCAGATTGTTCTCCTGGTCATCGCCGCCTTCACCATTTGCTGGATGCCTCATCACATCATCGCCATGTGGGTGGAGTTTGGCACCTTCCCCCTGAATGACGCCACCTTCGCCTTTCGGATCGTGTCCCACTGTCTGTCCTACGGGAACTCCTGCATTAACCCCGTCCTCTATGCTTTCCTGTCCGAGAGCTTCCGCAAGTCCTGCCGCCAAGTCTTCACCTGCCACTTCCTGTGTCCACCGGCACCTCAGGGTAAAGTGGTTCGACTCCGCATGGAGAACTTCTCCTCCACACAGTCCACAACCAACGTGGGGCTGAGTGTGATCAGATAAACCACAGGAGCACAGAGCAAACAGCAGGGGGAGCTGTTTCTCTCTCATCTGGTCAAGTGACAACAGGACTGCTCGTGATTGGCTGAGGGCTGTGCCTGAGGTCATGTGGTAGAAGGAGATGGAGGCTTGACGTCAGAATTAACAATTAATCAGTTCAACTCATGAAATGTGAGATTTATTTATTGTTTTAGTGAGTGAATCAAACAGTTTTAACAAATGGAAAAAATATTTATGAACCAGATTCTGCAGTTTTATTACAGTTTATATTTTCTCGCACAGGAAGTGGAAATAATTAAAATTTCAAGTAGAATATTTTAAGTCAATAAATAAAAAGATCAACTTTAATTCTTCAGTTTAAAACCTCCAAACATGGTTCATGTGTAATTTATAATTTGATACATACCAACCTGACTGATCACAAGAAAACATTTTTAATACGGGTTTCTATGCTTTTCTATATAAATATGTAATTCATATTAAATGTAAAAAAAGAAACGTAAAACATTCAACGGTAAAATACACATAATGTAGGCGTATAAACGAGGTTCGAATGTAAACATTTATTTCCCCAGATTTATTTTTATTTTTTAAATTTATATGAAACACAATCATATATTTTAATTTCCATAATATTTATTAATTTATATTTTATAAAAACTTCAGATATTTGTTGTTTTTAGACTGTTTGAAAAATAACAAAAAAATATTTTTATTGAATTGTTTGAATAATCAGAGAATTCTGTTGGTTAGATTCAAAGTTTGTTTTGTTTCTGATCAGATTCAGTTCTTATCAATAATTCTCATGTTTTGAGTTTTGTTTCAAAAGTTTCTGATTTATCACTTGATTCATTCCGATGACCTCAGCAAGTTTTTCTGTGTTAGTATCTCTGTTTATTATATGATTTATTATGATGATGAGTAGATTATCGGTCAGGGATCAATATAATATATTTAGATATAAATATATATTCAGATATCAACATTTTAAAGGTAAGTGAGTGAAGATGACTAATTGATAATTGATAATTGATCATAACTCATAAACTGATCAAATATTGATCAGAGAACAGCTTTGATTTACAAACTGATTTATTTATTTAGAGTTTGACATTTGAATTTGTTTGGTGTTTTTATTTGAGGTTTGAAATGTGTGAATGGAAAATTAAAAACTCACTGAGACTCACAATGTAATTCTTAATCTGACCACCAGGTGGAGCAACAATAAAGGTTTAACCTCTTCAGCTGTCAGCTAGTTTTATATATTAAACAATATACGGAACTAATAATCACCACCAAAATAAATCTTTGACTCCAAGTGGAGCAGGTTTATTATGACATTTTTATAAAGCTCTAAACAAATATGAAAACTTGGGACAATACAGTAAATCACAGTTATAGTATAATGACATCATGCTTAATATCATTAGTCACAGAAACATGACTTCCTGGGCCGGTGGGAAGAAACCAATCAGAAGAAGAAACATCATAATGTGTTGTAATAATAATAAAACATCCTTAACTCCGATAAATACAAAATAAAACACGTGAAAAAGTACGACTCTCTCTGAACCAAAATAACAAGTGACCAACAAAATAAAAACGTATTTCTGACAGAACGTTCCTTCTTCTCTTTGTGTCTCTGAGTCTTTGTGTCTCCGAGTCTTTGTGTCTCTGAGTCTTTGTGTCTCCGAGTCTTTGTGTCTCTGAGTCTTTGTGTCTCTGAGTCTTTGTGTCTCTGAGTCTTTGTTTCTGTCTGTGATTTCTCGAGTCACTTCTCAGCTGCTCACCCTAACTCCGCCCTCTTTTAATTATACTTTGTTCCATTTGTTCTTTTCCTCCTTTATCTGACCGAGTTTTAACTCGTCACCACGACAACAGTGTGGGAAAGTTACAAACGTCACAAACACAACGTGAACATGAACGATTCTTTTATTCAAGGATCGGTAATAATCTGCAAACATCTGTACAGAGGTAGATTTTATTCCCTTTATTCAGTTGTAATAAGATCTTCAGCTTCGATAATAATCAATACAAGTGAACCGAATATTTTATACAGTAAAAACATTACATTGTTATAATATAAAAACTAAACTATTCGTTTAATTCCCTTTATTTCAGACAAACAATTTAATATATTCTAATATAAAGTTATATTTAATAGTTGCTTTTTATAACCTTTTATAACCTTCCCTTCTTGAGTCTGATAGCTGCAGAAATATGATAATATTCCAAAAAATCTGATAAAAGAACTAAATCAATCATCATAACAAACAAACAAACGACTGCGGTATTGAACTGTAACACAAGTTGCTTCTCTGCAGTGTGTGAACGCAGATGTGTGTGTGTGTGTGTGTGTGTGTGTGTGTGTGTGTGTGTGTGTGTGTGTGTGTGTGTGACTTGACCAAATAGAAAACAAATATCTCGGGATGAAAGAGCCAAACACTAAGAACAAAGACGTCATCACACATGATCTACTCGGCGGAAATGAAACATCACTTCCTGCCTCTGCTCCGGCTCCGCCCCTCACCTGAGTCCTGCAGAGACTCTGTGGCTGTTGTGAGTCCATGTTGTGCGAGTGTGAAAGGAAAAGTCCGGACCCAGTTCTCTGCAGAACACTTCTGAAAATGGCTTTAAACAGCAGTCAAAGACCTGAACCTGGACTTGGACCTGGTTCTGGTCTGGTGTCTCCCGCCCCCCCGCTGAACGCTGACACCAGGTCCCGGACGCTGCTCGCTGAGCGCGGCGTCTCCTCGCCCCCCTTCTTCCTCGTCTTCCTTGGGTTGACGTTCAGACTCTTGGAGCGAAGTGTCGGGTACATCCGGTCCTCCCCCAACAGCAACAGCTCCGATGACTCCTCCCCCTCGCCATTACCATGGTTATCAACCGACGTCTCCCCCCCCTGCTCCCCATCGGACAACCCAGGATGCTCCGCTTCTTGTTTGGGCTCAGTTCCTCCGCCACTTTCCTCCGTCACAGCAGATGCCTCTTGGGGGGTGAAACTGACGGCTGCGTCCTGAACCTGGTGGGCGGGGCTGTAGACGATGCTGCTGGTTGACTTCCTGCTGGAGGAGGCGGTGCCGCTGAGGGTCGGAGAGGATTGAATATTCGGTGACCTTTGACGTCTCCAGAGGGAACGATGCCACCGCCTCCAGCCGGCTTCTCTCAGGAGGTTTCTCCACATCAGTCTCCGTTAGGTCCACCTGAGGGGAAGCAGGTTGGGGGTGGGGTGGTCGGAGGTCCGGGTCGCAGGGGGAGATCAAGATGTCAACGTTGGACTGAGTCCTGTCTTTCAGTCCTTTCACCTCCAGGGTCGAACTGAACTCCTTCCCCTCACCTGGAAACGGGAAAAACCAGTTAAACCATCATTATCTCAGCAGTTACTGGTTCCTCTGCCCAGGACAGTGACGAACCTGCTGCGTCTCCTCGTTGTCTCTCTGGACTCAGCGGCACCTTCCTGTCATTCGTCTCCGTGTCTCCGGACACAGAGACCCGGTCAGTCATGCTCCAGCTGGTATCGGTACAGACTGTAGCCATCGGCGCTGTTCATGCTGCCGTGTCGCAGCAGAGCGGCCGGTTCGCACACTGACGATGCTCTGGAGCGCGACCGGACGAGGTCGGCCCGGTCGACGCCGGCCAGCTTCTCCAGAGCGTTCATCATCCGACCAGAGAACTCCTCCAGCTGAGCCAGGCGGAGGTCGACCGTCTGCAGGGAGGCCTTCATCGAGTGCTCGCGCTCGTTCACCTCCTCCAGACGCATGAACATGTTCTCCACCCTCAACACGACAAACAGCAAACAACAGGAAACGTAGAGCCGAACATAATGTGAATCATTGTTCACTTGTTTATTTATAAACAAGTATTTAAAGACAGTGTCTCGTTCTGACCTCTCACACGTGACTCGGATTCGTTCGTTGTTGGACGATTGTTTCTCGTCGTCTTTCTCTCGGAAATATTCCTCCACGCACTGTTCCTCGAACTCGTGGAGAGACTTTAACTCGTCTGGACTCAACACCAGCTCTGAAACACACATCAGTGTCATCCATCAATCATCAGTGTCATCCATCAATCATCAGTGTCATCCATCAATCATCAGTGTCATCCATCAATCATCAGTGTCATCCATCAATCATCAGTGTCATCCATCAATCATCAGTTTCTAATATTTGACCCTTGATATTTAACTTGATATTTTCAGTTCTGGTGAAACCAAGCTGATTTGAACTTGAGCAACTTGGATCTTACGGAGTCGTCTCTCGCGGTCGTCGTGCTCTCCCTCCGGCTGCCGGCGGCAGCGGCAGCACAGCCTCTTCAGGACGATGTAGATGTGGGGGAAGACGATGAGCGGCGGCGGCAGGATGGGGCGGTCGTGGTAGGTCATGATCAGCTGATAGCGCTGGAACTTCCACACCTGGTTGGAGATGGACTTCACCTCGAAGAAGGTGTTACTGAGGAGACGAAGAGGATCAGGAGTTACTGATTCGTGTGCTGATCAAGTGTTTTAATCAATAACTGAGAAAGTGCTTTATTTTCCTATTGAGTCCAAGATGAAAACAGAAACACAAAGAACGCGTCAAGTAACGACAATAAATGAGTCAAAGAACGAGTCAATAAAAAAATCAAACAATGAATCAAACCACAAACATATACTTGACAATCAAGCTCTGAACTCTGAAGTGTCTGTCCCTCGGTCTGTCTGTCAGTAGCTGATCTGAGGTCTGTGTTTAAAACCACTGACTTGAAGACGGCGATGAGCAGGTTGACCAGCAGGATGTTGGCGACCAGCAGGTAACAGGCCATGATGGCGGGAGTGAGCCAGGCTCCGGGGATACAGGGAGGAAGCTTCTTCCCGTCTTCATCGTACAGGTTGTCTCCACACGGAGCTGAAACATGTTCAACACTGACTTTAATCACATGTTCACTTTATAAGAACATTAATATCACGCTGTAAAAATACTGCAGAGTTTAGATATTTATCATCTTTCTGATAAGTTGAGGTTTGATTGTTATTTGATCTTTGATCGTCTTCATGTCAAACACAGCTTCCTGTCTGCACCTTAGAATAAATTAAGATCTGTAAATGACAAATACATTTTCAGTTTACAATAAACAATTTGAAGATTGATTGTTCTGATACTCACGATTGATTTCCATCGCATAAACTGTCCAACAGAGACAAAGAGACAGAGACAGACAAAGATCAAGAAGAGAACAGATCGTGATCATCAGCAGATTTTAAACAGTGCAGCTCAAAATGTCTTTGTCATCTAAACACAGACAGACAATTGATCAAGGTTCATATGATTCAAAGATATTAAAACATGTAACATGAGGATAGATGGATGAGACTGACAGCTGACAGTGAGACTTCTATAACCTTTTAGGGTCTGCAGAGGGTGAGGACAGGGGTGAGGACAGGGGTAAGGACAGGGGGTGAGGACAGAGGGTGAGGACAGAGGTAAGGACAGAGGGTGAGGACAGAGGTGAGGACAGAGGGTAGGACGAGGGTGAGACAGAGGGTGAGGACAGGGGTGAGGACTCAGTAGGCATGAGAGAGGTGAGGACAGGGTGAGGACAGGGTGAGGACAAGGTTAGGACAGAGGGTGAGGACAGGGTGAGGACAGGGGTGAGGACAGAGGGTGAGGACAGAGGGTGAGGACAGAGGTAAGGACAGAGGGTGAGGACAGAGGGTGAGGACAGGGGTCAGGACAGGGGTAAGGACAGGGGTGAGGACAGGGGTGAGGACAGAGGGTGAGGACAGGGGTGAGGACAGGGTAGACAGGTAGGACAGGGGTGAGGACAGAGGGTGAGGACAGGGGTGAGGACAGGGGTGAGGACAGAGGGTGAGGACAGAGGGTGAGGACAGGGGTGAGGACAGAGGGTGAGGACAGAGGGTGAGGACAGGGGTGAGGACAGGGTGAGGACAGAGGGTGAGGACAGAGGGTGAGGACAGAGGGTGAGGACAGAGGGTGAGGACAGGGGTGAGGACAGGGGTGAAGGACAGAGGGTGAGGACAGAGGGTGAGGACAGGGGTGAGGACAGGGGTGAGGACAGGGGTGAGGACAGGGGTAAGGACAGAGGGTGAGGACAGGGGTGAAGGAAGAGGGTGAGGACAGAGGGTGAGGACAGAGGGTGAGGACAGGGGTGAGGACAGGGGTAGGACAGGGTAAGGACAGGGTGAGGACAGAGGGTGAGGACAGGGGTGAGGACAGGGTGAGGACAGAGGGTGAGGACAGGGTGAGGACAGGGGTACAGGGTACAGGGGTAAGGACAAGAGGGTGAGGACAGGGGTGAGGACAGGGGTAAGGACAGGGGGAAGGACAGAGGGTGAGGACAGGAGTGAGGACAGAGGGTGAGGACAGGGGTAAGCACAGAGGGTGAGGACAGAGGGTGAGGACAGGGGTGAGGACAGAGGGTAAGGACAGGGGTGAGGACAGGTGAGGACGGTAAGGACAGAGGGTGAGGACAGAGGGTGAGGACAGGGTGAGGACAGGGGTGAGGACAGGGGTGAGGACAGAGGGTGAGGACAGAGGGTGAGGACAGGGGTGAGGACAGGGGTGAGGACAGGGGTGAGGACAGGGGTGAGGACAGAGGGTGAGGACAGAGGGTGAGGACAGGGTGAGGACAAGGGTGAGGACAGAGGGTGAGGACAGGTCAGGACTGACAGCTGACTGAGTCTTACTATGAACTCTAGTCTTACGGTCTATGGAGTCGGCGAACACCTCTCCGTAGATCATCCAGTACGGCATGTAGAAGATGTTGCGAGCCAGACGCCACGTGGGCTCCTCGTCTGGATGGAGGATCGCCTGTCGACTGACGCCGAAGCTCATCAACACCACGAGCATGATGACCACGAAGTACAGCATGTCAATCATCTGGACGCACACGGGAGATGGACAGATTGAGGTCATGTGGACGCAGAACCGGAATCTTTGAATGATCCTCAGAAAGTCCTTCAGAATGAAGAACCTTCACTTTTATTTCACTGTGACACTGACTGGAGGATTATCTGTAACTGATGTTTAGTTCGATAATTGGTGACAGGACGTCGTACCATCTTCCCGATCATCATGACGTAGGGTCCCAGGTACTTGTTGACTCCAAAGATGTCCAGGACTCGGATGTACCAGAAGATGATGTCGACGCAGTAGATGACGCGTCCGTGGCCCATGTAGGGCTCGTTCTGCAGCCGCAGCAGTAAACCCAGCAGGAAGACGGAGATAGCCGCCAGGTCGGTGATGTTCCAGTAATCCTCCAACCACACGTTGATCTTCTGCTTCAGCTTCCCCGGCTCCGACATCAGGATCTGACCACAGCAGAGTTCAGTCAGGTCAAACCCCCTCAGTCATAGAACACGCATGTGCCTCAGTAGAACTTTCTTCTATCATCACAACATCACCACAGTGAGTTTTACAGCTGATCCACTTGTTTCTGGGTCGTGACACCTCAGGTGTGTTTACCTGTCTGACCTTCTCCAGGCCCAGAGTGATAATGTAAGAGATGACGATCCACTCCTGCAGGGACGGCCATCGCTCCATCTTCACCAGGATGATGTAGTTATACAAACTCAGGTAGACCAGGTACAAGATCTACAGAGAGAACCAGGTTCTAACGTTCAGGTCACATGACGCATCAGAAGTGTTAGCAAAACTAAATACAGTATCTAAAGATTCTGCCCTCCCCCCCCTGCCCCACCCCCCCCCCCCCCCCCCCCCCTGCCCTCCCCCCCTGCCTCCCCCTTTCATATATCTCATATAGCTGCTGTACTGTGTTGTTGTGTTTTGAACCGAACTTTAGGTGGTGTGGTGAAGGGAGTGTTGTAGAACTCGTAGATCCGCCTCCCGATGGGAACCCTCCTCCGATGTTTCTTCTGGTTTTCTTCTTCGTCTCCTTTCTTTGATGTAGTGTCAACATTAGAGACGGTATCCTATGAAAACACATACATTACTGTTTTTATACTGTTTTTAAAGAACTGTGTCGCTCTGACTGAAGATCCTCTATTTGGTTTGTACCTTGCTGGATTTGTCGTCATCTTTATTTTTACTGTCCTCATTCTCTTTGGGCGAATGAAATGAAGCCTCCTCTCCAAGACGAAAGTCCATGAGGAGGATGGCCGGAGGGAAAACGATCCCTAAAATCACCTAGAGACAGGATTCACAAGAACTTTATTAACATCTCCCTCTGTTACTGTGACGATTTCATCACTGGTGGAGTCCCTCAGGGTCCCATGTATGAGCCACATGTGTTTTTAATACATATTCATATATTCCTTTGGGGGAGGCTCTTCACAGATATACAACCTCTGGTTCTTTGTGTTGTTGTGTGTGTAGGTTTCCTAGGTGGCCCGGCTCTGTGAGCGCTGCGAGGCTGTGTTACCTTGAGGCTGTTGCTCTTGCCCATCCTCAGACAGCCCATCCACATGTCTGTCAGCAGCATCTGGCTGCAGGTGTGAGCGATGAAGTCTCTGTGTTTGGCAGCGACAGCTAACTTCAGACAGGTGGAGTTACTCCAGTTCTTCAGCTCGTACGTCAGCAGCTTCATGGCCACCTGCTCATCGTGTTTGTAGGACTGATCCAGAAGCTCGTAGGCTAACTGACCAAACTCCCTGCACAGGAAACACAAGCGCCCCCATCAGGCTGTCATGAATAGTACACACAAGAAACAAAAACACTGGAAGAACAACAATGGTGTTTTCAGACTGGCTGGTCACATGACAGGAAACATTCAAATCAACTGAGCTTCACAAGCTGCTGACCAAACGCTCATCAACAGAGATCAGGCTCCAGTCTGGATCTGTCTCAGACCACATCAAACCTGGTCTGAACTGGACCTGGACCTGGACCTGGACCTGGACCTGGACTGACCCTGGACTGACCCTGGACTCCGGGACTCACCTGGAGTTGTTCTCCAGATCTTGGTAGATGTCGTCCACCAGCTCGCTCTGAGACGACTCGTGGGCCATGGCCTTGTAGAGTTTACATGCCACCAAAGCTTTGGCCATGGCCTCCTCCCCCCGCTGCCACAGGAACAGCGCCATCTTCTGGCGCTTCAACAGCACTGCCCACACCATCAGCTCATGGAAGGGGTACTGAAACCTGCTGAGCTCAGGGTCGTCCACATCTATGTCCACCTCCTCCTCCTTCTTCTTATTCTTCTTTCCTTTTCCCTTCGAGCGAGGCTCATCGTCCTGGAGAGATGAGACCACATATCAGTCGCACACATCAGGACATTCAAACTCAATTTAAAGACCACATCAACAACAACAGCAAGAACATACCTCCATCCCAGAAATTTCAGAGCTTTTGGCTGCAGGAGAAAAGACGACGGAGCAGTTAATTCCCTGCAGATTCAGTGAAACACTGTTTGATTCTCAGTAACTGTGTGTGCTCACTCTTTTCAGGCCGAACAGGTTGGTGTACAGCGCCCTGAAGCTCTTCCTGGTGTACTTGCAGCGATACGCTCCACCCATCAGAAACTCCAGCACCAGTCCGATGTCGATCAGCGTGATCTGGTAATCTGGAGGTAGGTTCCCCTAAAACACAGATGTTCAGTTCAATTCACTTTTAATTGTATTGTGCCAAATCACAGCATACATTTTCTCAAACCACTTAACCTAACACCATTGTCGAGAAACCCTGAAATCAGAGTCTGACAGACAAAAAATAGATAGATAGATAGATAGATAGATAGATAGATAGATAGACTTTAAAGAGAGTAAGACACTTCTCAGAGTAAGTGGAACAGCTGCTGCTCATGCAGGCGCCATCTTGCAGCAGTTTAGGGTTCACATCCCATGATGACATCAGAGGATCTTGGAGTTTATAAAATCTCAGGTACAGAACCTGATGCTTTCTTGGTGGACAGTGACAGCTCTCACCTTCTTCACGTCACGGACCACAAAGTGCAGCGTGTTGGCCGGACCCAGCTTCTGCAGAGAAACAAAGACACACAGCAGATTAATGAAGTGTAGTGTGGAGGTGTCATCGCAGGAATTACTCAGTGTCGCTGATGAACAGATGAAGTCAGCGTGTGAACAGCAGGAACGTGAGCAGGTCATACACAGACGGCAGCAGGAGCTTTAATCTGACAATAATGTGACTGACATGTTGTTTTAAGAGCTTTTTCTTTTAGGGAAGCAGATTAAGATTAGAGAGCAGCAGTGATATAACAGACGTGGACCACTGATGGACGTTAAGCTGCAGATAAACATGTCAGTGAGAATCTAGATGTTCAAGCCCAAAGCTTTTGTTTCATAACTTGTCCTCACATTCGATTTCAAGACAAGACAAAGTGAACAAACCCTTCTGTCACTCACTCGTCTGTAATCAGCTGATCTGTGTCACAATGATCATCACAACAAATACAAAGTGATGATTAAAACTTCATGTCGGAGGATTTATTGAAATGCTTTAATTACCTTAAATCAAATAAACCTTTGAATCCGAACTTTTTAGATTTTAACTCCACATGTGATGATTTTTAAGTTTCTGTTTTATCAGAGAAGAAACGACCGTCACGTCTGACATCTGAGAATCTGGACTGAACTTTGACCTCATCTCACTGATCATGTCGGGCTTCTGCTGTGTGACCTCGGGGGAGGGGGAGCCGGGGGGGGGGGGGGGGGGCGTGGTCTCACCGTGTTGTACAGCTCTTCCAGTCGAGGGATGGTCAGGAAGTGATGGATGTTCACACCGTTTTCAATCAACAGCTTCACAAAGTCGACTCTGTCCAGAACGAGAGCGTCCATCATGGCCTGTTCCAGAGAGTTCACCTGCCAGACCAACCAATCATCTTCATCAATATCATCATCTTCATCTTCTTTATCATCAATATTATCAATATTTTAGATTTTAGATCACTATATCATTTGTTGTCTTTTATTTGAAATGACATTTTATAATTTGCCTCTTGTCTTTGATGTTTGCAGTTTCCCTTTGATTTTTGTATTGAATTTGTTATTATTATAATAATATTATCATCATCATTATTGATCTTATAACTATGATCATCATCTTCTTGATCATCATCAATGTAATCAATCAATATCATCGATATTGTCAATGTCATTATCACCATCAAACTGGTGGATGAAAATACAGGATCAATTGTGAATCGTTATTGATTGATCAGCTGATGATTGATCAGCTGATGATTGACCAGCTGATGATTGATCAGCTGATGATTGATCAGCTGATGATTGACCAGCTGATGATTGATCAGCTGATGATTGACCAGCTGATGATTGACCAGCTGATGATTGATCAGCTGATGATTGACCAGCTGATGATTGACCAGCTGATGATTGACCAGCTGATGATTGATCAGCTGATGATTGACCAGCTGATGATTGACCAGCTGATGATTGACCAGCTGATGATTGATCAGCTGAAGATTGACCAGCTGAAGATTGACCAGCTGATGATTGACCAGCTGATGATCGACCAGCTGATGATCAGGGTGTTTTTTGGTGTTTGAACTTTGACCTCGTGCAGCAGCTCAAACATCTCGTCTCTTACCCAGCTCAGCAGCTCCAGTTTTCTGGGGTCGGTCTCTTCAGGAGGTTCAACTTTAGGTTTTCCTCCTTTTCCCTTTTTCCCTCTGGCTTTACCTTTCCCTCCCCCTCCCCCTCCCCCTCCCCCCCCCCTCCCCCTTTCCCTCCCCCTCCCCCTGCCCCTCCCCCCCCTCCTCCTCCCCTCCTCTCTGGGCCGCAGGGCTCTTGGGTCGATCCCCGACGTTCACAGGCTGCACAGACGACAACAAGAACAACCTCAACAAACTCACAAAACAAAGAAGAAAAACAAATATATATAAACAGACAGAAAGGTGGACAACAGACAAGTTGGAAGATCAGTGGACAGACAGGTGGACAACAGACAAGTTGGAAGATCAGTGGACAGACAGGTGGAAAGAATGGTGGACAGACCGGATAGACAGACAGGTGGACTCACAGGCCAGTGGTGTCCATACACAAAGATCTGACTACGAGCGATGTCCACTCGGTTCCAGGCCAAAGCCAAACTCAGCTGATCTGACGCGGATGCATTGGTACCTGAAATCAACACAAACACAACACGTGACATCATGTGACATCATGTGACATCATGTGACATCACTCACTACATGTAACAGATGTGTTAAATAAACGTCTTGTTACCTTTGAGCAGAGCTGTGAGGATCGACATCTCAATGTCCTGTTGCCCCTCGGAGCCCATCCTGAACACTGTGATCTACACACACACACACACACACACACACACACACACACACACACTCACCTGAGTCTTATGTCACCTGACGTCATCTGATTCATAACAACATGTGTCTCATAAATTACGATGACGTTTGACTCTAATTCAGCTCAAACCGTAGCTCTTGCTCAGTGGCGCCCCCTGGTGGACAACGTGTCTGTCCCGCTGAGCGCCTCTGACAGACATGATCCTCTCATTGTTAGCAGCCACGCTAACAGCACTTAGAGGCTACATGATATTTCCATGTGGATCCAGATGTGTTAGCTCACATGCTAACAGGCTGCAGGTCACGTTTGTGCAGAAACATCTCGACCTGCTGCAGATTTTAATCTGACAACAAATCACTTTAAGTGATGGGATGTGATTTTATGGACAAAATGCTGCTGCAGCTGTTCTCTGGAGGAAGCAAAGGATTGTGGGATTAAATAAACGACAGAACAATCTCCACTAAAACCTTTATCATTATGTTAATGTCACAGTCAGCAGGTTTTATATTGTGGTCACATCAAATCAGCTGCCAGCCAGTATCCACGCTCTGTGACGAAGACGAGTTTCAGCGACAGAAGAAGCAGATATTTATTGATTCATATTGATATCAAGGTGTTTGTTCATTCAATGATTTATCGCGGAAGCAAACAGTATGTTTATTAATGCAGAGAATCAGAAGTTTGACTGTGGGTAACTGTGCCAATAACTGACGACATCACATCCTGTCATGTAACATGTAGAGATGTATCACAGCAGACGTAGAGTCCGGTCTGATCTCTGGTCTCAGTCCCGTCCCAGTTAGACCACTACACAACAAACCTCTCAGACCACAAACAGGTTCAAATCCCACAGTGTATAAATCAAACAGGTTTGGTCTGACAGCTGATCTGTGTTGTGCAGATGTTGTACAGATGTTAGAAGGAGTCTGAGTTGATGATGATGGTGATGGTGAATGAATGGCGACACACACCACACGTGGATGAACAGCTCTTTAATGAATGCACGGATGGAGAACAGAATCACTGAGACGTGAACCAATCGGGCGTCTTCGTCACATCAGAGTCGGACCTACCAGAGCTCTCTTCTTCATGCACTCCATCACCATGAGGAAGATCTGCTGCGCCTGGCTGCGGCTGTAGTTGAAGGTTTTCTGGATGGTGACCAGCAGCTGATCCTTGACGCTGTCACTCACCAGCCTGCAGGAAGAGAAGACGACTGTGACCATGTGACTCGTCAGGTCCTCCCCCCCCCCGGGGCTGCGTCCGAAATCACTCACTAATCACGATATAGTGACACTTTGTAGTGATGTGTTTATACTCGTTTTCCCACAATGCATCATGAAAAGTATTTTACAACCGATGGTCACTAACCATCATGCATTGCACTCACAGCAGGAACAGCCCGACCTGTCGTATAAATGTAAATACGAGCAGAGCATCACGGCACAAATAAGTGTTTCTACATTTAAAGATGTTTATTCAACATGTTCTTTACCTAAATATATTAATACTAAGTGTAAAATAACATTAAAGTCCATGTCCTCTGTACCAGATGGGGTGATTGGTGTAACAGTCGAGTGTCGAATGTGACATCTGTACTGTTGTTCGGTGGAGGATTTAATCCAGAGAAGTTCAGCACCAGGTTCTGATCTGGATCTGGAGAATGTCCACACAACGGAGTGCAGACATGTCCAAACAGGAACCACAAAAAGAGTTCCAGGGACCAGAGAGATGATACATTCAAAGAGGTCCTCACCCGTCCTCCTCACAATATCTGTGAGCAAAGGAAATGATGTCAGAGGCTCGACCGCTGCCGTCACAGACCACGACAGGGACGGGAGGATCCTCCTTCAGACTCTCCAGCACGATGGAGATGACGTTAGGACCCCCCTCAAGTATCAGACACACCACCGGGACCCCCTGACCCAGACCTGGAACACACAGATCCGGAGTCTGTAAAGTTGAAGCTAAAGTCAAGTTCCTGTAAAACTCAGTCTAATTTTCCAGTTTCATCATCGAAAGAGAACCAGAATAAAACCACAGAGACTGAAGCTCTGTCGCAGCTCAACCTTCTGAGGCTGCATTTGAAGATCGATGATGTCACAGCGGCGCGACTAGGCTGTCCTGTTGGGAACATATCCCAGGATTCCTTGCATGACAGTGAGGAAACCAACA
The DNA here is from genome assembly GCA_006182925.3 of Reinhardtius hippoglossoides. Taxonomy (NCBI): domain Eukaryota; kingdom Metazoa; phylum Chordata; class Actinopteri; order Pleuronectiformes; family Pleuronectidae; genus Reinhardtius; species Reinhardtius hippoglossoides. The sequence continues at coordinate 1,366,927 of CM031670.1, forward strand.
AGCTGGCTACGCGGAGAGATGAGCTACAGTGACTGCAACAGCTCTAAGCAGCTAACGATGCAACAGAAGAGCGGGACAAGCTCTTGAGCCAAATAGGAAATCCTCTGTAGACCAGACCGTGTCCGCCGAAGGATGCAGCTCCTGAATTTGGGCACAGCTATAGAGAGAGGTGAGAAGAATCCCTGTGGATCCAGTGTTGGATCCTCTGGTTCCTCGGTAGCTGCAGTCAGAGGTGACGGCTGAGCCTCCCTTTGTTGTCCCTGCCTTACAAACAGCTCCAGGCATAGGATGACAAAGGGAAACCCACAGGTCACATGATCAGTCACATGGTGCAGCAGGGCTGGTCAGGTGAGTCTAAGAGAAACTGGGACTCATATTCTAAAAACTTCCTCAACTGAACCAAGATGAGTCCAATAAAACAAGAGCTGCATTAAAAATAAAAAGAAAACCAAGTGAACGTTTGAAGATACGTTGGTTTGGTTGAACCGAACCTTCAACCTGTAAAGGCAGAAAGCTGAAACTCAGCAGTGATTGGTTGTTGCAGCTGACCACATGACTCACGTGTGTTGATCTTCTGCAGAGCAATGTGTTTCTCCAGCTGGCGGCGGAGGCGGACCTCGCGCCATACTTCCCGGTGGTCCCGTTGTCGGACAGGATGAAGTGGGAGTGGCTGCTGTTCAGCACCGACAGTTTGCTGAGCGGGTTGGACATGGTCTGATACGCCCGAGTCACCTGAAACATACAGTCCGGTTCAGTCTGGTTTAGTACGGTTTGGTTCAGTGTGTGGATCAGTCTGGTTTGGTCCACTTTGGACTGGTTCCCTCTGGTTTGACTTACGTCTCTCCCAATCAGGTCTTCTTTGTTCTCGACGATCCCCCACGGTGCGATGCCGATAGCACAGACTTTCCCTCTGGACTTGGACGAATGATCTTTGAGAGCGTCTCCAACATGGCGGATCACTCCTGAAACACACAGCGGACCAGGATGTGGTCGGGAGGTTCCACTTACCTTTTGTCTTGTTTTTTAAATTCACCTAGAAGCAAATATCTCTAAAAATTATAGATTTTTTAATCAGCACACAAAGTCAAAACCTAAAAACCTCAGTTTCTAGTTTAAGTGACACACACCTGACTAAAAACCTGAGGTGGTCACCGGTACCTGAGAAGATCCAGGAGGAGGAGCCTGAACTGACGTACCTGTGCTGACTCCTCCGGTGAAGATCCAGGCTCCGGTGGTCACAGCGGCTTTGATCAGTCCCTTCCCAAAAACCTGCTTGAGTTTGGGAGGAAGGTCAAAGTTCTGAAGGCCTCCGTGGACGGAGATGAGCAACGTAGGGAGCTCCAGCTGCCAGTCCTTCACCATCAGGTGGAGCAGGGAGTCCGGTTTAGAGTCATGGGAGACCCTGATGTACTGCAGGGGGGGGGGAGAAAAGAGTCAGTGACGGACATCTCACCATTAAAACTGCTGCTTCTCTCAGTTTGGGTGTATGGGAGGTTTTGGAGGTTTTGGTGTATTGGAGGTTTTGGTGTATGGAGGTTTTGGTGTATTGGAGGTTTTGGTGTATTGGAGGTTTTGGTGTATCGGAGGTTTTGGTGTATGGGAGGTTTTGGTGTATCAGTTTGGTACCATGGCCTTGTTGACATGTCCTCCTCCCTGGAACTCAATGACTCCGTAGGCATCAGTAGGGGACGTCTGGGTGTGTTTGAGGGGACTCCATCTCTCTGCAGTTTGGACCTCCAGCTGAACCAGTGGGGCCCCCTCCTCTTTGGCCCCCGGAAGGATGGCAGTGTGCTGAGTCACCAGCTGACCACAACTGCACCTGAACAACAGCACATGATGTCCTTAACCTGAGGGACAGATCTCTGCAGGACAGAACTGGACTAAATGATCGGAGTGACTCTCGCTCTCTGCGAGGTGTCACTCTTCAGACGCCATCACTGCGTCCACATACATGTTTGAATCCCTGTGATGTTTGTGTCAGTACCTGCTGGCGTCTTTGCTGGGAATGATCTGGATACATTCTCTTTTCTGGAACGTCCTCTCGATCCAGACTCTGTGAACCTGAAGAAAAACAAGCTCTGAGTTTTCTAATGCAACTAAACTCAGATATAATGAATTTAAGGTCAGTTTGAGTCTGAAACTAATCCACACATGAGTAAATAAAAAACCACTGAACGACAGGAGAAGCAGCTGCAGGAAAACCACCGAGTCTGACAACGGGAGTTTCTGTCCGAGAGGAGAGAAGAAGAACTGAGCTCAGAACCACTTCACACGATGAGGTCACTCGGACATGTCGTCTGTTACTGTGTGTTTGAGTTTCCTCCTCACAGGTGAAGATGGAAGTGAAATGAACAAACTGCCACAAACAGCTGAGCATCAAACTGCTGTTGTCTTCGTGCATCTGGTTAATTACTGGAGCAGCTTTCACTGTCTTTATGAATCTAATCCTCTTATTCTGAGTCCTATTAATCCTGCTGCAGCGAAACACACAGAAGAGCCTTTAAATCTGCACTCATGTTGTGTGTGTGTGTGTGTGTGTGTGTGTGTGTGTGTGTGTGTGTGTGTGTGTGTGTGTGTGTGTGTGTGTGTCACTTCATATATGCTTCGTTTAGGCGACATTATCAGAAAGCACCACAGACACTGACGCGGGACTTATCTATGACGCCGGATGCATCTAATTAATTAAACTTCAACAATGTCTTTAACTGAACTGTTTAACTTAAGCTGCTTTCAGAGCTGCACCGACTCCTGGTAATCTCCTGATATTTGATGGAGGGGCTGAATGTGGAAAAGGGGCTCCACACTTTCCCTGGAGTTTCTTTTCCAGACGAGCAAGTGGGTGTTTGAACGTTTCTGAGATGCAGCAGATGCAAAAATGAAAAAGGAAACAAAAAGAATACAAAGCCCTCAGGATGAAGAGGTGGAGCTGCACACGTAGGAGACACTGACGAGAGGTTTGGTGAACGAGCCGGATCAGGTGTTGATCAGGGGAAAGACAATCTCCAGGGTCATGTCTGAAAACAGCTAGAACGACTCTCAGGATAAAGAGTCGTTAAATACCTGGAAACATCCCACTGACTCTCTGTGTATGATTGTGTGTTACTGTGATACTGTGTGTTACTGTGATACTGTGTGTTATTGTGTGATTCACTGAAGCACTTTATCAAATGCCTTCACTCTGGATGATGAAGGATTACTGTGTCTCTCACACGGAGGTCAGCTTTACACAGTTTTCACATGATGAATGAAAAACTACCACCACCATCATCATCTTCATCATCATCATCATAATTGACCGACTGATGTGTCTGATGACGTGTGTCTGCTCACTCCGACTATTCTGGAACGTTTAAGTTCTCAGCAATCCTTTCAGACATAAGCTCGTCTTCAGGTCTCGTAGAATCAGAATCAGTTCATCCCTCACAGCGTCTCCTGTTCCTACCTGAGCGTCCAAACGTCTCGTCCTTCAAAGTGGAGTGAAGACTGAGGCAGTTCTATGAGGACCAGTTGTCTCTGGTGGCGTCTCGGTGCAGCCCTGTGAGGACCAGTTGTCTCTGTGGCGTCTCGGTGCAGCCCTGTGAGGACCAGTTGTCTCTGTGGCGTCTCGGTGCAGCCCTGTGAGGATACTGTCTCTGTGGTGTCTCGGTGCAGCCCTGTGAGGACCAGTTGTCTCTGTGGCGTCTCGGTGCAGCCCTGTGAGGACCAGTTGTCTCTCTGTGGCGTCTCGGTGCAGCCCTGTGAGGACCAGTTGTCTCTGTGGCTTCTCGGTGCAGCCCTGTGAGGACTGCTTGTCTCTGTGGCGTCTCGGTGCAGCCCTGTGAGGACTGCTTGTCTCTGTGGCGTCTCGGTGCAGCCCTGTGAGGACTGCTTGTCTCTGTGGCGTCTCGGTGCAGCCCTGTGAGGACCAGTTGTCTCTGTGGCGTCTCGGTGCAGCCTGAGACCGTGTCTGTGGCTTTCGTGCGCCTGTGAGGACTGCTTGTCTCTGTGGCGTCTCGGTGCAGCCCTGTGAGGACTGCTTGTCTCTGTGGTGTCTCGGTGCAGCCCTGTGAGGACCAGTTGTCTCTGTGGCGTCTCGGTGCAGCCCTGTGAGGACCAGTTGTCTCTGTGGCGTCTCGGTGCAGCCCCATGAGGACTACTTGTCTCTCTGTGCGTCTCGGTGCAGCCCTGTGAGGACCAGTTGTCTCTGTGGCGTCTCGGTGCAGCCCTGTGAGGACTGCTTGTCTCTCTGTGGCAGCTCAGATTAGACCCTGACTTGCGGCAGCTGAGCCGGTTCTTATGACGAGCCTGTGAGGCAGCAGGACTCTTTGTTGGATCTCGTCTCATGACTCTGCTCTGAGTTAATCCTTCTGAGAGTCTCATGACTCCTCCAGTATTTTCATCCTCGCATGAACCAGACTCAACAGATCTGTCCTAACAAATCCAACAAACATCTGCAAACATCTGCAAACTTCACCAAACATCTGCAAACTTCCACCACACATCCAAACCTGCGCGAATCACAGGAGAACATGTATTGTTTTCACTTTTCATCTAAATTAATTCTGTGGAAAATAACAACTCACTTTTATTGTATGTGTTCAATTATTTGATTGCCTAAAATCCCCAGAGATTAAGCTCCAGAGTCTTAAAGCAACGTGTGGTTTACGAGCCGCTCGCTGCCACGTGCACTGACACGGTGTTTTGTAACGAGCAGTTTAATGTGACAGCACAATGAACAGAGAGCGTGAGGTCAGCAGGATTAGCAGCCTTGTAAATGAGATTAATACATGTTTGTGTAATGAGCTCTTACATCATTATTTTATTTTGTAAAGAGACAGGAAGTGGACCTGCAGCTGTGAACCAATCAGAGACCTTAGCTGACCCAAAACAAACACAGTCCTGCGTGAATGGAGCCACAGGTTTGATTCCCGTGAACAGTGACTCCAAATCAAGAGTGGCAGACTGCATACTGTGTAGTGACCAGCAGGGGGCGACTCCACTGGTAGTTTCTATAGAAGTCTATAGAAAGTGACTCTACTTCTCACTTTATAACGTCAGTAACATTCAGGAGTTTGTCTCAGTCTCTAGTTTCAAGTCTTCTTCAAACAGCTGATGTTCATTTAGTGAATTATGATCATTTAGAGTCAAACAGACCATAAAGCACCGGATGTATGGGGGGGGGGGGGGGTACCACAGTGTGATTGACAGCTGGTATTGTCCAATGGGAGCAGGTGGCAGGTGGAGGTGACGTCACAGTGATAACAGATCAATTTATTTACTCTTCACTCTTTAATTAGTGTATTTAGGTCTGAAACTGAGACGTTACTGAGGACAGACAATCATTTATCAAACTGAGATGGGCTGAGACAGGGGTGAGACAGGGGTGGGACAGGGGTGAGACAGGGCTGAGACAGGGGTGAGACAGGGCTGGGACAGGGGTGAGACAGGGCTGAGTCAGGGGTGAGACAGGGGTGGGACAGGGGTGAGACAGGGCTGAGACAGGGGTGAGACAGGGCTGAGTCAGGGGTGAGACAGGGCTGAGACAGGGGTGAGACAGGGCTGAGTCAGGGGTGAGACAGGGGTGAGACAGGGGTGAGACAGGGGTGAGACAGGGCTGAGTCAGGGCTGAGACAAGGGTGAGACAGGGGTGAGACAGGGGTGAGACAGGGCTGAGACAGGGGTGAGACAGGGGTGAGACAGGGCTGAGACAGGGCTGAGACAGGGGTGAGACAGGGTGAGACGGGTGAGACAGGGCTGGCAGGGTGAAGGCTGATCAGGGGTGAGACAGGGTGGGACAGGGTGAACGGCTGAGACAGGGGTGAGACAGGGCTGAGTCAGGGGTGAGACAGGGTGAGACAGGGGTGAGACAGGGCTGAGTCAGGGTGAGACAGGGGACAGGGGTGAGACAGGGTGAGACAGGGCTGAGTCAGGGTGAGTGACAGGGGCTGAGACAGGGGTGAGGGGAGCAGGGCTGAGCAGGGGTGAGACAGGGGTGAGAGACAGGGTGAGCAGGGTGAGACAGGGGTGAGACAGGGCTGAGACAGGGCTGAGACAGGGTGAGACAGGGGTGAGACAGGGGTGAGACAGGGCTGAGACAGGGGAGACAGGGTGAGACAGGGGCTGGAGACAGGGGCTGAGACAGGGTGAGCAGGGTGAGACAGGGGTGAGAAGGGGTGAGACAGGGCTGAGACAGGGTGAGACAGGGTGAGACAGGGTGAGACAGGGCTGAGACAGGGGTGGACAGGTAGACAGGGGTGAGACAGGGTGAGACAGGGCTGAGACAGGGCTGAGACAGGGGTGAGACAGGGCTGAGACAGGGCTGAGACAGGGCTGAGACAGGGCTGAGACAGGGGTGAGACAGGGCTGAGACAGGGCTGAGACAGGGGTGAGACAGGGTGAGACAGGGTGAGACAGGGTGAGACAGGGGTGAGACAGGGCTGAGACAGGGGTGAGACAGGGGTGAGACAGGGGTGAGACAGGGGTGAGACAGGGGTGAGACAGGGCTGAGACAGGGCTGAGACAGGGGTGAGACAGGGCTGAGACAGGGGTGAGACAGGGGTGAGACAGGGTGAGACGGGTGAGACAGGGCTGAGACAGGGTAGACAGGTGAGAGGCTGAGCGGGTGAGACAGGGCTGAGACAGGGCTGAGACAGGGGTGAGACAGGGGTGAGACAGGTGGCGTGAGACAGGGGTGAGACAGGGTGAAGGGTGACAGGGTGAGACAGGGTGAGACAGGGTGAGACAGGGGTGAGACAGGGGTGGACAGGGGTGAACAGGTGAGACAGGGTGAGCTCACTTGACTGGACAACGACGGGCTGCGTTGAGACGATCGTGAGGTCATGGTTCCGTCTCCGTCATGGTCCTGAGAACTGTCAAGTGCAGCTTCATCCTCCGTACTCGTGTCTCCTCTGTGTCCCACCGACTCTGCTGCCTCTTTTGATCCGTCTCTTAGGATCCTTCTTCCTCTGTCTCTCCATGCTGCTTCACTGTCCTCCTCCCCTCTCTGGTCTCTCTCGTGCGTCCCCTGTCTCCTCCCTCTTGTCTCCCCTCTGTCTCCTCCTCTGTCTCCTCCCTGTCTGTCTCTTCCTCTGTCTCCTTTGTGTCCTCCTCTGTCTCCTCCTCTTGTGTCCTCCCCTGACTCCTCTGTCTCCTCTGTGTCGTCCCTGCAGTGTGTTGTGCGTTCAGGCGTCTGTGGACAGACTGAGACCTCGTCCTCTCTGTATAATCGGGATTAGTGGACGCTGCTCTTTAATGGATGGAGATTTAATAAATGGTGATTGAAGGTAAATCTACTTTAGGACGATTCATCACTCAGCCGAGGACACAAAGCTTATTTATTCATTTCAAATCCTCTGACATACGTCACAGCGCCCCCTGCTGGCAGTGGACACACCTGTGTCCAGGTGTCTCTGACCACCTGAGGCCATGCTGCTGTTTGATTGGCTGCTGAAGAAACACTGGACGGCAGAGGACGGAGCTGATCTGAGAGCAGCTGCGTTTAAAGAAGCTGCTGCTGTTGTGAGAGTTTTTCTATTTCTATTCCTAAAGAACATTAAAGAGTGAAACTGATTAAAATATATTAATATAAATATTAAAAGTATAAGATTTGTTATTTAGAATAATAATAATATTAAGTAAAATTTGTATAGAGCCGTTCAAGGGACAAAGTAAAATTTAAGATGACAAAGACAAGATATATCAACTCTGATGATGATGATGATGATGATGATGATGATGAATGATGATGATGATGATGATGATGATGATGATGATGATGATGATGATGATGAGGGCCATCTAGTGTTCAATCTGTCTAATGACACACGTCACTGAACACGGAGAACAGAGAACTGTGTTTTCGTTCTTTATTGGTTCAAAACATTTGTTTCCAGTTTCGTCAACACAAACATTAAGACACATTTTTCATGATTTCAACTTTGTAGCAAAGGTCAAAGGTCAGATTCCAGTTTTAAACAACATCGATCCAAATGCTGCCGCTGTTTGAACATTTGATTGGAGTCAGCTGACAGGAAGTGACATCACTTATGTGCTAGTTTAACAGCTGTCCAATGAAAACACACCTATCAGAGAGCAGACTGATCACATGATCACTACTTACAAACTGCACATGTCCATGTCTACACACACACACGCACACACGACACACGCACACACACACACACACACACACACACACACACACACACACACACACCACACACACACACCACACACACACACACACACACACACACACACACATGGTCTGATCCACAGTCCTGTAGGAGCTGTACTTCCTGTCAGCCTCCAGCAGGGGGCGCCGCCTCTTGCCTTGTTACTTCTCATCCTGCATCTTGGTGTCGTACGTCCCAGCGTTCTTGTACGCTCCCACGTAGCCAGTCTTGTCCACGAGCTCCTCGCGGCCCTCGCGACCTTTGCCCTTGCCGCTCTCATCGAAGCGTTCTTTGTGTGATCCAGTGTAGCGGGACGCGTCGGTCAGGCGGTCCACAGCCGCCGTCTTCGCCACTTTCTGATGAAACACAGACGACAGGAAACAAATCAGACCAAAGCCCAGTTTCACCTGAGCTGCTGCCACCTGAGGGACAGTTGAGGGGCGCCCCCCAGAGGCTGCAGCAGGAAGTAGAGAGATAGTCACATGTTTTTGGACGTTCTCACATGTCCTCAGACGTCAACAATGAAATGCGGTGTACAACTGAACTGATGTTCCAGGGTCATGTAGGGACGAAGGAGTGGGGTGAGTGTTGTGTTGTTTTGTTGTTGTGTAGCTGCAACCTGACACTTTTAACCGTCCTCAGTTTCCACTCTGTCTGTGTTGCGTTCGTGTCACATCTTGTAATTAAACCTTCTCACTGCCGTCAAATGAAACGCCCTGAGCCTCGTGGTCGTTTTACAAACACGCGGTGACCTTTTAAAATAGCGGATCCTCTCACCGTCACTCCGGCGTTGGACGGTTCTCCTCCCTCCACCAGGGCGACGATGGACCGCAGCGCCTCCTCTTTACTCTGACCTTTGAACCTCTTTGGAGCCAACTCCTGCAGCGCTCTGTGGAACTCCTCATACGTGATGACGCGAGACGTCTTCTGTCTGCACACAAACACAGAGGAGGTTAGATACCTGACAGGTGACGAAACACCTGGATGTGATTGGATGATACTGGTCAGGTGACGAGGTGGAACCTTTAATGACAGGAAGTGTTAGCAACGGTAGTCATGTGACTGATGAGAACGTGGCACCTGGTCTACAGACTCACTTGACTTTGGAGAAGACGATATCGACGTCGGTGACGGTGACGCTCTTGCCGTCGATGATCTTACAGTCTTTACACAGTTTGGCCCAGTTCTTCCCGTTCATCTCCTTCCCCATCGCCTTCGTGTCTCCACGAATGGCGAACTTCTTAAAGGCCGCGAGCAGCTGCTCCATGTCCGCGCAGTCCGCCATGATGCAAGAACAAACCTGCAACACACAAACGCAACTGATGACATCATCTGTGACATCATCACAAACTGACATCACACTGGTCAGTCACATGATCCCTGAGCCGTCACATTCACTAGACTTGTGATACAGGAAGTCTACATTCTGATCCTCAATCAATCAATCAATCAATCAATCCTGGTCTGGTCAATCAATCATTGGCTCAGTGCCCGTCTGTCACGGTGACTTTTGATTGATTGTCTCCCCCTTCAGGCAAAGAGAATCATTACACAAACACTGTGGATGTTTAACACGTCCTCGTTTTTCAGTCTCTGAACATTTGATCAGAAAATCTCAACGTTTCATGAAATCCCACGAACATGTGTGTGTGTGTGTGTGTGTGTGTGTGTGTGTGTGTGTGTGTGTGTGTGTGTGTGTTTACATATTAACACTCCTACACACACGTATCTGAATTATGAATAAATACAACTTTCTGCATTTACACATTTAAATAAACTCACTCAACTAAAATCTTGAGCCCTGACATACTGTCCAACCTGTCTGTCCTCATTTCTCTCAGTGCCTCACCTAGTCCTGTCTTTCTCTCAGTCCGTCCTCACCTGTCCTGTCTTCTTGCGTCCGTCCTCACTAGTCCGTCTCCTCACGCCTCACTAGTCCTGTCTTTCTTCTGTCAGTCCGTCCCTCACCTAGTCCTGTCTTTCTTCTGCCAGTCCGTCCCTCACCTAGTCCTGTCTTTCTTCTATCAGTCCGTCCCTCACCTCGTCTCTGTCTTTCTTCTGTCAGTCCGTCCCTCCCTACGTCCTGTCTTTCTTCCTGCCAGTCCGTCCCTCACCTAGTCCTGTCCTCTCCTCGCCTCCTTCTCTTCTCCTGCCAGTCCGTCCCTCACCTAGTCCTTTTTCTTTCTCCTGCCAGTCCGTCCCTCACCTAGTCCTGTCTTTCTTCTGCCAGTCCGTCCCTCACCTAGTCCTGTCTTTCTTCTGTCAGTCCGTCCCTCACCTAGTCCTTTCTTTCTCCTGCCAGTCCGTCCCTCACCTAGTCCTTGTCTTTCTCCTGCCAGTCCGTCCCTCACCTAGTCCTCTGTCTTTCTTCTGTCAGTCCGTCCCTCACCTCGTTCTTTCTCCTGCCAGTCCGTGCCTCACCTAGTCCTGTCTTTCTCCTGCCAGTCCGTCCCTCACCTCGTCCTCTGTCTTTCTTCTGTCAGTCCGTCCCTCACCTAGTCCTGTCTTTCTCCTGCCAGTCCGTCCCTCACCTCGTCCTCTGTCTTTCTCCTGCCAGTCCGTCCCTCACCGTCCGTCTTCTCTTAGTCCGTCCCTCACTGTCTTTTCTCCTGCCAGTCCGTGCCTCACCTCGTCTCTGTCTTTCTCCTGCCAGTCCGTCCCTCACCTAGTCCTGTCTTTCTTCTGTCAGTCCGTCCCTCACCTAGTCCTGTCTTTCTCCTGCCAGTCCGTCCCTCACCTCGTCTTCTGTCTTTCTTCTGCCAGTCCGTCCCTCACCTAGTCCTGTCTTTCTTCTGTCAGTCCGTCCCTCACCTAGTCCTGTCTTTCTTCTGTCAGTCCGTCCCTCACCTAGTCCTGTCTTTCTTCTGTCAGTCCGTCCCTCACCGTGTCTTGTGTCTCTCCTCTGGCCGTCAGCTGCAGTTGCAGGATTCAAATGAGCTCTGAAAAGTCGAGGGTTTGTTATCATCTGTTTACCCTGTCGCCATGACGACATCCTGTCCAACATCAGAGGAGGGCCATAAAACGGAGGGAGGGAGGGAGAGAGGAGGGAGGGAGGGAGGGAGGGAGGGAGAGAAGAGAGGAGGGGAGGGAGGGAGGGAGGAGAGAGAGAAAGAGGAGGGAGGGAGAGGGAGGGAGGAGGGAGGGAGGCGTGCAGGTCTTACAGCAGCTCGTCCATTCAGGCTCCTTTCAGTTCACAGAGCTGGGGTCAAAGGTCAGAGGAGGAAATACTTGTTACTGCACCCCCACTCCAGGGCAGTGGGCCAGTGTCTCTAGCAGAGTCTGGTTCTCCTGGACCGGTTCTCCAGTCCGTCAGAGTTCTGCTGTGCCGTCTCTACATGTCTCCTGTGGTGTCCCTCAGGGTTCTGACTCGGGTTCTTCTCTGTTGTCTTTATTCTGGACTGAAATGCATCTGGTGATGTCAGCTGAACGTGTCCTTCAAGGAGGACAGATCGTCTCCAGCAGAGAGACGTTTGTCCTCATCGTACCTCAGTCTGTTCTCTAAGAAATCTCTGTGATAATTGATCAGATCACGACCTTTGACCTTCTCATCAGATATTTAAGCTGTGTACTACTGACCAATCAGATCACTGGAAACCCAGAGTCATGGATCTACAGGATCCTCACAGGGAGGAAAGAGTTTAGGCTCAAGAACGACTTGAGGGCATTTCTTCAAACTCGTTAGGTTCTCTTGGACACAGATGACGTTAGTTGAAGGTCAAAGGTCAAGGTCACGGTGGCTTCTTGAACATGATATTTCAATTCTGCTTGAAATGTTGTTCAGTTGTCTCAAAGATGAACAGATCAAGGGTCAAAGGTCAAAATGACCTCGTATGAGTCTGGAAAAACTTGATATGACTGAAGCTGCAGGGTTTTGTGGAAGAAAACTAATTTTCATGTTGTTATCTTTAATCATCTGAGTGTGAAAGAGCCAAAAATAAAACTTCCTCATGACGACTGCTCCACATTACACAGTGATGTGAATCCAGTCAGACCAGTGATCTCAGTCTAAATGACCACAGCTGCTGTTAGCGTCCTCACATGGCTGCCGTGACATCACAGCTGGGTGTGGTCTGCGTTGTAACAGAGCTCACCTGCGATGCTGCTGTGGTCACAATCAAACTTTTATCATTGAGTAACATACACTTCCATCCCGTCTCCATGCCGACTGAATGAAAACACACACAAACACACACACGAGCAGCAGGAAGTGACCTCATGTCAGTGGCTGTGTGAACAGGAAGCAGCTGTTAGAGTGGGAGGGGTTCAGGATGACATCATGTTGTTGAGGGCGCGGGGGACTCTGGGGACCGGGACGACCAGCAGGGACAGAGTCACATGACAGAGTCCTCAGCCCGCAGCTACTTCCTGTTGATGTCATCAAAGTGTTGAGTGCAGCAGGTCTGAACACACAAACATCTGTGTGTGTGTGTGTGTCTGTCTCATACCTCTCATCGCCGCTCCTTTTTGATTGATGCTGTTATGATGTTGTCGTGGCCTGTTGCCGGGGCAACCACTCCTCACATCATGGAAGGATGATGACATACAACCACACACATACAGTTATTGGCCTGTCAAAATAAAAGCCAGAGCGAAGCACTGGTGATAAATGTGATTGATTGGTTGCTTGTGGTTTTACTGGCTGATACTAACGAGGCGTCAGGTCACATGGTTCTGAGGTCACATGGTTCTGAGGTCACATGAGCCGATGAAGTAAAAATCTAGAGCAGCAGAAGCTTGGCTCACATCAGCGAGGAAAGATGGAATCTGTGAGGACAAGCTTCATGAGACAGGTGAGGACAGGTGAAGACAGGTGAGGACAAGCTTCATGAGACAGGTGAGGACAGGTGAGGACAAGCTTCATGAGACAGGTGAGGACAGGTGAGGACAAGCTTCATGAGACAGGTGAGGACAGGTGAAGACAGGTGAGGACAAGCTTCATGAGACAGGTGAGGACAGGTGAAGACAGGTGAGGACAGGTGAAGACAGGTGAGGACAAGCTTCATGAGACAGGTGAGGACAGGTGAAGACAGGTGAGGACAAGCTTCATGAGACAGGTGAGGACAGGTGAAGACAGGTGAGGACAGGTGAAGACAGGTGAGGACAAGCTTCATGAGACAGGTGAGGACAGATGAAGACAGGTGAGGACAAGCTTCATGAGACAGGTGAGGACAGGTGAAGACAGGTGAGGACACATGAGGATAAGTGACGACAGCTTCATGAGACAGGTGAGGACAGGGGAAGACATGGGAAGACAGGTTAGGACACATGATAGGTGACGACCGCTTCATGTGACAGGTGAGGACAGGTGAGGACACGTGGCAACAAGTGACGACAGCTTCATGAGACAGGTGAGGACAGGTGAGGACACGTGGCAACAAGTGAGGACAAGCTTTATGAGACAGGTGAGGACAGATGAGGATAAGTGAGGACAGCTTCATGAGACAGGTGAGGACAGGTGAGGACAGCTGTTATAAACTGAATTGTCTGACTGAAGGTGGCGCTAATGACAGGAAGGAAACAGACGTAATGTAAAACTCAGATTTCTTCATTTATTGTTCAACAGGTGTGAAAATGTCACAAAAATCTCAGAGGGGACGAACTGAAACATTCAGGACTTCGAGACACGTCAGGACCGATGGTCCTTTGACCTCAGGGGTCAGAGGTCAGGGCTGAGTTCACAGCGTTCCAGTGAAAGTCAGAAGTTGTTTTTATTTCAGTGGGTAAGGGGGGTGGTGGGGGTGTTTGCTCTAACCAGGTTAGCCACCGTTAGCATCAGCAGCTAATACAAACGCTACAGACGTTGGATCTGATGAGACTGAGACACGTGTTGAGCTTAGCTTCGTCTAGAACGATGATCTGAACCTGCGACCAATCACCATCCAAGAGAGAGGAAGAGGAGGCCTCTGATTGGCTGAAAAGTGTATGAAAAAATGTAGTAAAAATATTTTGAAATAAAAAAAAGTATTTACAAAATAAATACAAATAAATGCATTCATGAATATATTAAGAATCGTGCCTGAAAGATATTGTGATTTAAATTAATGGTTCATAATATTCAATATAATATTGGAGTGGGGGGGCGTGGTGTATCAGCATGAGCATTTTGTGTAAATTTTGTTGCTGCATCTAAACTTGTGAGAACAGGAAGTGATGTCATCTCTGTAAAAACACCTCCATCCCTCTGGTCCTGGGTTACCATAGAGACCTGGAAACAGTAAAAACACGTGATGGCGTCTCAGGAGTTCATGATGGCGAGAGGGGGGGGGGGCATGAGGTCCCCAGAGGGACAGAGAGACAAACATCCACAAACTCAGTGAGCTGCTTCTCAACAGCTCGAGAAACAAGCAGCAGTATAAAGATTGTGCACAGACAGGAACTGGCCTTTGGCTTCAGAATAAAAAAATATCAAAACAATAAATAGTGAGATATACAAAGACCCTTCAAAATAAAAGTCAGTTACAGATAGACTTGTGCGTGGCTGCAGTGCACATGATTGTAGAGATAAACAGATTGTTGGCTCAGGTTATCGCTCCATCCAGGAAGCTGCACCTGAGCCCAGTGACGCCCGGGACGCCGGTCTGGATCCAGGTCTGGACCCAGGTCTTGATCCAGGTCGGGACCCGGGTCTTGGCCCCATCTGCCTCCTGCTCAGATTGAAGCCGTCCTCTCGGGGCTCAGTGGCCTCTCCACTAGCGCGGCTGACAAACACAGTGGGCAGCTGGGTGGAGGCCATTTCAAACCTCAGCTCCGCTGCGCTCTTATTTGCACGGGAGGAGGTGGACTTCCTCTTAGTCCTGGGCTGGGGCGAGGGCAGGGGGAACCCTGGGAAGGCTCTGTGTGAAGATGAGGAGGCATCTCCGGCAGCAGCAGAGGACGAAGAGCCCAGTTTGGCCAACGCCACCGGGATCTCCTCCAAGGACTCTGCAGAGTCCGAGTGGTACTCAGCAGGGGGGGCGGCAGCCTGGATGGGGCCCGAGGTGAGGGCCAGGGGGGGCAGGGAGGCCCTCAGAGGAAAGGCGGGGAAAGGAAGTCGCTGACTGAGCGACACAGAGGAGACACTGGGATCTGCTGGAGAACAACACAGCAACAATCAGAGGTTGAAACAGGTTCTACAGCTTTGTTTGTTCACAGGAAGTGTGTGTGTACCTGGGGGCGGGGCCATACTCGAGCAGTGGTCCCTCGTTTCCTCGTTTGGAACTTTACGGACTTTCTTCTTCTTTTTCTGTCAAAAGCAACAACACAAATCAACACAAACATGGATGTCAGTGTAAGTGTGTGAGTGTGCGTTTGTATGTTTACCTGTGTGCGTCGGTGTGTGTGTGTATGTGCTGCTGCTTTCAGTTGTGTAGACATGGTGGGTGGAGCTTCTTCCTCCATGACAGGACTGGACACACTCCTCACTCTGCCGTTAACCAGGAACCTAACACACACACACACACACACACACACACACACACACACACACACACACACACACACACACACACACACACACACACACACACACACACACACACACACACACACACACACACACACACACACACACACACACACACACACACACACAGGTTCAGAGAAGAAGGATCCACGCTGAGCAGAAAGCGTGAAGGGGCGCGTGTGTGTTAACCTGCAGTTCACATTCTGGAC
Organism: Reinhardtius hippoglossoides; assembly: GCA_006182925.3. Classification (NCBI taxonomy): domain Eukaryota; kingdom Metazoa; phylum Chordata; class Actinopteri; order Pleuronectiformes; family Pleuronectidae; genus Reinhardtius; species Reinhardtius hippoglossoides. Next base: position 1,382,730 of record CM031670.1, read on the forward strand.
ACTAGGTGTTACTTTAACTACAACGACTTTAGTCAAGAGGTCAGAGGTCAGTGACTCACTCCTGTTTATGATGTCACAGTCCAAAAAAACATATAGCTGTTACTATGACAACCAACTCGAGGACCCCCCCAGTCCTGCAGCAGTATAAAGACATGCCCCCCCGCTGCAGTGTAGAGAACAGTGGACATGTCCCCCCCTTTGTCCTGCAGCAATATAAAGAGGACAGTGGACATGCCCCCCCCCCCCCATCCTGCAGCAGCATAAAGAGGACATTAGACATGCCCCCCCCTTCTGTCCTACATAAGTATAAAGAGACAGTGGACATGTCCCCCCCCCCTCTGTCTTACATAAGTATAAAGAGGCAGTGGACATGCCCCCCCTGTCTGTCCTAAGCGTATAAAGAGAACAGTGGACATGCCCCCCCCTGTCTGTCCTACAGCAGTATAAAGAGAACATTAGACATGCCCCCCCTTCTGTCCTACAGAAGTATAAAGAGAACAGTGGACATGCCCCCCCCTTCTGTCCTACAGAAGTATAAAGAGGACAGTGGACATGTCCCCCCCCCCCTCTGTCTTACATAAGTATAAAGAGGACAGTGGACATGCCCCCCCCTTCTGTCCTACAGAAGTATAAAGAGAACAGTGGACATGCCCCCCCCTGTCTGTCCTACAGAAGTATAAAGAGACAGTAGACATACCCCCCGTCCCTAGGTCCTGTAAAAATAAAGTTTAGTGAGGTGAGTACAGTTATTTATGTAGTCTCACACACACACACACACACACACACACACACACACACACACACACACACACACACACACACACACACACACACACACACACACACACACACACACACACACACACACACACCTCAAACACACAATACACACTTTGTTTTCTTCCTGGAAGTCACGGCCAAAGAATTTCACTTTGTTTACTGCAAAGAAAACGGTCTCCATGGCGACGAGGTCCGGCCTCTCCATGTTATGAAACGACCGTTAGCGACTGTTTACTGAATCCTGTTAGGACCGGGTCAGTCGGCCTCAGCCAATCACAGCAGGCCGTGGGCTGAACCTGGATCACTTACTCTGGCTCTCCCCGCGCTGACACAGTGGTAGGTTCCTCCACGTCCAACTGAGGGTTGGTATAACCCAGTGTCCCAGAGTAGTTCACGTCCTGAGGGGGGCAGCAGAGAGCAGATACTCAATACCTCAGAGTGTGTGTGTGTGAGTGTGAGTGTGAGTGTGTGTGTGTGTGTGTGTGTGTGTGTGTGTGAGTGTGAGTGTGTGTGTGAGTGTGAGTGTGAGTGTGTGTGTGTGTGTGTGTGTGTGTGTGTGTGTGTGTGTGTGTGTGTGTGTGTGTGTGTGTGTGTGTGTCAGTTACCCTGACGTCTGAAGGACCTTCTGTCTCCTTCACTAGTCCTGGTTTCCTCAAGTCTCGGTTGTCATGACGATGACGCTGCCGCACAATGTACTCATAGGTACTGAGTCTGTTCCACACTGGACACACAAAGACACACAGTGAGACACATGCACAAAATAAGGTGAACAAACAGACAGGTGGACACAAAGCTCAGCGGACAGGGAGGTGTCAGGTGTGTGCGGCGGCAGCTCGTACTCAGGTAGACGTGGAAGCAGAGCAGGTGACTCAGCAGAACTGATGACAACAGACCCAGGGACACGGAGACGGCGGCGAGACACGGAATCACGGCTGCTGCTGATCTGACCGGTGCCACGGGCAGGAAGACGAACCACACACCTGTATCATTCCTCACTGAACACACACACACACACACACACACACACACACACACACACACACACACACACACACACACACACACACACACACACACACACACACACACACACACACACACACACACACACACGTTAGGAACCCTTAAATCTTTATAAACTTCTGTAGACTGCAGTCTTCAGCTGTGTCCAAATCCAGGTGCCACCCACTTCTGAGGAGCCTTGATTTCCAGAGGATGACAGGACATATTATCATTGTCAGCTGCATTTGAAGGAGCCTTTGAATTGTCTCGTCGCATCACTGTGACGCAATTGGTGTTAAATGCAGCCTCCGAAGGATGCAGCTCCTGAATTGAGACACAGCCATTGTTTTGAGCAGAGGACTCAAATCAAGTAAATACAGATCAGGTCGAACCCAGGAAGTGTTTGTCAGAGCGGAGTTTAGTCGGGTCCAGAAAGAATTCGATGAAGACGTAGGAGGCGACGACCAGAACCAGACAGACGCCCAACAGAGCGGAGACAACGCTGTAGAGGAACAACCTGCAGGACACACAGGACAAAGGGTACGCCTCAGCACTACTAGGGATACTCAGTACACAGCACACAGACAGTACACTCGAGTCGTCAGATCATGTGACTCACTTGTAGTTCCTGCTCCCAACACAGTTGTTGAGCCATCGACAGTGATGGTCGAAGTTGGCGACGCACTTGTTACAGGCACTGCAGTGTTTAGACTTTGGTCCCCTGAAACAACACAACAGCATCAACACACTGACACACACACACACTGACACACACTGCTCAGCTTGATCAGACAGCAGCAGCTGAGGATCATGGGTATCGTAGTACTCTCCAGGACGTATGGCTCCTCTGACCCAGTTCTTAGAGACTCAGCTCATTATTTATACATGTTGAGGGGCTGAGCTGCATTAAACATGTGGAGCACATAAAACAACTGAAGGTCTGTCACGTCAGTGGATCAGAGGTTCACTCCTCCCAGCATCCACCAGTCTCAGAGCCCAGACTCCCAATCAAAGACAAGACCAAGACAGACTAAGACCAGGACCAGGACCAGGACACAGACAAGGAACAAACCAGACCAGCCCAAGACCGGACCAGGACCTGGAGATTCAGGCTGTGTTCACGCCATCTGATCTGTTAGTTTTGGTTTCACATTGCAATTTAGGGACTAAAGAATTTTGTCTGACATACGTACGTCCTGTCGTCATCACCTACGTGGGCGGAGTCTACCTATACTTGACTCTGATTGGTTTGTAGACCGCGTGTGTCTGCCGTGTGCGTGTTGCCATGGTAACTTCATTATGGTACATATGGTACTCCACACTAATTCAAATGCACCAGATGAACGTCCTCGTGGTTCAGACACTTTATCGTCGGAGGTGAAGACTGCAGCTTCTTCTTCTTCTTCTACTGTTTAATTCTGTCTCTACTTCCTGTGATTGGTCCAAAAGTCTGAACTATCAAAAAGTGTTTTCACTGCAAACCAACAGAACCTTGGTTCAGTTTGATCCAGACCCAGAACACCTCCTCTGCTCTGAGGAACCTTTCACACCTGATGTTCAGCTTCAGACTGAACTGAAGAGTCTGAAGCTCTGAGACAACCAGGTGTGGACGGATAGAGAGAGAGTGTGTATGAGTGTGTGTCCGTGTCTTTGTGTGTGTTACTCACACGTCCACCTGGCAGAGGTAGCAGTGGCAATTCTCGATGACATGTGCATGTTTGGAGCGGTCGAAAACGGGGACTGGACCTTTGTGGCTCGTTGTTCTGACGTTGTAGTCGGCCGGGTCGATGGACACTGCCGTCACGTGGACACACAGGTGACACACAAACATGATGGCCGTGCACTGACTCACAGATAAGGACATACACACAAACAGCATTTTCTTCATCTAACTGTCAAACGACCCACCACTGAGTTATTATCTGTTCTGAACAGGGGCCCTGAGAGGCCCTCCGGGGCCTGAGAGGCCTCCGGGGCCTGAGAGGCCCTCCGGGGCCCTCCGGGGCCCTCAGGCTCCATCACAGTGACCGTCTACATTTAGTGGAAGGATACGATGTAACCTGCAGGGATCCAGTGAGCGGGCAGTAGGGGGATGAACACGCCAAAGCTGGTAACAGCGAAGTAGACGTAGAGCAGCCATGCGAGCAGCTGGAAGGGGTGAGGCGGCCAACTCCAGCCATTAGTGCGGGAGCAGAGCGGCACGTCGGCGCCGTGCAGTCCATCCTCACCAACCGGCGCCGTGCGGTTCGGGTTCCTACTGCACGCATCCATCCTGCAAACTGAATCAACATCAGGATCACACCATCATCTGCCCCATCAACCAACCTTTAGTTGATCAAACTCTTTTAATGATGAATTAACCGATCGGCTCATTTCTCTGAGACTAATCAATGAATTCACTATTGATTGGTTTGGTCTGATGCTGTTAACACAAATCCTGTCAGATGATTCCCAAGGCAAACAGGACACACCTCTTTTAATGGAGTTAGTTATTCTGATATTTTGAATTAATATTTGAGAAACATTGTTTGTTGCCGGTTGATAATATGAATGTTTTTTTTTAATTATAAATATAATTTTCTAACATGAAGTATTTTTTAATATCCACCGAAAACTATCAGTATCTGCTCATCTGTAGATATAGATATAATAATCACAATTAGAGATCTAGAGATTATAAATTGGAGGAGGGTGGGTGATCGATTATCGATGCAGCAGTGGTTGATGGTGCGGTCCATGTTTCATCCATGAATGTCTGACAGCATCGTACAGGTTGGCTCACCTGGTTAGCTCGGTTCAGCTCACCTGGTTAGCACGGGTTAACGGGCCCTCCGCTCCGCCGCATCTCATCCCAGACTCGGGGCCTGACCGGCGGCGCGCAGCTCGGCCGTGTCTCGGCACACGGTCCCCGCCCAGAGAGCCACGGACCCGGGTCACACGGCCCCAGTCCAGCCGTTCACTCGCATCCTTACCGTCTGTGGAGCTGTCGGTGCTGTCGGTGCTGTCTCCCTGCGGACCGAGCGCATGAGCTCTTTAACGGCGTAATGTGCGGGTGGCGCGTCGGTCCGGCGGCTGGTTCTCAGGCTAACATGCTAACATGCTAACTGCAGCGAATCAAACCGCGGGACTCGGGTCTGAACGCCTGACTTCAACCGGGGGAGTCATATTAAATATTAATATTCATATTCTAACAGTCCGCTAACCAGCCTGCTAGCTGTTAGCCTGCTAGCTGTTAGCCTCTGTGCTGCTGCCTCCTACCGTCCCTCTGCACTGTACGCCGTTTCCATGGTAACGCTCTGGGTCTCCTCCCATTGGTCAGTGCAGCTGAGCTGTGAGAGCAGGAAGTGGCCAGTAGGGGGCAGCAGAGCTACAGCAGCGTGTTTTTATCAAACTTTATTTACTATAAACTTTGACTCGGTTATAATAATTTACCCTAAATATCATATATATATAAATATACATCTAATAACGTTTACATCAAATCCCAGGCATAAGAACTTCATCAGTCAATAATAATGAATGAAAAACTTATATCTGTATGTATATTTGTGTACAGCAGCGTTACAACAGGAAGCAGTGATCATGTGACCACGTTTCACCAGGTATCATGAAACCATGAGGGGGGCGGGGGGGTCAGTCCTCCATCTCTTTCAGACATTTATATTGTTTCATCATCAGTGTGTGTGTGTGTGTGTGTGTGTGTGGGGGTGTGTGTGTCCTGACCACATCTGACCACATCTTCGTCTGAACTGGGGCTCGTGTTTAAAGTGTGCCCCCCCCCCTGGAGGCCCCTATGCCCCGTCTCTGGGCTGAGTCATTGGATTCTCAGTCATGAAATCATCATCCGTCAAAAACAGAGACAACGGTTTCACCCCCCAGGACCAAAACTTAATATTTAACCCCCCCAGTGATTCCAGCAGGTGTCAGCAGCTGTTCCAGACCCCCCCCCCCCGTCCCATCCTCAGGGAGAATATATACTGAAGTCACTAACCAGCCGGAACCGCTGGGCCCCCAGAGGCCACTAGGACCCCCAACGCATCCAGGACAGAGATGAAGAGAGAGATGAAATGGACGATAGACCGGCGCTGACTGGACGACCGGCAAAGAAAGAAAGACAGAGGAGCCCTGCTGTGGGAGGGATGGGGCATTAATGCTTGTTCACATGGTGGTGGACGCTCCGAGGGTTAACGTGACATCATCACGTTAGCGAGTGACTCGTCTGCTTCTGCACGATGTCCTCTGTCACTGATCCAGGACCTGCTGTCGTTCTGCAGCTCTGTCCGTCTTTCAGTCGCCCTCATTAAAAACCAGTGTCCTCATTAAAACACCGTCATTAGTGGAGACTAAGTGGCCGTGTGCAGCGTCCTGGCTGACGGGACGCATCCGAGTTGACCTGTGCTGGTCTCGACCTCAGAACGCCACACACTATGTGGACAGCTGACCATTCCTCCAGATGTGACAGGGTGGAGGAGGTGAACACAGATCCAGAACATCTGGAACGAGTCACCAGCAGCCAGGACAGGAAGAGAGGTCCCAGGAGCAGGGGGGGGCAATATTCACAGGTTGGTCTTCAGCTGTGTCTCATATAGATTATGAGGTGTTTAATGTCCTGATGGAAGGAAACGTGGGATCAGACTGAGGTCGTTCTTAATCTATGAAAAACTGTCTGTCTGTCTGTCTGTCTGTCTGTCTGTCTCTGTCTGTCTGTCTGTCTGTCTGTCTGTCTGTCTGTCTGTCTGTCTGTCTGTCTGTCTGTCCGTCTGTCTGTCTGTCTGTCCATCTTTCTATCTAACTTTTTGTAATTAAAAGCCTTTACACTGACGATGACACAGTTTATATTTTATGTAAAGCACTTTGAATTGCCTCAGTAAACATGACAACTGTGTATAGTTCGGTTCTTCTTCTTCTTCTTCTTCTTCTTCTTCTTCTTCTTCTTCTTCTTCTTCTTCTTCTTCATGTCAGATTGTGAGATCCAGATGTTTTAACTTCGAGATCACAAACTTTAAAAGCTAATATTGCACAATTCCTTCTCAGTCAAATACTCAGGCATACGTCCAGATGGTTTGTTTCTCCTTCCTTCATTTAATCATTAATTTGTTTCTTTCTTTTCTTCCTTCCCCAGGACCGAAAACTACTGAACAGATTTCCAGTAAACTTAGTGGAACATATGTTAATGAAACATTCATTCACTCTTCCAACATTTTCACTGATTTCTCTGAGAATAATTTCTCCATGAAGACTGTCCACGCAACAGGAGCCAGGTCCTCAGGTCCTCTGGTCCTCTGATCATCTGGTCATCTGGTGTTCTGGTCCTCTGGTCCTCTGGTGTCCTGGTCCTCTGGTCCTCTGGTCATCTGGTCCTCTGGTCCTCTGGTCCTCTGGTGTCCTGGTCCTCAGGTCCTCAGGTCCTCTGGTCCTCTGGTCCTCAGGTCCTCTGGTCCTCTGGTGTCCTGGTCCTCAGGTCCTCAGGTCCTCTGGTCATCTGGTGTCCTGGTCCTCAGGTCCTCTGGTCCTCTGGTCCTCTGGTGTCCAGGTCCTCTGGTCCTCAGGTCCTCTGGTCCTCTGGTGTCCTGGTCCTCAGGTCCTCAGGTCCTCTGGTGTCCTGGTCCTCTGGTCATCTGGTGTCCTGGTCCTCAGGTCCTCTGGTCCTCTGGTCCTCTGGTGTCCTGGTCCTCAGGTCCTCTGGTCCTCTGGTCCTCTGGTGTCCTGGTCCTCTGGTGTCCTGGTCCTCAGGTCCTCAGGTCCTCAGGTCCTCTGGTCCTCTGGTGTCCTGGTCCTCTGGTGTCCTGGTCCTCTGGTGTCCTGGTCCTCAGGTCCTCTGGTCCTCTGGTGTCCTGGTCCTCAGGTCCTCTGGTCCTCTGGTGTCCTGGTCCTCAGGTCCTCTGGTCCTCTGGTGTCCTGGTCTGGACACGTGTTTCTAACACATGTGTTGTGAACTCTGATCTACAGACCTGCCTCTAACCGCAAGATAATTAATGTCAGACCTGATTTTAATGTAGTGTGTTTGTGTGTGTGTGTGTGTGTGTGTGTGTGTGTGTGTGTGTGTACGTGCGGTCTGGTGGACTCCCCCTCCCCACACAGACATAGTTTAATCCAGCTTTGGCCCCAACAGATTTTTTTGAAAAAGTTTCAAACTGTAGTCATTATCCCATTAAGACTGTGTGTGTGTGTGTGTGTGTGTGTGTGTGTGTGTGTGTGTGTGTGTGTGTGTGTGTGTGTGTGTGTGTGTGTGTGTGTGTGTGTGTGTGTGTGTGTGTGTGTGTGTGTGTGTGTTCACAACCTGGTTCAAACTCTGAATAACAATGTTGACCATGTTGTTTGAGCAAATCTTGGCTTTAGTGAAGTGAACCTGGTGACAGACCTGGTGACAGACCTGGTGACAGACCTGGTGTCAGACCTGGTGTCAGACCTGGTGTCAGACCTGGTGTCAGACCTGGTGACAGACCTGGTGTCAGACCTGGTGACAGACCTGGTGTCAGACCTGGTGTCAGACCTGGTGACAGACCTGGTGTCAGACCTGGTGTCAGACCAGAGTTCAGCTGTGTGCTGACGGTGTTTCCGGACTGTAGCGTTGAGCTGCGTGCTTCCAGCTGATGTAACACAGTGGGTTTATCCGTCTTAACAGGAAGCATTAGGTCAGATTGTCTTTTGGAACGGTTCCGTTCAATCCTGCTAAAGCTGTCTACTATCTTAGAACACCCAACCTCCGTTTGTTGAAAGCGGTTACTTCTGCCAAGCTGCTTAGCGGCTCACCTACTACCTCGCCACCAGGAACATTACGTTTGGAACAGGGACCGTGACACGTAGTATTTCCACCTCGTTCCAAAACAACAATAACAACAGCGGTGCTTTATGTAAGAGCCATTAATCCAGGACTCTGTTTTGTCCGCAGATCATTTCCGGAAAGTGAAGGAACAAGGTTTGAACTGTACGTTACCTGTTCACTGGAAGAAGAACCGCTGGGAGACAGGAAGGAACCTAACATGCTCTACACATGTTACCATGTTCATGATGAAACCATCTTGAGAAAAGTTGAGAAGAAAGCATGGCAGCTTCCCAACATGTTCTCTACATGTTAAACATGATATTAACACGTTCTCAACATGTTCTCAACACGTTCTGAAAATGCTCTTGACATGTTCTATTTTTTACATATTATATATTTCAATAGTAATAATTCCAAAGCATTATTGTTCACTGGCAGAATTAAGTTTACTTTAAATATATGATGCTTTCATTATCATTTATAGCACTTTAACAATTATTTCATTCGTATATTTTCATGTGTGAGAAGTTGTAGCCTGTTTGTTACCCACTGTCCAGAAGAGCTGGAGCACACTGAGAAACAGAGGGTTTCATATTCTACAAGCTCCCAAAACGTCCTCAACACATTGTCAACATGTTCTTCACATGATCTAAACCTGTTGTTTCTGAGTAAATACGGAGGCCGTCCAAGAACAGGATTGTGGAAAGGAACAAGTATTAGTGTCGCAGTCAGGGACAGTCCTGGACTCGGGCCCGTTCAGATTAACTGTTGAGTAATCAGTGTTTATTGGTTCCAGTGAGACCCTCAGTTCTTTCTGACTGGAGGATCATTACTGAAGGGTGGGTTCAGAGGTCAGAGGTCACAGTGAGGTCAGAGGTTTAATGAAGCAGAGCAGTGTTGTGACCCTTACTCAATAATCAGGGTGTGTGAAGATGAAGAGATGCTCAGTGAGCTGATCACATTCTAGACTCCTCTTTAAACCGACTTCAACTTTGTTCAAACTCGTCTGTCCAGTAACTCGCTGGTCCAGCGACTTGTTGGTCCACTGAGTCATCGGCCCACTGACCCGTCTGTGGGGAGACTGGTCGGCTCAGCGGCCTGTCGAGCGTCTTCCTGCTCCCTCTGATCCACGGGCAGTTTGACATGAGCTCACATGTGAACAACGAGCTCACACAGACAATATGCTGTTTACTGCTGAAGCACTAATGGTTAAATGAGGCGTGCGCGGCGACGTATTGTTGCTGTTCCTGTTTACTGTGGACATGCGGCGTTTTGACAGCGTCTGAATCGGGCTGTGTCCTCGTGTCACGCCATCCTCTAATGAGAGACGAGCACACACTGACCTCGAAGCAGCACCTCCACCTCCACAAAGGGAGCATTCTTCAGCCGGAGCAGGAAGTTGACTTTGCATTGTGACCGAGTCCTGTTCCGACCCCCCCCCACCACCCCTCCTTTCACATGTTGAATTGGAGAAAACAGCCTGAACCAGGTCAGAGTGTTCAAACCGCAGCACAGACGTTCTGTGGCAGGATGTTCCAGATCAGTTGTAACTCACGTTGTCTCATCCTGTGACCAATCAGCTCGAAGACGCATCCATCTGCACTCATGCCCCAACCCCCCCCCCCATGAAGTTACAGAGATTATCTGTGAAACCGAGTTTTTCTCAGTTTCCCATGAATCCACCGTAACAAAGACTCAACTAAAACATGATCATTTGTTAGAACCGAGTCGAGAATGATGAAGGAGAGAAAACTCACATAATTTGATTCTAAAGAAATAAACAGGAAATGAAAGTACAAATAAAGTCCTCGAATCCAGACATGTCCGTGACTCCTAGGACATTCTTCACTGACACTTATAGCCACATGAAGCAGCATCATATTTATCACAATGACGACGTCATGTGATTATCAAACACAGACCCAGAGCCACCAAACCTCAGTGAAGGAGGAGGAGGAGACGAAGGGTGTGAGGAGTAACAGAGGAGTTAAACATGAGATCCACGAGGTGACTGGACGGTATCTGATTGGACGATGATGAGGCTCAGGTGAGACCAGCAGGAAGTGGCGCCCACTGGTCTGGTGGGCGCCACTTCCTGCTGGTCTGGTCCTGGAGGTTTCTTTCTCTCCACCGTCGTCAAAGTGCTGCTCATTCTGGGAACTGTTGGTTTCTCTAGAATCTTTAAGGTTTCAGCCTTAACATGTAAAGTGCCTTGAGATGATGTATTTTATGATATTTTATGATTTGCCGCCATTCCAAATAAATAAATTGAATCGACCATCCATCCCCCCCCACACACACTCTTCAGCTGCAGGTAAAAGGATTAGAACAAAGTTTTGAAAGGTCGCCGCCCTCGGTCCGTCAGGTAGTTCAGCCCAGGGACCACTCAACAGGTGTTGACTGGTTTCCATGGTAACAGCTGTGGCGGAGCGGCCTGAGCTCTGCAGAGGAAATCTGTGACACACTGACCTCAATCTGCAGCTCCATTGTTCCCTGTGTGCTGCTTAGTAGACCGGACCAGAAGCCCTACGTGCTGAGCCGCTCCCACCGCTTTGTCCGCGCGCTTCCGAGAAGGTCACATGACCCCGACACCCCCCACCATGTTGTTTTCCCCCTGTCCAGCCCGTGTCCGCATTATGAAACTTAACTTCATCCTTCAGCTGTTTTCCTGCAGTGACTGAGTTCAGCCTCGGACTCAAGAGCTCATGTGAGAAGATGCAACATGTTCCCGGGTTAAGTCTGAACTGAGCCTCCAGGCTTCTGTACCTGCTCTTCTTCTTCTGCGCTGCGGGCGTCTGATCACGTGACTCCTCTGAAGAAATGTATTCATGTTCTGTTAAACTGTTTTAAATAAAGGTTTTAAGTTTTATATGGTCAGTTCAATACAGACCAGATCGAACCACTATAGACCAGAACAAACCAATACAGACCAGAACAAACCACTACAGACCAGAACAAACAACTACAGACCAGAACAAACCACTACAGGCTCAGATCAGTTCACAGACTGGGCTCTCTGGGGCCCTCGGGGGTGGACAGGGGCCTCGCGGTCGGAGTCATGATCGTGGCCTCGCCTGCCCTCGCTGACCGTCTGTGTGGTCTGAAGCTGTGCAGCCGCCAACATGTGCTCCAGACAAAAAGCCAATAGTGTCACAGTCTGTTTTTAGTGCGAAACGCTGCACACTGGATTCTTGGAGCGGCTGGTCCGCTGAAGATGTGGCGCTCTGTGCCAATGTGCACTCGGATCAAACACGGCGCCTGTAATGGGCTGTGTTCGTTCAGAGCGAGCGGGACGCATGTTTGGCACAACAAGCTGCAATCAGACCCAGCTCGACGAGGCGAGCACCAAGAACAGGAACAACGTCTCCTCTACTGTGGGACGTTTGTCCTGAGGACAGAGACAAAGACAAGGAGATAACATCACAGAGAAGTTGATGACATCACAGAGAAGTTGATGACATCACAGAGAAGTAGATGACATCACAGAGAAGTAGGTGGGTGGGACGTCAGTACATTTGTTTGGTGGGCATTATTATAGTTGATCATATCGTTAAGCGATATTCTCGCTCTACTCCTCTTGACTGCTGTTTGCTGTTTTGAAATATAGCCGGAGTCAGAGGGTATTGAGTGGTAGGGATACCCCAGCTTCTCCTCTCCTGTGGCTGTGGTTCACCGTGGAGAACGGAGAGAGCTGGAGATAAAGCCTGAGAGATAACAAGAGGTAATAATAATTTAAAGTAATGTTTAAAATAAGAGACCAAGTAGCGGGAGGGTTTAAAGCGGCGAAGCCTCTGAAAGTGGCGTGAACACGTAAATCAGTGGGCGAAGCATCGGAAGCAAGAACTGTTGCAAATACACAAATCTTGTTGGTTTGTAAAAATGTTGAGGTAATAGAAGAAAGGTGGAAGTGATAAATTTAGAGCAAACAAAAGATGTAAAGGTTTAATCGATGGCGTTCGGGCCGACCTGTCAGAGAAGGGAATACAGGAAAGTGTTAATGGGGGGGGGAATAAAAGAGTTTGAGGGATTTAAAGTCCAAACGCTCCCGTTCTGATCACTTTCGCTGGTGAAGTTCTTCCAGAAAGAGTAAAAGTTGCTTGTCTGGCTTATCAAGAGAAGAATGATGGACGACTTCCTTCGCGATGCTTTAAATGCCAAAGATTTGGACACATTGCGACGTCTCGCAGCCGCAGGTGTGCAAAGTGCGGGGGGGATCACGATATTGGAAGATGTGAAGTGACCGAATGGTTTGGCGTCTTCTTGGGAATGCAGTGAGTTTCTGAAAGCAGAGCGAGAGGTCACAAGTCAGCACAAGATCTCCTATGCAGATGTTTGGCACCAGAGACAAAACGAATATAAGGGATAGTAATGGATCTGTTATTGAGGAAAGGCTAGATAGATGGAACATGGTCGTTATAAATGATGGTAGTTCATATAAATGAAATGTTAATAAAAACAAAATGTCTGGTATTGATTGAACGTTAGAGTCCGCAGCCCTGGCCAGAGTTAGAAATTGGAAAGTTCAGTGGTTGGATTCAATCGGTATATTAATAAATGACGTATTGAAGAATCTTACGGATCGTCTTGATTTCAGATGATGGGCCACAACGAGGAGGGGAACGGATATTTATCATCTGGCTGTAGGAATTCAAATGGATTTAAATCTTCTGGAGGCAAATAAAGATTTCAGTTTCCCAAGAGTAAGTATATGGATCATTGGTTGGATGAAAAGTCCTCTTGGAATCATCATCACCAACGTTCATACTTTACTATAATTTTCAGAACACACACAAACCCCCAACAGCCCAAATCAAGATGATTTCGTTTCATCACTGTTTGTTAAATATCTCGATGAATATATCTGTGAAGCTGCTTCATCAAGAGGAAATTTGTAACTTCTCTCTTACGAACAGATTTTTTGTTGATCGCCATTTTGTTATGAGCTGACGAATTAGATTCACACGAGGGAAAATAAGTTTCACTGAGACGACAGACGAGTTTGACTTGTTTCCCCGTCAGAAGCCGTTTTTCGGTCTGTCAGTGGCCGACGGCTGAAAACGTGATGTGATGTGATTCATAATGGTCCCTGAACGCAGCAGACGGTGTGAGGACATCAGATAAGAGATACACTGTCACAGAACATCCTGATCTCGACCTGCACAGTAAAACTTTGGACAGTTTATTCTTGTCAGGGACGTGACTGAGTCTGGAAACCTGCGTCACGCTCTTCTTCGTGTCCTCACTGGGAACCAATCGGCTTAGAGCTGAGGCCACAGGCAGGAGGGAAGGGAACACTCAGAGGGAACCAAGTCTAAATACTTTGTTACTGTACCAGAGATACTTCACTTATGTTGCTGGAGACTCACAACATTTTAATACAAATATCTGAACTTTCTACTGCTTCAATACCATGTTTTTTTATTTTGCATCATCAAGTGCTGACTTCAACACTTCAGGACAGATTTCAGCTTTAATGGACTCCGCTCCTTGTTGTGTGTCTCTCAGCGCACGCAACGCACAACGCACAACGCACAACGCACAACGCACAACGCACAACGCACAACGCACAACGGACGTAACACAACGTAAAAGAATTCAAAGCAGAGAAGAAAACACATTTCATCCAAGAACATTTGTAATGCTCACAAGTTTGTTCTTGTTTTAACCTGTGATATTGTTTTGATTTGACGTAAGATTGGTTTCGGTTGAAAAGTCTTTGAAGTACATTAATGTGACATGAGTCTCAGGCGGTGCAGAAACGACCTTCAGGGGGAACTTTGTACTTTTCAGAGCCTGGACCTTTGAACTTTTACGTGAGTCCAGAGACTTTGACTTTTACTGGAGTAAAGAATGTGCTGCTGATCTGTGTGTGACCAAGTGTCCTCTGCTTCAACTTAAACAAATAAAGGATCATTTCTCTGGGGATTCTGTGAAGTAACATCCTGCTCGTCCTCGCTGAAACAGAGCGTGGAGATGCAGCTTCACCGAGGTGACCCGACAGTCTGGACTCTGTGTGCGGTCTGGGATCTGTGGGTCAAGTTCCTGTGGAGCGTCTTGTGTTTAATCTGCAGGTTGTGGGACATCCCTGCAAGGCCGGGGGGGTCACGGTCGGACTGGTAAAGCTGATCTGGGACACGTGAGCAGCGGCTGCTCGGACGTGTCGGACGTGATGCGCGTCAAAACGCTTGTGGGATTAAGGGACAGGGGTTAGAGCTCAGTGGGCGTGTTCGCAGCAGCAGGTAATCGTGTCAGGCAGGGTCACCGATAAAAGATTCTCAGCAGAGACGACTCTGATGGTCTTAACTGTTTCTACACTTCATCTCCCAACGTCAGGTTCTCCACTTGCTGACTCTCCTGGAGCCTCAATCATTCTTATTGATCAGTTGAGTCGTCACAAACCTCTGACTCATCTGCAGCTGTTTCACATCAGATTCAATCCGTCAGATTCAAGGAGAGACTTCTTTAGTTTTCACTGATGTGGTTGTGATACATGTTCTACAGTCAAAACCTCCATGTCTCAGTGGAGGTGGTGCAGGTGAGTTCCTCCTTCGTGGATGCTGCAGACCAGGTTCTAACCAACCACGGCTCACTGACAGCAGTAAGAACTTCACTGTCAACATCTATTGTCACTCACTTCCTGTGGGATTCTGTTTCTGTTGTGTGGCTTTTATTGTTGTGTTTCCATTAATTCGCTTGTGTGATACGTCTCGGCCACCGTGGTTTAGTTTTTTTGAACATGAAAAATAGATATTTGTGTTCTTCCAGTTTCACGTCCGTCACGTGTTAGAAACCTCGTCCACACGTCCACTCGCTCTCTGGGAAGCTTCCACACATCGTCCTGCTGTTTCCTCACATGGACTCACGAGGACATGTTACACACATTCTACCAGGAGGCTGCAGGAGAAGATCCAGAACATGTCCAGAGACACTGACTCAGACATTTGTTCTCACAGACAGAACATGTCAGGAACATGTGAGGAACATGTCCGAACCTCAGTTCAGGTCTTAAAACAGCTTCTGACGTTGTGTGTGTCTGTGTCTTTGTGTGAATCTGATGTTAGTCTGTAGGTTAACTGAAGCCTCGTGCTGAACAGCTGCTCTGTAAATCAGACTTTTACATTAAGTCAGTAAACGTTTAGAAATCTGAAACAAGCTGCTGGCGTTTCTTCTCTGTGGCTCTTTGTCCCGTGGAGATCCAGGACGTCACAATGTGAACATGACGAACAAACAGCAGCTCTGTGCTGAACTAATAAGTGTTTGAGATGAAGGTCAGAGGGAGTTTAATGTTCCCACCTCATCGTCTGGAGCTCTCAGCCACATGAGATGGTCTTCATCAGATACTGAAATGATCAAATCATCTGCTACCGGCTGTAGGTGCTATGGTCACATGTCAACAGATGTGACTTGGACGACTTCAGACTAGGGCTGAGCGATATGACTCAATATCACGATTACGATTAATGAACGATCATTTGATTCCCCCACCGCTGGTCAACGAGCGACTCTGCTCCTCTTCTGTTTCCTAATCATCACAGTTTGAGAGGATCTTTATAAAAACCTGCTGAATTCATATTCATGTTCCTGGATAAACAGGGCGTCGCTTCTTCTGCAACAATGAAGTTAAAACACTGCGTTGCGTCATAACCTGTTGGAAGAACTTCTGTCTGCAGGAGTGTGTGTGTGTGTGTGTGTGTGTGTGTGTGTGTGTGTGTGTGTGTGTGTGTGTGTGTGTGTGTGTGTGTGTGTTGTGTGTGTGTGTGTGTGTGTGTGTCTGCTCGTCGATATTCACACATGTGTTTAGTTATTGATCGATGGTGTTGGATCATGAATCTGGATCTGGTCACTTTAACCCTGAGTGTCCGTCTGTTTCTGTGTTTGTATCCAACGTCGAGCATAAATGACTCTTTAGGTTTGGATTCAGTTTTTAGATGTTTACACAGGTAGCAGCTGTTGTTGAGGTGAGAGTGAGTCCACAGAGAATTAATGTTAGTCAATGTAATGTCCTCTGTGTGTGTGTGTGTGTGTGTGTGTGTGTGTGTGTGTGTGTGTGTGTGTGTGTGTGTGTGTGTGTGTGTGTGTGTGTGTGTGTGCTGCAGATTAGATGCAGGGCTGCAGCCTGTAGTCCCTCCCCCCCTGCAGCTCTCCTCTATATATACACTGAGTTAGTGAGAGAGAGGGCGAGAGAGGCGGGAACGAGCTGTGCACAGGGCAGAGTGTGTGAGCAGCAGAGAGGGAGAGCGGTAGAGAGACACACACTCTGACTGACTGACACTAACCTGGAAGAACACTCACTTTCGACCGACAGAGAGAGAGAGAGAGAGAGAGAGAGGAGAGAGAGAGAGAGAGAGGGAGAAAGAAACAAGCCAGACAGGTAAATCAGTTGGACCTCCTCCTCCTCTTCCTCCTCTTCCTCCTCTTCCTCCTCTTCCTCCTCCTCCTCCTCCTCCTCCTTCTTCTATGATGATGGACGATTACACTCTCCCCTTCTGGATTTACCTGGGTGTTCTCGCCGTGTTTGTTGGTGGAGCCATGAAGAAGATTCTGGCGTCCCACCTGAGCACCGCCCCCACCCTGGTGGCCTGGCTGGGGGTCACGGTGCTGGTGGAGCGTCTGTGGGCGTTCTGCATGCCGGCCCTGCTGGTTCTGATGCTGCTCGGCCTCGTCTGGTGCCTCTACCTCAGCACCAGGACCAGAGCGCCGCCCCCCACCCTGTCTGCACAGGGCAAGGCTGTCTTCATCACAGGTAAGAGGAGGCTCCTCCCACAAACTGCAGGAAGTAACTTCTTCACCTATATCCTGACCCACTTCTCACACATTGTGAAAGTCTAACTTGTTAAACGGTTATGGTTAAAGTGTGTGTGTGTGTTGGAGCCTGGTTCCAGCTGTGGTTGAGCGGCTTTATTATTTAACTTGAGCATTAAACACTTTGATGAGACCAGTCAAGGTTTTTCTCGTGTCTCTGATTAGTAAAGAATCGAACCTGATTCTCAGCAGTTTATTGAAAACCTCTAATTCAAACTCACAGAACTTTGATTTGAATCCCAGAAAAGATCTAAATCTGTGGAAACGATTCGAGCGCAGGGAACCAGAGTCAGAGTGAGACAGGACCGACTCGGACTCTGAGGGAAGAACCAAGCTTTCAGCGTGTAGAACAGAAGAACAGTGGAACTAACTAAACACTGCTCTCATCAGCAGAATAATCGTCATGAACAACAGAGGTGTGTGTGTGTGTGTGTGTGTGTGTGTGTGTGTGTGTGTGTGTGTGTGTGTGTGTGTGTGTGCGCGTGGTCATTGTCCCACTTTCTGTTATCTGAGCATCGTGGAAATGAGTCTGATAAGACGACTGATTTGTTTGACGTGTGCTTGTGTGACTCTGTGTGTGTATTTGTGTTGTGTCTTACACATGTTGTGGGGACCCACTGTGAAACTTCTCTTCCTTTGTGAGGACAAAAAGCAAATCTTCATTTAGTAAATGATTCAGTCTGAAGGTTCGGTTTCTGGAAGGTTCAGGATTTAGGTGCAGGTCAGGTTCTGTTAGTGACGTCCTCTGAAGTCATGGAGATACAGCTGTGTGTGTGTGTTGTGTGTGTGTGTGTGTGTGTGTGTGTGTGTGGTGTGTGTGTGTGTGTGTGTGTGTGTGTGTGTGTGTGTGTGTGTGTGTGTGTGTGTGGTGTGTGTGTGGTGTATGTGTGTTGAGTGTGTGTGTGGGGTGTGTGAGTGTGTGTGTGTGTGTGGGGTGTGTGGTGTGTTGTGTGTGGTGTGGTGGTGTGGTTGTGTGTGTGTGTGTGTGTTGTGTGTGTTGTGTGCTTGTTGTGTGGTGTGTGTTGGTGTGTGTGTGTGTATGAGGTGTGTGGTTGTGTGTGTGTGTTGGAGGTGTGGTTGTGTGTGTGTGTGTGTGTGTGTGTGTGTGTGGGTGTGTGGTGTGTGTGTGTGTGTGTGTGTGTGTGTGTTGTGTGTGTGTGTGTGTGTGTGTGTGAGCTTGTGTGTGTGTGTGTGTGTGTGTGTGTGTGTGTGTGTGTGTGTGTGTGTGTGTGTGTGTTGTGTGTGTGTTGTGTGTGTGTGTTGTGTGTGTTGTGTGTGTGTGGTGTGTGTGTTGTGGTGTGTGTGTGTGTGTGTGTGTGTGTGTGTGTGTGTGTGTGTGTGTGTGTGTGTGTGTGTGTGTGTGTGTGTGTGTGTGTGTGTGTGTGTGTGTGTGTCAGCTGACATGTTGGTGTGCGCTCCGTGTCCATGCAGACTTAATCAGATCCCTGTTGTCGTCGTCCAGCTGGCTCTGGGCCCTTTGTGTTAATGAGATAATCAGATCTGCAGATTAATGCGACTGTTTGATAACACGACTCCGTGGAACCGAGCTCACATGTAATCTGCACACAAACAGTCCGACGGGTCGCCAGGTAGAGAACAGATGTCTCCATGGAGACCGCCGGATGCTGTTTGTTCAGGTGGGACATCCAGGACACGATCAGATGTCGTCATGTGACCGTGAGGATCATGGGTTTATCATTTCATCAAATAAATTGTTGATGTACTGATAAAACAGAGAAAATGAACATAATGTTCACACTCTGGTTCTGGACACTAAATGTCCTCTGGTCTACAGAGAAATGACGTAATCAGCGCCACCACCTCCTCCCGCCCTTATTGCTGTTGCCTAGCAACAAAGCTAAAGTTGGACATGTCAAGAAAGTTTTAGTTCAGCTTGTTCTCCGTGTGATTCTCAAGCTTTGGACGACTCTTTGCTTTCCATCGCCATGACCTCTTTGAAAAGCACAATGAATCCTGGGATACGTTGGTCCCGGAAGGATCCACCGGCTTCAGAACTTCGCTCCTCAGGGACCGAAGGACGCGCTGGTTTGCTCCACTTGAAGGAGCCGTCGAAACGGGACATGCTAATCGCTCTTTAAAAGCAGCTTCCAAAGGATGCTGTCCCTGAGTGGAGACACAGCTTCTATGAAACACCATATGGAAACATATGAGACACAAACCACAACATAGTACAACACTTTATTAACAACATGGTCAAATCAAGAAGGAGCCAAATGGATCATTCACATTGGTTTTCAGGAAATGTAGTTCCTTCACTCTTAAAATAATTATGTACACTGTTTTGTACCTTTGACTTTTGGACCTTTTTTCCTCCTCTGAATCAAATGTTTTATGGGCACGATTCGTCTTGTTCAGGATTGTAAGTCTGGAGCATCACATGTGGCCAAGTTCTTCGTTCAGCCGCGTCGTCGAGTCGAGAAGAAACGACCACGCTCCAAGAGTCGGACTGAAACTAAAGATGAGCACAACATTTATATTTTCCCTCCAGATTCAGACAGATTTAAAAAACAAAACATGAAGAAATATGTCCTTCATGTTCCCGTCCTGTCTGCTGCTCTTCTGACGTTAAGTTCAATATAATCACTGTGTAATAATCTAACATGAAGATAGGACAGAAGATTTAAACTCTGACGTTGGTTCCTGCCAGTTTTCTGAACACAGAAGAATTTATGCTTCAGTCAAACATTAACCTGTAAAATCACACATCAACAGGTTTCCCATGAGCCTCGGCGGCTGCTGTGTTCTCTGCTCCTGTGGCGTTCATGAGTTCACACTTTGAACAAAGGTGTGTTCCACTCGTGTCCATCGCCTCCCACTCAGGGAGGAGCAGCGTTGATATCAAGAAGAGAAATGTGGGTTAAACAAACATCGCTGAGCTCTTCATCCACCCGATGAACGACCGGCGCCGTCATCACGCTACGACTGTGAGAGGTCACATGACTCAACAGGTTCTACATCTGCGATAATCACAGACTCAATATAAGAACCGGACGTAGAGTCAGATTCTGGTTGATATGAAACTTTAAGTCCAATCAAACCGACCTGCAGGAGTCTCTGACCTCTGAACCCACGAGAACACGAGGAGAACCCAGAGGGGTTCTGCAGTGAGGAGATGTTCTGCTGGGACATACGACGATCTGCAGAACACGTCTCTGTTTAACTCCTGAATCTAACGTGAACACAAACGGACACATGAAATAAAAGATTTGCGCAGCAGCTGAACTCAGCTCAGTTATAAATACAGACACGTAAAACAACCAGAGGAAGATCTTCAGCTCCTCGTCCAACTCGTCTTGATTTCTGCTCATAAATGTCTCAACTCAGATCTTCATAAACTGCAGACTGAGCTGTGCACTGGCCAGAGAGCACCAGGAGGTCATCTGATGCCGTGGCAACATGATTCATAATCCCTGACACATAACGTGTCCGAATGTCACCTCCGTCCACGTTGCACTTAGAAAGCTGCACGTCGTCTTTCATGTAAGCAAACAGAAAAGAGACGGAGGAGCGAAGACAGACAGCTGCCTCAGAATTCATGTTTCACTTCCCCTCGGCTCGCATTTCAATCTGGACGTAAAACAACATCTCAGCAGAGATTGAAACCCGGGTCCAGGCCTGAGATCCCGATCACCAGCTCGTTGTTAAGTGGCTCTGCTGAAAGCTGCTGGAGGTCGGCGCGGGTCACTCTGGAAATAAGAGCCCAGGGAGGAAAGGCCCAGTAAAGCTCTCAGAAAGGTGGTTCCACAAAGAGCCACATTCTTCACAGGATGAGGATTGAAGTCTCAGCGCCGCCGCCGCCGCCCGGCTGCTGATAGGTGGAGCAGGAGACAGAGTCAGCAGGTGAGAGAGTGTGGTCCAGACGCCAGAGGACATGAGGACGGACACGTGTGTGATGATGACCTCAGGTCCGTCCTCAGCTCCCACACACACATGAAGCTGATGTGTGATTGGCTGTCAGTCGACCAGTGAGGTGTCATGTGAGGCTGTGAAAAAAACAGAACCCGTTATGAAATTATACATATTATAAATGATTGGACAGATTCAGAGGTTGACCTGAAGATGGCGATGTGTTTACATGTTATCCGGAGGGGAACATGAATCACGTCTCAGTCCGTCCAGCAGACGCGGCCGAGTCTGCGTCCGTCAGGAGATTCACATGGTTACAGGCAGCCAGGGGGGGGGGGGGGGGGGGGTTCCCTTCATGTGGTTACATGGTCACACATGGTCACATGGTTTCCTGGACATCCATCAGTGGAAGATGACGGACAGTTTCCAGGGCTAAACCTCAGGAGACACTGATGTCGGGTCCAAAGGTTTCAGTTACACAGCTGCAGGAAAACTGCTCCAAAAGAAACAAGAGAAGAAGAAGCAGGTCGAGCCCCGTCTGCTCGTATCGGACTCTTCTTCT
>CM031670.1:1404608-1487108 GCA_006182925.3 Reinhardtius hippoglossoides
TGTGTGGGGGGGGTGGCGGTGGTGGGGGTGTGGTTGGGTGTGTGTGTGTGGGTGTGTGTGGTTGTCCTAGAGATGTTTCATGCTCCAGTAAAGTAGCAATATGTTGTATAAAGTATGATGAAGGACTGGTTGTTTTGCCGGCGAGAGATGAAATTTGCTGCTGCTGTGAGTGAAAGGAACGGGGTTGGGTTTTCGTGGAGATCCGGTCTCGACTTCCTATGGGTGAGATGACGCTGAGCTGCAGTCTCATACTGAGTTGTGTGTTCTGTGTGTTCTGGTGTCGACGCTATGGAGCTGAATCCATGCCAAAACCCAACAATCAAACAAAACATGTTGTACTGATCCCTTCACAGTGGGGTCTGCAAACACAAAACACCATTCACAGAAGAGGCTCTTGTCAGCTGCTCTGGGCCGTTCCAACATGAACCACATACAATTGATTCAGAGGCTGGTTTGACTCCTGCCTCAGTGCCTTTGGCTTCCACTGCCAGAGACGTCATCCGCTCGTCCACAGTGTCAGAGCGTGTGTAGTCGTGTCTGATTGTGTCTGATCGTCGCGTGTCTTTCAATCGGGTTCAATCTCTTGACCCTTGACCTCCTGGTGCCTGTAAATTGGCTCACAGCGCCACCTGCTGTTGTGGCCTGGAGGGAGAATTACTCAGGACATTTGTGAGAAAATCGTCAGTGTGACACAACGGTGGAAAAATCACGACAAAAGTCACATGACTTTTTTGGGTTTTTCTTAGAGAATATCTTTTTTTTTGTACTTTTAAAAACATTTGTTTGTCACTTGATTTTCAGACGAGTTCCGCGACAGATGTATGATCTTGTGTGTGTGTGTGTGTGTGTGTGTGTGTGTGTGTGTGTGTGTGTGTGTGTTTGTTGTGCAGGTCTGTGGGCGCTGGTGAACAACGCTGGAGTGTGTGTGAACTTCGGAGACGCCGAGCTGTCGTTGATGTCAAACTTCCGTGGCTGCATGGAGGTCAACTTCTTCGGCACTCTGAGCATCACCAAGAGCTTCCTGCCGCTGCTGCGACAGGCCAAAGGTCGCATCATCACCATCTCCAGCCCCGCCGGTGAGGGTCACACACACACACACACACACACACACACACACACACACACACACACACACACACACACACACACACACACACACCCCTCCAGGGAGTGATGGAGGCAGCAGACTGTGGAGGGACGAACACTGGAGCTTTAAATCTGATTCATCTTCATTGTTCCCAGAGCTCACACACACACACACACACACACACACACACACACACACACACACACACACACACACACACACACACACACACACACACACACACACACACACACACACACACAGATTTAATGTTCCAGAACAGAGGAACCACAGATGAATTGACTGCTGTGTCCAAAGTGCCAAAGAGCTGCTGCTCGTCTCTCCGCCGCATGTTTATCCAACTTTGCCCAAATCAATCACAAGCTTCCCCCCCGCCCGACAGAAACACGGAGCTCAGCAGCAGATCTCATGGTCGACATGCGGTCGAGAGGAAAAGGGCTCAGACATAAATGAAACAGGAGTTCGACCTGAAAACAGACACACAACAACACACATGTTGAAGAGTCATTGTGTCATCATGACGTCATCCTGATGTCATCATCTTTGTTCGGCCTCTGTGTGCTCGTGTGTTTCAGGCGATCAGCCGTTTCCGTGTCTGGCAGCGTACGGAGCGTCGAAGGCAGCTCTCAACCTCCTCATTGCCACTCTGCGACACGAGCTGGAGCCCTGGGGAGTTCAGGTGTCCACCATCCTGCCGTCCTCGTACAAGACAGGTAACACACACACTCACACAGACACACACAGACACACACAGATGAACCATTTGCCCCTCAAGACAGGTGAGACTCATCTGCAGGAGTTGAGGTGAAACCTGGACTCTGACTCGAAGGAGCAGACCACTGGCATTAGCCGTGTGTCTAATATGCTGAGCAATGATTGGCTCGTTCCCAGTTGTGCACCAGTACCACCCAGTCCATTGGTGCAGGTGTTCAGTGCACAGAGCTGCTGCGCTCATCCTCCACATGTTAGTTGGGTGGATTCAGCAGAAACACTGAGAGCATCATGAACCTGAAGGAGTCGACTCTTTGTTATCAGGTTGAGTTTAGTTTTTTCAGATGTACTGAACCCGATCAGGCTGCTCCTCTTGGTGTTCTGTGGTTCGGTCTCATGTTGAACATGATGACGACCTCCTGCTGAGGAAAGTATTCTCCCCGTGTGGGATGGACCATCTGTTTTCATACACACTAAGAACAAATTGCTGACGTGTGATTCAGAATCAGCAGCAGATGGATGTGAGCAGAGCCAGTAGAAAAGTTTCCCTCTGCTCTGGTTTCATTCCTGCTGCGGGTTTGAAAAGAGAATTCTCTGTGATCTGCAGTTGTGTTCAGGACACGTCTGTTCATCAGAACGTTTCCAGAGTCGCTTTATAAGCTCAATAAAGATAAAGAACCGATATCAACACCACAACCAGAGCCGCCAGTTAAAGTTCAAACATCTAAATGCTTAATTAAAAGTCAGTACAGTCAGACTTTTACTTAACTTTGAATTATCTACAAATGCAGATGTTTCCTGTAGAGCGGCACAAACACAGCTGCTCATTGAAACATTAGCTTTGTAGTGTTAGATAAGACACTTTGAGATGAAAGTGGGATTTCTGTGGCCGGTGGGAGATTTCACAACAGAAGAAGAGCTTTAAACATTTCATCACATCCAGAGAGGCTTCCTGTCAGCACATGCACTCACAGCTCTGACGCGGTTGTTGATGAGTGGAACCTTTGTTAAGAAAAATGAGAAATGGTTTCTAACAACAACTCATCCAAACCAAACCAATTCAAATCTATTGAAGGTGTTGACAGGGCTGCTTATTACCGTCCTTTTACTGATGATCACAGTCGAAGCTTTGGAAAAAGTCCAATAATAACATATGTTTATCTGTGACAGCTCTGAAAGACCCTGGGATTTATTATCTCAGGAAACAGGATGGATCTCAGGTGTTAGATGAGTGAGGAGCAAGATTGTTATCAGTTCTGTGACGACGAGCCACCGAGTCGATGTGTTGACACCATGCTGAACAATCTGTGCTCGTATAGATCAGCTGAAAAAACAGACTGACACATAGGTTTTATTATAAATATGATTCAAAGTCTCTCTGCTCCACAGTTAAAACGTTTCTCTGGGAACATCTGTTCTGCTGCAGCCTGAAAACGTCTTATATCTGAAGATCAGACCTAAAAACCTGCACCTCGTTCTGTGGTTCAGGTTTTACTGTGTTTGTACTCCACACGACCGGAGAACTACATTACCCACAAACACCCTCACGGACATCTTGAGGTCATCAACATGTCGTACTTTTTAAAGTAAGCTTCTGAAAATCACCAAAACAAAGCAGAATGAATTTTTGCTTGTTTCATCGGCTGCTGTTCAGTGAATATTAGGACTCGGTTCATGGCGGTAACCAGTAGGTGGCACTAGTTCTCCAGTTCTCCTTTCATTTGACTCTTGACCCTGTGTTGACTTCGTATCACAAATAAACCTCGGAACTCTGTTGTCTCCGCAGGTCAGTCCATTAACCAGGCGTACTGGGAGAAGCAGCACAAACAGCTGCTGCAGGGTCTGTCTCCAGCGCTGCTCGAGGAGTACGGCGAGGACTACGTGGCCGAGACCAAGGAGTTGTTCCAGAGCTACGCCAGCCACGCCAACCCCGACCTGACCCCTGTCGTGGACGCCGTCGTCCAGGCGCTGCTGTCGCCACAGCCCCAGGTGCGTTACTTCGCGGGACCCGGCGTGGGGCTCATGTACTTCATCCACAGCTACTGCCCCTCCAGCATCAGCAACCGCTTCCTCCAGAAACTGTTTGTGAAGAAGAAGCTGGTGCCGCGCACCCTGAGGAAGCAGTCGAGCTTCGACCTGAACCTCAGCCTCCACAACAACAACAACAACAACAACAACAACAACGAGGAGGAGAAACTCAAGTAGCTGTGGTACAAACAACTAGAGGACCACTTCTCACAGCTGTAACATGTACATCTATGTGTTGTTCAAACTGTTGAAAGGATCATAGTGATGCACCAACATTGTTTATTTTAGTTTCTGTAATGTCTGGCCCTGTGACGCCCCCGTGTGGACGGTACTGGCACTGGCGAGTGGGCAGGGTCAGTGTAGGTCGATCAGAGAACACTTCACCTGTACTGTGCACTGACGTCATGTGCCTTCATCACAGAGAGCGAGGGGGCGAGGACCTGACGCTACAGCAGCTCGTTTCCACGCAGACACCAACCGGCACACGACTCTGTCCGAGAAGCTGAAGGAAGAAAACAATATCTCACACTTATATTATTTATGTAGTTTGTTTTTCACTTTCAGCTTCACTTTGAGCTTGTTACCGTCACTTGTCACTAAACGTGTTCAGCGCTGTGACGTCCGGACGCAGTGACACTGTCAGTTTACAGTCATGCACCAGTCGACCCCAGCACACTGCTCCCACTCCGCTCAGATGCTCTCTAACCAAGTTCAAATCCACCTTAGCTCTACTGGAGTTAGCATGCTAACCAGCAATCTCCTCTCGTAATACCACTTTGTGCCTCAAGAGGCGACAGTGAGTCCCTTTAGCATCTGATCGGCCTACGGGACCAAAGACTTAGATTTAGATTTAAGATCTGAGCGAACTGCCCGACTCACTGCCCCCTGTTGGTTCTGAGAATGAACTCCACAGTTTGACCCTTAAACTGTGACGATACTTTCACCACTTCACAACAACAACAAAACACAACACAACAACACAACAACACAACACCACGAACGCGTGCGTCGTCTTGAGGGGCCCCTGAGGAGCGTGGATGTGCTCATGTGACGTGAAGGTTTAGCGTTAGCCGCGGAGGACCAAACCTCGACTCTACATCCATGAGTGTAACTCGGGATTAAGTCGAGATTAAAGTCGACGTCAAGTCTTCATTATTATTATTTATGATTATTTATGGATTATTCAGAGCAAACAGTGGATCATCGTTAGTTTGACTGATGATGAAACGAGCTGCTGTAGTGACCTGTCCATCAGCCAGCGGATTTCCTGCATCACAGGAAGTGCAGAGTCAATCCTTTCAAAACAAAAGTACACGGTAGGTTTGACATGTTTTATACTTGCACAACCAAATTATACTCACGCTAATCTTTGATTTTTACTCGTCTGTGAATAAAAAAAACAATCAACCAGTGATCACATGATCTGCTTCATCCAATCAGGTCTGAGTTATTTTCCTATTGTACCGTCTCAATATTTCCATGTACTGTTGTGGTCATTAAATCTGATCACCGTGTTATCGATGAGCAGTTTGAAAACATTGTATGTAAATATTTGTAACCTCCAGTTTTTTATTGTTTCATCTCAAGTGTCACATGTAAAACCAACATTAAGTCAATTTTTTGCACCATCACAAATAATAATAATAATCATAATAATTTCCGTCTGAAGACGAACTTTTGTTTTGTGGATATACATTCTCTTCGATAGTTTCTCTGTGAAATCCAGTTTCTTCTTCAGATTCGGGAAGTTTCACGTCTGTGATTAAAAGTTTGACTTGTTTGTTCATCTGTGACGAATTCAAACAAAATCCAAACTTCAACTGTTTTCAAAAAGATGTTTTTCACAGTTCAGACGTGTTCGTTAACGTGTGTCATGAATGTTTCCGGAACATCTGTCGTGAGCGTGTTGTGAATTAAGCATCATCTCACTTTTTGTTTTCAACCGAAATATTTATGACGTCTTTTCACTCAAACTGTGAATTTTGTATGAAAACGTAAAAAAAAACAACAAAAAAAAAATATGTAAGATGTTTTTTCTTTGATAGAAATAAACTCAACTTTTTTCACTTTTTGGCTTCTCTGTGGTTGTTGGTGCTGGTGGAGGCCCCGCCCCCTCAGGGCACACACACACACACACACCACACACACACACACACACACAAACAAACAACCAAACAACCAAACAAACAAACACACACACAATCTTAACTGTTTATAAAATGACAAGAGTGAAAATTACTTTTTGTTGTGTTCAATTGTGTTTTTGTTCTGTGTTGTTGTGTGTTTTGTTTTCAATGTTGTTTGGTTGTTCTTTTGTGTTGTTGTTGTTGTGTATTGTTGTGTGTTTGTTGTGTAATGTGTGTTTTGTAATGTGTGTTGTGTTGTGTGTTTTGTATTGTATGTTGTGTCATTGTGTGTTCACAGGAGCAGCTGTTCTGGGTTTTTCTTCTTCTGTGGTTTCATCTTGTTTACTCGCTGACTGAACTGCTGCCAGGGGCCTGAGGGTCGCTCGTCATCGTCCACCACAGAAGAAGAGACCACGCGACCTCTGACCCCGAGCATCTCTCCATGTCTTCCACAGTGAGACATCTGGAGATGACCAATCACACGCTGAGCTTTGGGTTGTGTGATTGTTACAGAGCTTCAGGGTTCAGCTCCAGTCACAACACACGTGATCACAAGAACACATCTGGTCTGGGTGGATCTGGTCCAGCAGCAGTTATGATGAACCACCCACAGAATAAACCCAGGAGGTCGTCTCCATCAGGAGCGAGGTGAGACGAGTCCATCGAGGACCCCCCCCCCCCCCCCGCTCCACTGGCCGCTCCCAGCCAACTGCTGGAAATAACTGACATTGTTCAGATCTCTGTGGGAAACAACTCCTGCTGCTTCTTCACGTGAGAAACACTAACTCCACAAAATGTCCGACACTATTTTCAGGACATTTCCCAGCTGATGAAAACAGCTGATGTTTGACTTCTGTCTTTTTCTCACAGACGTGTTGACGTGTCCTCGAGGTTCCCAATCTGCTGCAGCAGGCTAACAGTTTCCCCATGCTTCCAGTCTTTGTGCTAAGCTAGGCTAACAGCTACGGGCAAGATGTGGAGGAAATTGAAATCTGACAAAGACCAGAATGTTTGTGAATATTTCTGTGTTAGATGAAGTCAGAGGTTCACTGAGTTCATCACAGACTCTCCAGCTCTTCATGTGATTGGTTTCATATCACGACTGCTGCTGCGTCATGTTATCAAAGCTGCTGTGTCATGTTATCAAAGATATCTCAAATATCAAACTTTCCATGTTTTGATTCTGATGATCTTTTTCTGATGCGTCCTTCAGGCTCAATCTTTTTATTATTCTTCAGTTGGTTCATTTCCTTCCTCAGCTTCTCTGGTTCGGTCTCGATCTTCCTCATCCTCTACTTGACTCAGCAGGTTTTTCTTTTCAAACTATTCAACTATTTCAGCTCAGATTCGAATGTCTTAAAATTATATTTTCTTCAAATTCATGAAAACATTCACACAGTTTCACTTTGATTCAGCGGCGAAATTATTTTTCTACTTCAAATTCATTAAGTTAAAAGTTTATTCAAAAAGACCTGATACTTGTTTCTCTTTAATGAATCTTAATTGTTTTATTTCACTTTTCGTTATTTTTGGGACAGTCCCGTCTCTGACCACTAGAGGTGAGTGTAACACAACGAACCAGAGGCCCAGGAGGTTTGTGCTGTTTCACCACAAAAGCAGGAAACACACACACACACACACACACACACACACACACACACACACACACACACACACACACACACACACACACACACACACACACACACACACACACACACACACACACACACACACACACAGCAGGTGGTGTCCTGTGATTGGAGCATTTGAAGTGATTGCTGCCTGATGATTGGACGGACTCCATATTGGATCGTCAGCCTGTGTTGAGGTTTTAAATGTCATCAGATACGACCCCGAGCGTTTTCTTTGTCTTTATATAAACAGTGAAGTGGCTCTAATCGCATTCACGTGAAACTGAAGCTGAGAATTCATGGACGTGTCAGGAGACAGAGGAGATCGATCCGTCTGCAGAGACGGAAACACGACACGTTTGTTTGGAGCGGAGCAGCAGAGCATCATAATATAATAACACAACTTCCACCCTCACAGCTCGGGGTCTGCTCTCGGGTAGAAGAGTGACTGCAGCTCTATGGATCCAGCTCCTCGCACCTGGTTTGTAAAATAAAAGTCCAGGATTTGTCTCGGTTTCATCAGGAGAATTTATTTCCTGTAAGAGAAGATAAGAGTCGTCGTGAAGCCACAGAAAAATCTTTTATTTGAGCGGAGCCAGAAAAGGTCAGTGTTGATGAGTGAAAGCTGTTTGATCAGGTTGGTTACAGGTGAGACGACAGAGCCCTTCCATCAGCTGATCTACAGGTTACTATGATTGTCATTGTGCATCACAACGCTCACGACACCACACGTAGAAAGTTGCTGCAGCTACAAGCGATTTACAACATGCACGTCATGAGGAAAGATTGCATAGCTCTTCACTGTTTGCCCTTTAAAGGTGTGCTTTTCAAAAAGTCTCTGTCAAAGCACTGGAGTCAGAGAAGCCCTGTTGTGTGTCCACGTGTCCACAGGAGACGTCCGACCTCAGAGACGCTCTCCTGGATCAGATCTGCTTGTCCTTGCTCAGAATTTAACGAAGAGAAAAGTTTCATGCACAAACTGTTGATCTGTATTCACCAGAGACCAGACCTGAGTCCGGCCTTGTTTCCTGCTGAAGGACGTCTGGTGGACGCCTGGTGGACGTCTGGTGGACGTCTGGTGGACGTCTGGTGGACGTCTGGAGGACGTCTCTCCACAGGTGATAGAGAGGACAGGCACTGAGGGGGGTGAGGCATCTCTCCTCTGTAGCATCATATTCGTATGTGAAAGTTGCTGCAGAGAGAAGATGACACGTGATGTTAGATCCAGAACCCCCCTCACCCCCCTCACCCCCTCAGCCCCTCACCCCTCACTCCCCTCAGCCCCCTCACCCCCCTCACCCCCCTGTCACAACCGCTGAGTCACTGTTTCACTTTTATCTTTTTTTTTTTTAATCCACCTGTTCATGCTGACATCACTATATTTCATATTTTATATTTCTTGTTACGGCCTGTCCATGTTTAGCCCCGCCCCCTTGTCCGAAAAGTCAGCGGGGAATGGCTCCGGCCCGCCCTCCTGCCCCCCCCCCTGCCTCCCCACCCCCTGCGACCCTACAAGTAGAAACCAGTAGAGATAATGACACACACACACACACACACTACACACACACACACACCACACACACACACACACACCAAGGAGACTGTGACCTGCAGCGGACACGTTATCTCACATGGTCGCCATGGCAACAAGAGCCTCGTCTCCAGCTAATCTGTGGTTGAGTGTGATGGACAGTTTTACGACTGAACCCCCCCCCCCCCCCCCCCCACCCTCAGTTCTTTCTGCTTGGTTTGGGCGGAGGAATGAAAGTGTGATGCATCGTCTGCAGTAAAACGAGTTTGATCGAGCTGCTCTGTTGGTTCAGTGGTGAGGACTCAGCTGACCCCCCCACCCCCCACCCCAACCACCACCACACACACCACCACACACACACACACACTGTTACTGATGAAAACTGCAGCTTTATAATAGCGATCCCGACAAATGAGCATCAAATGAAACTTCGTACCTGAGGAAGTCTGGAGCCTTCGAGATCATGTTCTCGAAATCGGCAAAGGAGAGTTTCTTGTCTCCGTCGAGGTCGGCCTCCTCCATGGCTTTGTCACACACCAGCGTCACCTCCTCCGGCGTCAGCTCTCCTTTGGTCAGCTTGTTCAGAGTCTTCTCCAGGTCCTCCTTGCAGATGAAGTTGTCCCTGTTATAGTCTGGAGCAGAGGCAGAACATGTCGGATGAGGGACCTTCCACAGTGACGTGAGACGCTCGGTCAGACAACATGTGCAGATTGTTACCGTAGATCTTGAAGGCGTAAATGTTCTTGAGTTCTCTGGGCGACGTCTCACACAGAGCAGAGAACATGTCCACAAAGTCATTGAAGCTCAGGTTCCCCTGTCCGTCCTCGGAGAACGTCTCCACGATTCTGTCTCTGAACGGATTCTCCTGTCAGAGCAAACACACACACACACACACACACACACACACACACACACACACACACACACACACACACACACACACACACACACACACACACAATAACAATTAATAAATCTGTTTAAGTTGTACGAATCTGGCAAACAATAAAATAAACTTCCTGTTTGACCCTGAGTGAAGTCGTACATGTGAACGTTGACACAAATTTCTAGGTTCACATGTACAACAAAAGTAACGATGATAATAATGTAGATGCGTTAAACCTCTCGCCCGAATGTTTCCACATTTTACTGTTGTTGTGAACGAGTCTGACCAGAGTCAAGTGTGTTTGATCTTTAAACAACGTTGATGCTGTGACGTCTGAAACTGTTGTGTGAATTTGACGTATTGTTGTGTGTAGAGGCTAATTCACACTTCTGCGTTGAAGCTACGTCCTCGGTACGCACGAAGAAAAGAAAGACGTCGTCCTTGTTTGTTCCTTCAACTCAATTCAAATATGTCGCTGAAGTGTGACGCTACCAAGGGGACCAATCACAGCTCTTGTGGTGTGTGTCGCCTCGACGTGTAGTTACAGTTTTGGGGAGGAGCATGTCAGGGTACAGTGTAGGACTCTGTGTCTACGACGTAGCTTCAACGCAGACGCAGGAATTGGGTTTAAAACAGTCGTCCTGTGAGAGGAGACCAGTGATTGGACCAACGTGTTTGAATTAAAAACATGTTGAAACACCAGCAGTGAACAGAATGCGTCTCTCAGACTCGTCAGCAGGTGGCGGTGTGGGCGGACTGACAGCTCTACCTTCAGCTCAGGCATAGTGATGATGAGCGTCAGAGGAACTCTGATGTCGGGGTTGTTGGTGTAATCCAGAGGAACTAAGTGTGGAGCCAGTTCACGATATCTGCCATGTAACCTGCAGAGGACGGAGAGATCATGTGACACAACATACAACTGTGTGATGGAAATCTGGAGATACAAGAGGCTGGAAACACCAAAGTTATCTACGTGTATTTTAATAGAGGCTTTCTGCAGAAAGGATCAACACAGAGAGTCACAGGGATCAGAGTGAAGATGGAGAACAGCCAAATGCAAGGATCTTATATAGGAGGACTGAGGCTGTCTCTCAGAACCAGTTCAGACTGGTTCTGTAGGCGCAGGAGAGAGGAATCTAAACACAAACAACTGATTTACATGTGTTTCCTAAGGAGATAAGCAACATACATTCAGTTCTTTGGAGAGTGAATAAGTGATAAAAAGGGTCTGACAGTTTTCAGGTCCACACAGTTCAGACCATAAATCAGTTCAGGTCAAAAGTATTTGGACAGGTTGTATATGTATGTAGATACAGGTCATTAAACTTACTTTTCAACTACAACATAGGTTTCAACCATACTTAGTTAATTTTCCAGTACAACTGTTACATGAGTCAGACTGTCAAAATAAAAGCATCTGAACTGACTGTGATCAGCTCCTGTTTTGTCCACCACAGCCTCCATCAGCCTCCCTCCAGTAACAGATGTAGTCGTCTCTGTGGTGATGGTGTTTGTGAGATTTGTGAGATGAACATGTTGATAACTTACCGCAGGATTTCTTTCCGGGTGAAGAAGGTGCAGTCCTATAAACAAACATGTAAACAAACATGTAAACAAACATGTAAACAAACAGATGGAGGTGATGGAGCCACAGTGAGTCACAGAGCAGCTGATCCTCAGGGAGGATCTTCTTTCACATCATCAGTCAACATCAGGATGTCGAGAGACTGGAGCTCAGCCAATCAGACACTGTCTCTGCTAAAATGTTCTCATCTCTTGTGTTCTCTTCTAATCTGTGCTGATCTGCTCTGGTCTCTTCTGTTTTGTTCTAATCTAAACAGTTTTGATCTAATCTATCATGTTCTAATCTAAACAGTTCTGTCCTAATCTATCATATTCTAATCTAAACAGTTTTGTTCTAATCTGTTCTGTTGGAATATGTCCTGTTCTAATCTGGTCTCCTCTAGTCTGTTAGGTTCTAATGTAATTTGTGTTCTAATCCATTCTGTTCTCCTCTGTCCTATTCTAATCTGATTTGCTCTAATCTAATCTGTTGTAATCTGTTTGGATCTCTAATCTATATCCTTATTTAGATGTTTCTCTGATTAGATGGATTTGATTGTGTTTTTGGGACTGACCCTTGTTCAAATTGTAATCTATGTTATCTGTGTAATCTATATAAAAACTGTTTAATCTGTGTAAACATGGTGTAATTTGTGTAAACACAGTGTAATATATCTAAATTTAACACGGTGTAATCTGTGTATTATATGTAAACACAGTGTAATCTGTGTAAACGCGGTGTAATCTGTGTTACGTGGTGTAATTTATGTAATATATGTTAACACGGTGTAATCTGTCTAAACTGTGTAAACTCTGTGTTATCTGTGTAAACTGGGTGTAATCTAGGTAATACATATATATATATATAAACACTGTGTAATCTGTGTTATCTGTGTAACCAAAGTGTAATCTGTGTAGTATATGTAAACACGGTGTAGTCTGTGTATTGTGTGTGTACACAGTGTAACGTGTGAACTGGGTCTAATCTAATGCAGTCACCTGATAAGCCTCCAGCTGCTCGTCGGTGAAGGTTGTCTGTTTGTTTCCCATCGTGCTGGACCAGTTGTCCCATCACACCGCTGCATCACACCGCTGCATCTCACTGGTCCCCCGCTGATCTCAGACCATCCATCAGCTGGTCCTCACACATCCGCGCCTGGTCTGGATCTAATCCTCATCCTCCTGGTCTGGGTTTAATCCTCCTGGTCTGGGTTTAATCCTCTGTTCCAGGTGTTATCCTGGTCCGGGTATGAACCTGGTGCTGGTCCGGATGTGATCCTGGTCTGGTCCGTGTCCGGGTATGAACCTGGTCCTGGTCCGGATGTGATCCTGGTGCTGGTCCGTGTCCGGGTGTGATCCTGATCCTGGTCCTGGTCGTCTCGGACTCTGAGCTGCAGAGGAGGAGATGCAGGGAGCAGCCTGATGCGTTCAGGTGCTCGTCGTAAAACATAACTTTCTATTCAAATATCTACTTCAAACGGAGAAAGTGGAATTCCCACTGAAATGACCTGTGTGGGTCACATTTACTTCATCATTCATACCTGATAATTCTATATAAAACAGAATTTATCAATAGAGAGGGTCAAGCATCATGTTTTATGGCGTCTCGAAAGCTTCCTGAGTGCTCCTGAAGGCAGCACAGAGGATGTGCTGCCTGTCATTTCATTTCTTTGATTTAGATTTATTTATTTCATCTTCCTACAGTTAAAGTCTTTAATTGGCTGAAATTAAAATGATTCATATTTGTATTTCATATCGTTTCCTTTACTCACGTGTCTTCTCAGTCTGAGATGATTTAACATGAAGTGGTTCCCAGAATCCTCAGCGACACAACAATATCATAAATATACAATAATAAACACCAATATATGCAAATGTACAAAATATAAAAAACATTTCAAATAATTACACAATCCTACAAAAATATTATTGTAAAAAGATAGAAGGTAATGACGTCAGCCTGCAGGTGAAGACGTCATCCACTTCCGCTGTGCACCAAAGATCGTCTATTGTATCACAGGTGAATCACACCAACGTCCCGCGAATCAAAATCAGTCATTTCAAATTAATTTAGTGTTAGATTTCACATAAGAATGTAATATTTAGGATGAATAATATTAAATAAAGTTGACAGTGTATGAACATCAAAATGACACAAACTAAAATCTGAGCTCTGTCAATAAGGATTTGTTTTTAATCCATTTAACCAGCGATGGAAAATAACAAGTTCTTCCTCACCTCTATTTCCTTTATATATGATCCCCTCCTGCTCCATACAGATATACACATGGATACACAAGTATTTATTTATATTTTCATGTTTTAGATTGAACATTTTCCTGCACTACATTTATCTTAAAGCTTTATTTACTGGTTACTTCACAAATTCCCATTTTCACAAACAAAACAAAATATTAATAGTTAATAAACAATACATGTTTTGTGTTTATTCTCAGTTTCTCCTTTAAATTGTTAGAATGATTTCCACTTGCAGAGATCATCTGATCCGACACACTTCCTGGTTGTGCCGGGAGGAGACTGTCAGTGTGGGAGCTCTGTCTGTCAGAGGATCTTTGTGTCAGTGAGCAGAATGGCCGGCAGCGCGTGGAGGTCAATGGTGAGAAACTGGGTGAAATGAACGAGTGCGCGTGGTGAACGACAGTGAAACGCGTGTGAACGGGCGCGTGAGTGTGAGTGTGAGCTGTTTCCACTGTGAACATGTGTTTTTATCTCAGACTCCTGAATTCACAGCTGTTAGCATTTAGCAGCTAGCAGCTAGCAGCTTAGCTGTGTGTCCTTCAGTCGGTGCCGGTCGAACCTCCCTCGGGACCTTCCTCCTTCTCACCGGGACACTCTCCACTTTATCCGCATGTCGGTGTTGGGTCGTCCCGGAACCTCCCGCTGTCACCGGGGAACCTGTCTCCGGTGACCCGGGAGGCTCCCGGTGCTGCTCGGGCTGCGGGGACGGACCGAGACACCTCCACCAAACCGCGTTTAGAAAACAATGAATTTAAGTCCATTCTGAATTTTAGACCAGAACCACAGCTCCGAGAACCAAAGTCCGACCCACAGCTGAGCTCGGGTCCACGTGCTGGGTTCGGCGCACACATGACGTCCGTCACAGACTTGGTTATAACAGGAAACTGCTCATTGATGGAAACAGAATGTGTCACGTTCACGTTCCATAGTGATCCAAAACTTTTAGTCTTAGTTTCTAATCATTATTTAATGTGATTCAGGACCAGAGAAGTTTCCACCAGTAAATAAAGTTAAGAACATTCAAATGAACGAGGTGTTAAAACCATTTCCTGTTTTTAACAAGGTTAAGAGTGTGTGTGTGTGTGTGTGTGTGTGTGTGTGTGTGTGTGTGTGTGTGTGTGTGTGTGTGTGTGTGTGTGTGTGTGTGTGTGTGTGTGTGTGAGAGGGATTATTGGGCCTGTGTGTGTTGAAGTGACCTTGGTGTTGTGTCCTCTAGCTGTCCCAGGTGGTGGGGGGTGCGGTGAGGAGACCCGCTCTGTCCTCAGCTTCCTTTTCCAGAGGGGTGAGTATTTCAGGGTCAGCCCTACACACACACTCACACACCACTCACACATGCTGAGTGAAGTCCCTGTGAAACCCGACTACACTGAAGGATGAGCAGCTGACCCAAGCTCTGTCTCTGTCCGTCCCTCTGTCTCTCTGTCCCTGCTCAGATGCAGACGGTCACTCTGATTCCGGGTGACGGGATTGGACCAGAGATCTCCGCGGCTGTGATGAAGATCTTTGAGGCAGCTAAAGTGAGTGACTCGGAGTGCGATGGACGAGAGACGTTTCTCTTCTTTGGTCCCGACGTGCGAGAATCAGCTGATGTGTTTTTGTTCAGGCTCCGATCCGTTGGGAGGAGCGCAACGTGACGGCCATTAAAGGACCGGGTGGGAGGTGGATGATTCCTCCTGATGCTAAAGAGTCGATGGACAAGAGCAAGATCGGACTAAAGGGTCAGTGGACGCCGCGTGTTTGACCTTCAGGACGTTTGTTTTTAGTTCAATCCTCATCAGTTGAAACTTGTTGTCCTGCAGGACCCCTGAAGACGCCCATCGCTGCAGGTCACCCCTCCATGAACCTGCTGCTCAGGAAGACCTTTGACCTCTACGCCAACGTGCGCCCCTGCGTCTCCATCGAGGGCTACAAGACTCCGTACACTGATGTCAACCTGGTCACCATCAGAGAAAACACTGAGGGCGAGTACAGCGGCATTGAACACGTGGTGAGTGGCCCAGACGTCCTATGACCAGAGGTCAGAGTTAAACAGATGTTAAAGGGTCAGTTCACCCAAATTAAACATGGTGTTATTTACAGTTCAAACTTTTCAAGAGGAAACTGTCAATAAAGGTTCTCAGACAATCGTGTGAATATCTGCTGATACGATCAGGATCATATCAGCGGAAGTGTTTTGCCCGATTGATGAATCAGTCGGGCTCTAATGCAGATCCTGGATCCAGACCCTGCGTCCTCGTGGATGATGACGCTGTGATCAGGTGTCAGTCTGTGACGTTGTAGTGATGACGGTGTACCTGCCCTCCTCACCTGTGTCCCTGTAGGTCAACTCGCTGCTGCAGATGGCGCTCTGCCCATGTTCGGCCTCAGGGTAAGAAGGAGGAAGCAGCTCAGCTATATACGCTTCCTGAACCTCACCTGTTGACCCCGCCCACTCCTGATCCGCATCAGTTCTCACTGTCAGCTCACATCTGGATTTAATCCACTTTAGAGACTAGACTGTCAGTCGAGCTTAACATAAAGACAGGAAGCAGGGGGAAACTCTTAGCCTAGCTTAGCACAAAGGCTGGAAACGGGTAGAAACTGTTAGCTTAGCTTAAGCGAGCTAACTGGGTGCAGATCAGCTGACAGTCGACTCGTTCCTCACATTGATCCGTGATGAACCTCATTTTCCTTCTGTTTGGTTTTTGTGATTTTTCCCTCTTCACTCATCACTTCTGTCACATCACCCATCGAAGTGTTCTGCTCGCTCTGTGGCCACTTTCCTCTGACATCACGTTTGGGGGGGGTTCTAAGCGTGATGTCAGAGGAAAATGTATGTATGTAATGTCCTATTAAAATCCACAGTGTTCATCTCTATAACTTATTTAAATCTACAGTCGAATGTATTTAACCATTTAAAACACAAACTTATTATTCAGCTGTGAATCCAAAGCTTCAGCTGTGAGAGTTCTGAAGACGTGTGGTTCAGTGAGGTGTCCACACGGTGAGCGTCACGTCCACGTCGCTCTGAAAGCGCTGTGGACGTGTTGGAAGCGGGACGTCTGGTGCGTGTTGATCTGAGCACGTCCGGTCTCTTTGCTGTTGCAGATCGTGGACGGCGTGGTTCAGAGCATCAAACTGATCACTGAGAACGCCAGCAGGCGCATCGCTGAGTACGCCTTCGAATACGCCCGGAACAACCAGAGGAGCAGCGTGACGGCCGTCCACAAGGCCAACATCATGTGAGTCCCTCTGAGTCAGATCCAGCAGCCAATCACACGCGTGCCAGCAGAATGAGATGATGATGGAAATGACTGACATATAGTGTATTAATTATATTCTAGGGGTCAAAGGACACGGGGAAGGGGACAGTAGACACAGGACAGGAGGCGGGACAGGGGACAGAGGATGGGAGACTTGGGACAGGACAGAAGACGTAGGACACAGATCAGGACAGAAGACAGTCAGTAATGATCCTAACAGCTGAGACTCGGACAGTTTGTGTCCATAAAGCTGCTTTCAGACCAGCACTGGACTCCGCAGTTCAAATTCACGTGATCTGTGTGAACTCCGTATCCAATTCTCCAGATTTTACCCCAGGTCACGTCTGAAAACGTCTTCAGAGACAAACCGCAGCTGATTGTCTTCGACCTTTTAAATCCAACATGTCTCAGTGATTAGATTCAGACGTGCAAAAGAACAGAGACGACATCATGTGCCTGTGCTGCGTTCACTGTCCTCACTGAGGCAGGTTCACTTCTGAGAGTCATCGTGTCTGTGTCAGTAACAGTCTGTCTGTCTCTCTGTCTGTCTCCCTCCCTCTCCCTCTCTGTCTCTCTCTCTCTCTCTCTCTCTCTCTCTCTCTCTCTGTCTCTCTCTGTCTCTCTCTCTCTCTCTCTCTCTGGCTCTCGCTCTCTCGCTCTCAGGCGGATGTCAGATGGTCTGTTTCTCAGGAAGTGTCGTGAGGTTGCAGAGACGTTCAAAGACATCAAGTTCACTGAGATGTACCTGGACACAGTTTGTCTCAATGTAAGTTCACATGCTTGGTAGACGTGGGGAAATCAATTATTACTTATGTTCCGTCTCTGCACCGATGCAGAGACGGAACATAATCGATTCAGAGTTTATGAGAAATGTATTCAAACACAGGCGCACGTAGTTCATCTGCTACACACAACACGAGACGCGTGCAGCCAGGATTCATGATCCAACACCATCTATTAATAACTGAGTACATTTGATTAACAGCGAGCGACAACACACACACACACACACACACACAGAAGAGAAGTTCTTCCTGCAGATTATCACACAACAGTATTTTAGAACTTCCTTGTTGCAGAACAAAGCGACGCCCTGTTAATCAGGAACATAAATATGAATTCAGCAGGTTTTTATAAAGATCCTCTCAAAGTGACTAGAAAACAGAAGAGGAGCAGAATCTGTTGTTGACCAGCAGAGTAAACGTACATCCTCTGTGATATTTAAATGGTTCTGGATCAGTGTCCATTGTCTCCGAGTTGATGTCCTGACGTCCTCGTCTTTCTGCGTCTTTCAGATGGTTCAGGATCCGACCCAGTTTGACGTCCTGGTGATGCCGAACCTGTACGGAGACATTCTGAGGTGAGTCTTTACTGGTTGGATTCTGAGAAGTGTCAGAGGATGTGAGTGGAGGACGTTAACCTGGAGGAGATGTCTGTTTCAGTGACCTGTGTGCCGGTCTGATCGGAGGACTCGGGGTCACGCCCAGCGGGAACATTGGCGCTAACGGAGTCGCCATATTTGAATCGGTGTGTTTCTCTTTGATAAAGTTTAATGGAACAAACTCATGAGCCTGGAGACGATTGATGATGTTTAAAAGCAGGAAACAACAGATGAGACGGCCGGTGGTGCATCGGAGCCAAGATCTGTATCTGAGCGTGTTTGTGTTGGTCCTTCAGGTCCACGGCACCGCCCCTGACATCGCAGGTCTGGACATGGCGAACCCCACCGCCCTGCTGCTCAGCGCCGTCATGATGCTGCGTCACATGGGTCTCCACTCCTACGGCAACAAGATCCAGACGGCCTGCTTCGACACCATCCGAGACAAGAAGGTGAGTCTGTGGTTAACTGGATTTACTGCAGCTCACATGACGCATGTTTCTGTTTCTACTGTGAGGATCATCAGGCCCGTCACCATCCTGTAGTCAGTCTACCACAGTGTTGTTACTATGGAAACGCTCACGACGACGATGACGACCTGACTGATGAAGGCTCTCTGTTTCTCAGGTTCTCACTAAAGACCTCGGAGGAAACTCAAAGTGTTCCGAGTTTACGTCAGAGATCTGTCGACGCGTTCAGGAGCTGGAGTAAGGCTGCTGTCGGAGCCCGAGTCTCCGCCCACCAGAACCAGCTCCATCACAGGCCCCGCCCCTTGTTCCCCCTGCTCCCCCTGCTGGCTGGTTGTGTCTCTGCTTGTATCTGCTGATGATAATGTGGAGGGGGCGGGGCTTCTGCAGGAAGCTGTGTGAGTCACATAATGAAACATTCTCTCAAACACGCACAAGTTTGACTTGACCAACTCTGAAATAAGTAATTTCTGTAATAACCATGAATAATATTATTGATATCTTTAGTCTGCCTCTGTCGTCCTGACACTCTGGATATTTACTATTTTTTTAACGCTCCTGCAGTTTGACTTATTTATTGTTTCTACTTCCTGTTACCGTGGATCTGCTCTGTTCAGGTTCACTCAGAAATATGAGCTTTATATATAAAAGATGTTTCATATCAACAAACATGAAGCGTCGCTGCTTTAACGTGTTCACTCTTCAATAAAAAGGGCTTTTCAAACAGTGAAGGGGATGTTTGTCATCTTGTTGGGGGGGCGGGGTCTGAATGTACGTTATAATTAGGGCCCGAGCACCGACAGTGCGAAGGCCCTGTTGCTCTTCGTTTGAAAATTCTGTCACATGATCAGAGTCCCGACCTGAACAGATCTGTCAGTCTGTATGTAGGGATAGTGATAGCGCCACCTACTGGCAACAGGAAGTAAGCCTCGTTTTACAACTTTAATTTGATTTACATTAAATTTTCACCGTGTGGTCTGCACTCGATGGCGTGGAATGTTATGCGTGATTAGTGGGCGTGGTTCGGTGTTGCGTGATGGACATAGGAAGTGAAGCGTTTATCCTTAAACGCACACAATACAAAGTAGTATCGCCCGGTCCCCAGCAAATGTATTGAATGCCCAAAGACACACCATTTAATGGTTTCACTTATAAGGTATAATAATCCCAACATTGTAAACTGGTTTGCTCTATTTTCTCGAGGAATAGAAGCCTGAACACTGTAAAAGTGATTAACCCAGAAAATATTAGTTGCAAATGACTCCTTTGAAGCTGCATTAGGCCGATTTATTAGCTATGTCTGCAGTGACTTCTTCTTCCTTACATGTATGATAATATATATAATGTGTTAAAAGCTATTACACAGCCAAAATCAGAGGTGTGCCATTCATCTTAATTGGCTTTGATCTTGCCTTTGATCATAATTTTCCTACTGAATGGCATGCACTGCTGAACTTCAAATTAAAAAGTTTGCAGCTTATTACTGTAAGAACAGTACAAGTCAATAGTCATTAAATCACTATAATCAATCACTATATGACATAGTCCATTTAATGGTCATGTTAAGAATAATATAAATCACCAGAAGAAAAACAGCTGGGACCGAGCAATCTTCCCCTGGTGGCGGAGCGACAACCGCTTGAGGCACGTGACGACTATTAGAGTCTCTTGAGGAGTAGTAGGCACAGTTGTAAACGTGTAGAGCAACAAAGCCGGTGGTTGTAGAAAAATGAAAAACACATCACATTAAAACATGCCAGAAAAAGTGTAACGATCTAAAAAGAGGTTGTGCAATTGAAAAGGGAAGTAGAGCTTTCAAGGGAAAGAACTAACGAGTTAAAAGAGGAGGTCCACGTACTCGGAGAGATAAAGGGAAAGATTAATGAAATGAACTTGTGTCTGATTCCACTCGTCAGGGCCCGAGCACCGACGGGTCGGAGGCCCTGTGGCTTCTCGTTTCAACTCCACTGTGCTTTGTGAAGGCAGCACCAACATGTTCCCCTAGGATCTGATGTGACCTTTGACCTTTAACCTTTACTCAGCTCCGACAGCAGGTTCTTCAGGTTCTGGTTCTTCTGTGATTCTCTGTGTGTTTGGATTCATCTGAGTTTCATGTGATTTATCAACGTTTAAAAGAGTTTGTCCAATAGATTCGGGTTTGTAACACGCCCACACGCACACGCGCTCACTCACAGGCACACGCGCACACCGAGAATCAACGTCACAGCACCACGCCCCCTGCCCGCGCCAAGCTGCGCGATGACAGACCGGAAACGGTGGCCTCACAGACGAAATAAAAGCCCGGGATTCAGTCACACTGGGTTTTCTCTTCAGTGGCTCAATACAGGAAGTGACTCACACGAAATAACATCCACAGCATCATAAAATAAATGTGATATAATATATATTTCCGTATTTTATGATAAAGTTAATGTTAAACATTAATATATATTTTAAATAACATCAGATGAAATTATTGATGAATCAAACATATGATTTATATGATGTTATTACAAAGTGAAGCAGTTGATCGTCACATGTGATCCATGTTATGTTAATATGAAGTGAAGATTAAATTAGTTAATATAACAGATACAGAGTGCAGAGTTTTATTTTGAAAGTCGTGCTCCGGATGTGTAGTGGGTGTATTCCAGTCAGCTTGAAGCGGAACCGTTTCCTGCTCCTGGGTCCGTGTCAGTGGAGACCAGCCCGGAACCAGAGACCAGCCCGGAACCAGAGTCCAGCCGAGCCGGGGGTCGAGCAGAGGCCCGGACACCGTGAGGAGGCTCCGTTACCGGAAACACCGGAAACACCGGGAGGATGGCGAAGACGTACGACTATCTGTTCAAACTGCTGCTGATCGGTGACAGCGGCGTCGGTAAAACCTGCCTCCTGTTCCGGTTCAGCGAGGACGCGTTCAACACCACGTTCATCTCCACTATCGGTGAGTGAGTGTGCGTGCGTGTGCGTGCGTGTGTGTGCGTGTGTGTGTGTGTGTGCGTGTGTGTGCGTGCGTGTGCGTGTGCGTGTCACTGATCACTGTGACACCAACATCTGCTCTAACTGATCAGCTGATCGATGAACAGTCCCTCACACTGTAAATAAAGATGGAGTCAGCTCCAACAGGTGAAGCCAGAACATCTGGATCGCCCCCTGGTGTCTGGCTGCAGGCCCCGCCCCCTCCATGTTAGCACATGGGACATGGACCAAACTAAACAAATCAAATCAGACGTAAAGTAAATGTTTGTCAAAGATGGTTTCTGTCAGTTCAGGTCGTTTTTTTATCTCACAGATTGTGTCAATCATGCTGAGACGTCATGATTGACAGCTGAGACTGACTCCTGATTGGTTGAGAGCATGAATGGGCGGGATCCTGATACACTCCACAATCAGGACTGTACTCTGACCCCAAAGACGTAATCACCACAATGTTCTTCATGTCCTCTTCGGGGTTAATATGTTCTTAATATGTTAAACGCTGTCACAGGTCCTCAGACTGATCAACGTACAGGTACACACACACACACACACACACACACACACCACACACACACAGCTTCCTGTGTGTAGCA
This sequence comes from Reinhardtius hippoglossoides, assembly GCA_006182925.3. Classification (NCBI taxonomy): domain Eukaryota; kingdom Metazoa; phylum Chordata; class Actinopteri; order Pleuronectiformes; family Pleuronectidae; genus Reinhardtius; species Reinhardtius hippoglossoides. Next base: position 1,427,114 of record CM031670.1, read on the forward strand.
TCTCTGTCTCTCTGGTGGAAACAGGAAGTGAGATCGTCTTCGTCTCTCAACACTGTCACCGTGCCGCCCTGTGTGTGTGAGGGGCTGAGTTCCTATCTCAGTGAGGACCGTTTCTGTGAGGAGTGAAGGTTCAGACCTGGTTCAGGTTCAGACCTGGTTCAGACCTGGTTCAGACCTGGTTCAGACCTGGTTCAGACCTGGTTCAGGTTCAGACCTGGTTCAGGTTCAGTTTAGTGGTCGGCCATGTTGGTCCGTCTGGATCCTGACTCCACAGCTGCAGGGTCACCTGTCACACCTGTGTCGGAGTGGGCGGAGTCTTCTGACCTGTCAGACCTGCAGTTATTCGTCCGCCTGCTTCACCACAGTGACATCACAGAGACATCACAGTGACATCACAGTGACATCACAGCGACATCATGTCACATTTCTCCCAGTTCAGCTGCTGGTCTGTATGAAAGTTAAATGAGCTCCCACTTCCTCTGCTGCTGTGGACAGAGGACGCTCTGTCAGCAGGAGGCGGGGTCAGCTGACCTCTGAGTGTGTGTGTGCGCTTGTACTTCTGTCTTTGCGAGGACCAGTTTGAAGTTAATATCATAGTAGAGTGTGTGTGTGTGTGTGTGTGTGTGTGTGTGTGTTCCAGTTTCACTGATGCAGTTGATGTTAGCATATTAGCATTTAGCCTAAACTGATGCTGCTTTATCCACAACTCAGATATCTCGACTTGAAACTTCCAAGCGTTCCGACTTCCAAGCGTTCCGATGCACGGTGATGATGTCACATCAACATGTCTGACCGTGAGAAGCTGATTTGTCTCGTGACAGAGCAGCCTCCGTTCATACAGAAACAGAGAGGGAAACGACTCACGAGGCAACAGATGCTATTATACATTTGATTTTACTTTTTTACTCGGAAACACATTCGATACCAAAGAGGGGGGGAACACGCTCTGTCACTCAATCTCACAAAGGAAGAAACCGACAGAGGGTCAACGAGCCTCAGCTACAGTATCTACGTCTCCATGAGCGCCGCCATTGTTGTGTGATGTCAGACAACTGCTTCTCCGTGAAGTCGGGGAGATGAATCCAAAGCTTAAGTGTTAATTTGCCTTAAGCACATGTTCACCTGTATAACACAACAGCAGAGTGAACATTGTTTGTAATAAAACTCGCTCAGTGAACGCAGCAGTGAAGTGGTGACTTCCTGTGGAGCTGTGAGGTCATTTCCCCTGTGGCGGTGTGATTCCTCCTGTGGGTGGAGCCATGGGCACCGTGACCTGCTGTCAGCCGCCGCCCTCTCAGACAGGAAACCTGAGCTGCTTCACCATGACATCACGCTTCCTGTCAGGAAGTCTCTCCTCAGCGCTGAAGCTGTCAGAGCGATGACGTCTCAGGGACTTAGCGACCACGGCTGTCGGGACTTCAACTCGCTGCCGCCGCTGCCGCTGCCGCTGCCGCGTAGATCCTGAACTGTTACTGATACATCCTCTGTGCCTCTACACAGAGCATTGGTGATTAACAGAGACAGTAACTGATTCATTCATTGAAAGTAAAAATGATCATTAGTTATAATAAAGAATAAATAAAATCTGATTTTCTTGAATCAATATAAAGCTCGATAATTTAAAATAATAATAATAAACAGTCTCATATTGAACTGAGACGTGAACAAGAGGAACTCAGAGACGTCAGAATCATGATGTTGATGTTGGACCTGATGAGGTCGTCTGATGGAGGAGAAGATAGAGGGAGGAGTGGAGGAGGAGTGAAGGAGTGAGGGAGGTGTGAGGGAGGTGTGAGGGAGGAGTGGAGGAGGTGTGAAGGAGGAGTGAAGGAGGAGTGAGGGAGGAGTGAAGGAGGTGTGAGGGAGGAGTGGAGGAGTGAGGGAGGGAGGAGTGAAGGAGGTGTGAGTGAGGAGTGAAGGAGGAGTGAGGGAGGTGTGAAGGAGGAGTGAAGGAGGAGTGAAGGAGGTGTGAAGGAGCTGTGAGGGAGGAGTGAAGGAGGTGTGAGGGAGGAGTGGAGGAGTGAAGGAGGTGTGAGTGAGGAGTGAAGGAAGAGTGAGGGAGGTGTGAAGGAGGAGTGAGGGGGGTGTGAAGGAGGTGTGAAGGAGGAGTGAGGGAGGAGTGAAGGAGGTGTGAGGGAGGAGTGGAGGAGTGAGGGAGGGAGGAGTGAAGGAGGTGTGAGTGAGGAGTGAAGGAGGAGTGAGGGAGGTGTGAAGGAGGTGTGAAGGAGCTGTGAGGGAGGAGTGAAGGAGGTGTGAGGGAGGAGTGGAGGAGTGAAGGAGGTGTGAGTGAGGAGTGAAGGAAGAGTGAGGGAGGTGTGAAGGAGGAGTGGGGGGGTGTGAAGGAGGTGTGAAGGAGGAGTGAGGGAGGAGTGAAGGAGGTGTGAGGGAGGAGTGGAGGAGTGAGGGAGGGAGGAGTGAAGGAGGTGTGAGTGAGGAGTGAAGGAGGAGTGAGGGAGGTGTGAAGGAGGAGTGAAGGAGGTGTGAAGGAGGTGTGAGGGAGGAGTGAAGGAGGTGTGAGGGAGGAGTGGAGGAGTGAAGGAGGTGTGAGGGAGGAGTGGAGGAGTGAGGGAGGGAGGAGTGAAGGAGGTGTGAGTGAGGAGTGAAGGAGGAGTGAGGGAGGAGTGAGGGAGGAGTGAGGGGGGTGTGAAGGAGGTGTGAAGGAGTGGGAGGAGTGAGGGAGGAGTGAGGGGGGTGTGAAGGAGGTGTGAGGGAGGTGTGAAGGAGGAGTGAGGGAGGTGTGAGTGAGGAGTGAAGGAGGAGTGAGGGAGGAGTGAGGGAGGTGTGAAGGAGGAGTGAGGGAGGTGTGAGGGAGGTGTGAAGGAGGAGTGAGGGAGGTGTGAGTGAGGAGTGAAGGAGGAGTGAAGGAGGAGTGAGGGAGGTGTGAGTGAGGAGTGAAGGAGGAGTGAAGGAGGAGTGAGGGAGGTGTGAGTGAGGATGGAGGGGTGAGGGGCGTGAGGGAGGTGGGGAGGTGTGAGTGAGGAGGAGGGTGGGGAGGGTGAGGGAGGTGAGAGGAGTGAGGGGGGTGAGGAGGAGTGAGGAAACTGAGCTTTTCTCTTCCCAGCAGGAAGTCATTTGTTAAAGATATTTTGACTTCCTGTTTCTCCTGTAGAGACACGCCCACTCAGCTGACAGATGTACCCCAGTCCTCCAGCAGGGCGGAGTTAACTTGTGAAGATTTATTCTCATCTGCAGACTGACTCTGTCCACAGGGGGCGCTACTGAGCTGAAACTGTTGGTTGATCGTCATGTGACCTGACATTCTGTCTCTTTCAGGAATTGATTTTAAAATCAGGACCATAGATTTTGACGGAAAGAAAATCAAACTTCAGATATGGTGAGTGTGGAACACACACACACACACACACACACACACACACACACACACACACACACACAGGACCTAATACCAAAATGTCCTCACAACGATGGTTTTGACAACTATAGAAACACAAGCACACTGATGCTGATTGGTTGAACTGACTACAGTCTACTTCCTGTTTCCTCAGGGACACGGCGGGTCAGGAGAGGTTCAGGACCATCACCACAGCCTATTACAGAGGAGCCATGGTAAGACACGCCCCTTCCTCAGCACCTCATATATACACATTCTACTGAGAGATATATATATATCAGTTAGAGATATACATATCTCTAACTGAGACGTTATGTTTGAAGGTTTTACTTCTCCACCAGAACCAGATGTCTCAGAGATGATAAGTCTGATGAGTCTGATGCGTCTGATGAGTTTGATGAGTCTGATGAGTCTGATGAGTCTGATGAGTTTGAATCTGATGAGTTTGATGAGTTTGATGAGTCTGATGAGTCTGATGAACCTGAGTCTGATGAGTTTGATGAGTCTGAATCTGATGAGTTTGAATCTGATGAGTCTGATGAACCTGAATCTGATGAGTTTGATGAGTTTGATGAGTCTGATGAGTTTGATGAGTTGATGAGTCTGAGTCTGATGAGTCTGATGAGTTTGATGAGTTGATGAGTCTGAGTCTGATGAGTCTGATGAGTTTGATGAGTTGATGAGTCTGAATCTGATGAGTCTGAATCTGATGAGTCTGATGAGTCTGATGAGTCTGATGAGTTTGATGAGTCTGATGACTTTAACCACAGTTTAAGTCACATCTGTGATGATCTTCAGACAAACTGAAGCTGATTGGTTCAGTTTCTATAAACATGAGACAAACACTTCCTGTTCTGATGTCACTTCCTGTTCTGATGTCACTTCCTGTCCGCTGTGTTTCAGGGCATCATGCTGGTGTATGACATCACCAACGAGAAATCCTTCGACAACATCAGGAACTGGATCCGGAACATTGAGGAGGTGAGGGGGGGCGGGGTCAGTTCAGTGAGCCAATGGGAAGAGTCCGTTTTAAAACGTGAGGAGGAAGTGACATCATTTCATCGCTTGGGATCATTTATATATTTTTAACGTAGTTTTTCTGCTGGAGGTCGACGAGTCAACATGATATAATGTGTATAATATTACATTTAATGTTATATATTTATCATATTTATATTCCGTCTGTTTAAAAAGTTAAATCTGTAGAAGGTTTGTCTGACAGTTAATCTCAGGGTCTGTGGTTTGACTCCAGCTCCTCCTGCTGCGGTGCCCTTGAGCAAAGCCCCGAGCTTCATGTCTCTCTGCTCTGTGTTCCCCCCCGCAGCACGCCTCCTCGGACGTGGAGCGAATGGTTCTGGGAAACAAATGTGACATGAACGACAAGAGGCAGGTGTCCAAGGAGCGAGGAGAGAAGGTGAAACAACCGGTTCATCGCTAACAAGTTAAAACGGTTTAATAAGAAAATATCAAAACGTGACTTTTCCTCCTGTTCAGTTGGCGATAGATTACGGAATCAAGTTTCTAGAAACCAGCGCAAAGTCCAGCATCAACGTGGAGGAGGTGAGTTCTGATCGTCATCGGTTATCAGTCACACATTTAATGTGTCCACACACACACACACACACACACACACACACACACACACACACACACACACACACACACACACACACACACACACACACACACTGATGTGTTTTTATGTCTTCAGGGCTTTTTCACACTCGCCAGAGACATCATGATGAGACTGAACAGAAAGATGGTGAGTCCATTAAAGAACAATGTCGTCATCTTCGTCTTCATCTTCATCGTCACCTTCAGACAGGAAGTCACAGACAGGAAGTCACGTGTCTCCGTTCACCTGAGGATTTAATTCCGGACGTGACAAACAATAATTTGACCTTTGTCCCGTTTACATGACAAACTGTAAAATAACTGATGTGACTGATTTTAAAACTTACTCAACTATGAAACTTTCATGACGTCACATCTTATGACAGTTTTATGATTTGTGGTATTTTTGTGATGTATGAAGTGATTATGAATAATGAGTCTAACACTCCTTCTTCTTCCTGTAGAACGACAATAACCCACACGGGGGCGCTGGTCCAGTGAAGATCACAGAGTCTCGCTCTAAAAAGAGTTTCTTCAGGTGTTCACTGCTGTAGATGGAGCCTTCGTCCTCCTCCTCTTCCTCCTCCTCTTCCTCTTCCTCTTCCTCCTCCTCCTCTTCCTCCCCCTGCAGCAGGAGGAACATCAGAACTAACCAGGCTCCTCCTCCTCGTCGCTCTCTCAGGTGAAGAAGAGTACGTAAGTGACGATGAGGAGGAGGATGAAGATGCAGAGCTTTGTTTGGAGTGTTCATGCTTTGATATTATTTTTCTTTCATAGTTTAGAAGTTTCAGCACTGAATTTATTTTTCAAAGATCGAAGCCTTAAAGGATCAGAAAATCATTTTATAGATTTTATTCATATATAAACTTAGAATTATATTTTTAATTTTTAATTAAATTATGAAAAAGTATCATCATTTATGTTGAAGTTCCATCAGTTTTTATGTTTCACTGTTGAAACGAGTTCACAGCAGGAAAAATAAAATGTTATAAATACAGAAGTAGATCATTTAAAATGAATTTTGGAAAATTAAGAATCTAAACTAAAAATAAACAAAGGTTAAAAGTTCTGATTCATCAATCAGTTAATTTTTGAATAGAGTCAAACATATTTATTTATTTGAAACACTTTAGTTAAATATGATCCTGGTCATTAACGATTTCTTTAATATGTCTTAACTGAATTATTTCAATGGCAAAACTAAATTTATAAAATAAGAGTTATGCTAATATACATATTAATAGTTAGACCATTTCTATTCATATATAATGAACAGACTGAAGAGAAAACTGAAGAATTAATAAAAAACGAGGACTGACAGTACAGGAATCAAATGTCAAACAAAAGTTAAAACTGCGTTGTCATGACGACGTTATTAATTAATCATATATTCGTCTCCGCCTTTTAACCCTTGATGGCCGGGGATGAAAGTTGAGCTGGAGCCAATCACAGCTGTTATTGGGCGAGAGGCGGAGCTTGACCTGGTCTCCAGCGAATCACAGGACAAACAAAGTTATTAATTATTGATTCTGATGATTGGAATGATTCATCTTCATCATCTTCATCATCAACCTGCTTTATTTTACTGTCGTCATGTGACTGAAGGAATTTAAATCATAAGGTGTTGAACTGTGTGACGTGTTTACAGACTCACTGCAGCAGTATTATTATTATTAGTCAACGATCAATTATCAACCAGTTCTATTATTAATCAGTTATTTTATTGTCTTTATTAACTCGCGTCCTGCTGCTCTTTCTATTTTTTAATGATGTTTCTATCAAACTAATTTTCATTCAAGGTCACATCAATCAAGCTGATCAATATTATTAAAAAATCTATCAACCTGATTAATTCTGATCGATATTATTTTTTAAAAAAACACTTAATATTTATGTCTTTCATTAAAAGTTCACCAGTATTTAGTTTTTCTAATCTTCACCTCCTGACTTCAATAACCATCGTTTGTCGTTCATGTTTTTATAAGAAACAAAACAAAGTATATTTTATTTTTTTAATTTTAATTTTGTTCTTCAGTGTTTTTTCTGTGAAATGAGAGAAAGTTCAAAATGAAGATTTTTATCATTAAGTCTAGAAACTGTTTGATCAGATGATCGATAAGAATTCATTTCTGCTTTTTCTCTTTTTACTGATTATTTTCTGTTTCATTATAAAACTTGTTTTTTAATTTGTTTAAATGTTTTTATTTTCACTTGGTAACTATTCTATGCAAAAATGTCTTATGATAAAAAAGTTGTTTATATTATTGAAGAAAATTGTCACTTTTATTTTCACATTAAAATCTGAGTGAGATTTTTACACAGAAAACTTTTACTTCAAATAATTTTTGTTTCAGTTTCATTCAAATCTGAAAATTGAGAATCAACAGAAAACGTATTGATCCGTGCAGATTCATTCAGGAGCTGAATGTTTACACATTAAAATGTTTTCTTTTTATTGATCCAGATTTTTCTGTGTAAAAATCTGTAGATTTACGTGTTTTTCTTGGAGTGAAAAGTTTTCCGGAAGCTTTAATTGTGAAAAGAAATCCCTGTGGACGTTTGACCTCCACTTCCTGTTTGTGATGTCACTGCAACTGATTGTACAAAAAATGAAATAAAAGACTTTTTCTATCAACTTCACAATCTGTCAATTAATATCTGACCTTCCTGCTCACACCTGTTTCCACTGTGACCCACTAGGTGGCGCTGCAGATCCACAGCCAGTCACAATAAAACAATAATAATCTTGACTATTAAAGCATCTTTCAAACACGGTGACGAGTTCAAAAAGAAAAATTGAGGCTAATAACAAAACCAGACTTTCTCTGATCTTCACTTTGAATCAGTCCTGTGGCTCCGCCTCCTCGCTCCTGTCTGGACCAATCAGGAGCAGGAGAGTGACCTTCTGCGAACTAACAGCTGATCTGTTTAATTCCCCTCGGTCCTGCACTAGGTGCACAGGGTAACTTTCACCAGCAGGTGGAGCTGTTGTATCAGTCTCGCTGGGGCCACATCCCTCCCACAGAACCTTCAGCTGTTTGATTATTTCTGATTATTGATCATGTGACATCACACACGCCGTCTGAAGCCATAAATAAGTCAAATGTAAGAATAACCTTGTTATCACTTGAAATTAAATTTAGGACCAAACTGTTCGACGCCTTCTTCCGGCAGCGGAGACGTTTTCATGATGAGTTTAAATCACATCCAGTGAATTTAAGACATTTTATACTTTTTAAGGAGCCACGCCCCCCCGTCCCCCCCCCCCCGAGAGTTGGTCACTGAACACACACACACGACGAACGTGAGATGACAACAACGTGTCATCGGTTTATTCAAGTAAGAAAAGTGACAGCAGATGCTCAGCTGTGGTTTATTTACACACATGTACAGAGTCCAGCTGATCCTGGATCAGTTCACGCGCACGCACAACACACACGCACGCACACACACACACACCCTCACTCAGGCCCTGGATCAGCTCACAAACTGAAAATCTTACGTCGTATTTACAGAACAAACGACTGAAGCTTCAAACATAAATAAAACATTCAAACTTTATCAGTGACGGTCAAACTGCAGCAGGAAGAACACAAACCTGCAGGAGACACAACACACACACACCACACACACACACACACACACCACACACACACACACAACACACACACACACACAGAGAGAGATTAATCACATGATCAATTCATAAACTTTATATTGTGATTCATTTCTATTCCATGTGGCTGTTATGAATAACGTTGGGTTTATGTCAGTAGACTGGTCACAGGTTTAATTCCAGATTGAAGTGATGATGTCACACAGGAAGTACACAGACTTACAGGTTAGTGCTGCGGCTGAGCGGCGTCACACGATGGTGGCGGGGCCGAGGACAGCGGCCATTTTCTGAAGACGAACATAAACAGTTAACGTCTGAACCCAGAGTTTCCATCACGTCAGAGAGGTGTGTGTGTGAGTGTGTGTGTGAGTGTGTGTGTGTGCACTCACTGATGAAATGTACTGGCTGCTCAGGTGCTGCTTGATGGAGGAAGAGGAGGGCTGGCCAGGGAGGCTCAGCTCCTCGGGCAGCGCCTCCTGGAGGTGGGAGGAGACGCAGCCGCTGTCGGAGCCTGTGGATCCGGAGAGGCAGCGAGACGACGAGCCTGAACTCTCTGTGGCTGAGAGAGAGAGAGAGACAATCTGTGAGGAGTGATACCTCCTGTTAGAAACACTCTCTCTGAACAACATGGCCGACACACTGTACGTACTCATGGAGGGCTGACTGCTCGTCTCGTGCTCCTGCTCGTCTTCCTCGATACAGGAAGTGATGAAGGAGCCGTCCGCAGCATGGGAGGGGGGCATGTTTTGGCTGAGGGGGGGCAGGAGGCGTGTAAAGGAAACGTGTGACATCGATAAAGTTTGAGTTCAAACTAAACATCCGGTGTGTCGTACCTGAACATGTGCAGGTTGAGCGGCCCCAGCAGGCTGGAGGACGAAGGCCCCGAGGTCGAGGGGTCGGAGGTCAGCGCTCCTCGTTTAAAAGGGTTCGCGTGGTCGAAGGCGGAGACGGCGATGGACGCCCTCGTCCTGGCACCTGAACACACGTCAACATGTTTATTGATCAGTGATCAGCTTCTACTGATCAATACAATATTTATCGACTGATGGATCCTTTCAAACTTAAAATAAAACTTGCTGCTCGGGTTCTCCAGTGAATCAGACGTCACATGTTTGATTCCTCATATTTACGTCTGTCTGGTAAAACATGAAGCTTTATAGAAACGGTCGTGGACATTGAGTTGTGTGTGTGCGTGTGTGTGTCGTTACCTCGGCTCTTCATGATGTAGTGAACAGCTCGGTCACTGATGGCGGCATCGCTCGGCTTTATGTCCAGAAACGGTTTGTTACCAACTCCCATCGACACCATCTCCTTCAGACGCATCTCTGCACACACACAGACACACACAGACACACACAGATCACACACAGACACACACAGTCACCATCACAGTCCTCACATGATGACATCACAGAGCACGATGAACGCCCCTCTCTCTGTACCTTTGTTCTTGTTGGCCTGCGTCCACAGGATTCGGGCGATGTCACCGGTCCAGGCGTGTTTGACGTCAGGCGTCGCAGCCTGAAGGATGAACTTCTGATTCTTGGACGTCCTCCTCCTGAACCAGATCTCAAACCGGAGCCCGCTGTCCCCCGTGGACTCGGTCAGACCCACGTCTGCGGTCTGAAGGACAAACAGGTGTTTTCAGCTCAGACTGTCATCAGAGTGAACGGCGTAGCGACTCGCTCCGTGCTGGCGGCGGTTACCTTGAAGGAGTGTTTGTAGATGAACACGTCCAGACCTCCCTCCATCTTCTTGGGTTTACTGAAGAGAACCAACTCATCAAACAGGAAGATGTGGCGCTGACATTTCCTCCTGCCGCTCCAGATGGTGAACTCGTCCTGCGGATCAGCTGACCCTGCTCCTTCAGGTTCACCTGCAATGATGCTCAGTCAGTTTCAAAATAAAAGCGGCTGAAGTGACTGTGACCAGCTCCAGTTTGTGACACGTGACACTGAAGGAAACTTAAAACATCAAGATTCTACACGAAGTTCTGCAGAGTCCGATTTCTAATTATCATCATCTCTGATGTCATCATCAGGAAGTGATGTCACACTGAGTCAGGTGTTCAGGTCGGACTCTGACCAGAGACCTTCACTTACGTCACATTCTCGGATGGCGTCCATTGCCAGCAGGTCGTTGCCGTGGCGAAGCTGAAACTTCACCATGTTGGTGGCGTCCTGCAGGGCGACAAGCTCCGCCTCCTGGGCCACGCCCACCTCCTTGATGAGGTCGGTGAGCAGCAGAGCGTATTTACTCATCCTCTGAATGGGCTTCAACAGGTAGGACGACAGGTCCATCTTATCGCCCAGCTCCACCTGTTTCCTCTGGGCGGAAGAGAAAAGGTCAGAGGTCAGTCAGAGGGAGTCATCCCACGCCAGAGGTCAAAGGTCATGGTGTGAGTTCTCACCCTGAAGAAGGAGTTTCCGTGGTTGGACAGCAGAGCGTCAGACTTAGGTTTGTTTTTACTGTAAAGAGCGTAGAGACCGAACTGCTCCTGCTGTGAACGACAACAACATATGGATGAGCTGAGACACACACACACACACACACACACTGTTTGATCAGATGCAGCTTCTCTGTGTTGTTAATAATAACAATAATCATTCTAATAATCAATAAGGAGATGTGTCGGCGTGCAGAGCGACCTACGTGTCGGAGGAAGCAGTGAGGGACCCTGAGCGGGTGTTTCCAGCAGGACTCCAGCTCTCGGAGGAAGAACTGACTGTGAAAGTCCAGAAGTTTCTCCAGGTTCCCGAAGACGACGGATCGCTTCCCCCTCAGGTCCTGAGGAAGGTCGACGCGGTCCATCTCAGGGAAGTAGTGATGGATGATGTATTGCAGCGAGCGCACGTACTCCTGCTCCGTGGTGATCATTTCCTCCACGATGTGGCGCAGCTTACTGCACGGACACCAGAGGAACCACACGTCAAACACACTTCATTTCTCCTGCTGCACATTGTCATGGAAAATGTATTATTATTTTATCTTATTATTATTTATTCGGTAAGTTCACTGACTAAATTCTTGTCGTCAGTGGTAGATGTTTACAGACTTTTATTGTGAAGTAACTTCCTCCACCTGCTGCAGATAACCCACCTTCCCCTGGGTCGGGGGTCAGCTGCGGGGCTGCCGATGGTCTCTCGGGGTGCCGGGCGTCCCGGGGCTGTGTCCCTGTCCTGCCCAGCTGTGAGCAGGCGTCCTGGGGCAGAGCGTGTGGTCGGCCGCCTCGGGGCTGCTGACCTCCAGGCCGCGGATGAACACGCCGGTGTTTCCTCTGCGTACCGGCTCGCTGTGGGTGCGAGGACATGGTCCGTACCGCAACGCCTCGGGGGTGGAGGGGCAGTCGAAGCTCTGAGTTTTCCTAAGATGCTGCCGCCTGCCGGAGAAGGAGGAGGAGGAAGGGGAAGGGGAGGGGGAGTCGAGGCGGGGGAGGCTGGGACTGGAGGAGCAGACATCCACCCGGACTGAAGACACGTCCGAGGAGCTGCTGCGGAACAGACGCTGGAGGAGCGGTGTGTGCTGGGGGGTGGAGGTGATGGGTGAGGAGGTGAGGGGGAGCAGGATGGAGGCGTTACGAGAAGGTGAGGAGGTGTTGGCGTCCTCTATGGGGCAGGAGGTCTCGAAGAGCCTTCGGAGTCCTGATGGCGTCTTCCTGGAGGAGGTGGAGCTTCTAATAGGGGCGGGGTCAGAGCAACGTCTCTGGGCGGAGTCTCGTGTCCTGATCGCCGACTCCATCTTCCTGTCAAACACCTTCTTAGTCTCCTGACACTTGGACCAGGCGAAGCTCCACTGACGGAGGCCTCGCTCGCCCCGCAGCTCACCCGCCGCCGCCTTCATCTCCTGAAAATGGGAGTCTGGGATTGGTGGGTGCAGACTGTGGTAGTCCTCTAGGCAGCCAATCACAGCCTGGCATTTGTCTGGCAGGGTGCACTCCTCCATACTGATGCCGGCTAGATGACGCATACCCTCCAGCGCCCAGCCATAGGCCTGCGGAGAGAGAGGTGGCAGCTACAGGTCACATGACATCACAGTGAGGTTGACCTCTGACCCCTGATGTAATGACGTAATGAGAACAGGCTCAGGTGACTGATCAGGTTCAGACTGGTCCACACACAACCTTACGCACACGCAATTAATAAATAGACGAGCACTGACGGGGGGGGGGGGGGTCAGGGAATGACATCACTCGACAACATGGAATAGAAAACGCTTTGAAGTGCGTGTGTTTGAAACCGCCGCCGAGAAGCCGACCTCTGACCTCCTCTTTGTGAGGGTTGAACGGAGGGGGAAGGGAGGATGTGTGTGTTCTACATAAAAGAGGAGGCCGCCTCCTCCAACACTCTTCACCCGCCTGACACTCGACGACTCACACATTACCACACACACCCACACACCACTCACACCCACACACTTCAGAACTTTAAAAGACCTGGAGAGGATTAGTTTGGTGGAGGGACGGTCAGGTCCCTAATCACCTTGATCGCCCCCTGGTGGCGACCACAACAACAAAAAAATCGAAATATACATAAATGGCGTAACTTGTCGTGCTCGTCTGAGCTCTCTGGTTTCTTCCATCATCGAATTCAGACCAAACAAACACACACACCACACACACACACACACACACACACCACACACACACACTCTCTCCTACAGTAGGTAACTGGGTCATCTGTGTGTGTGTGTGGGAACTGAGCTGCTGCAGTGATCAGGACACATCAGGCTAATCAGTTTGAGGAGCACTCGTGTGTGTGTGTGTGTGTGTGTGTGTGTGTGTGTGTGTCTGTGTTAGGAGTAGAGATGAGGGGTGGGGACAAACACTCAGCTGTCAATCATGTGATGAGGAGGAGGATGGACAGGCTGATGAAGAAGTGAGACACCACCCAGCAGAAAGAGTCTGGAACAACAAACAACCTAAACAAAAGCTAGGCTAACATTTTTCCGGTCATAACAACACAGAACAAAACGAAGTCTGTTCCTTTGACATTTAGTTTCGGCTCCGTCTCAGAGAGATGATGGTGAATTCACCAGATGAGATGAAAAGATTCAAACACAAATGTTTCTACTCTTCATGTGTCCAACAGAAGAAGAGATGTTTGACTCTAACTCAAATAATGTGGTTGTATTGTGCAGCAGAGACAGTGGAGGGGGGGGGGGGGGGGGGGCTGACCAGGGGCAGACAGGCTCTGGTTTTGGGGACAGTGTCTCTGCAGGACTCCTGGAGCCAGTCAACCAGAGAGGAGGGAGGAGGGAGGAGGGAGGAGGGAGGGGAGGAAGGAGGGAGGGAGGAGGGAGGAGGCCCAAACCCTCAAAAACCAGATAAAAGAGAGAGGGGGGGGGGGGGGTTCTCCCTCTTCAGAGGAGGAGGAGGAGGAGGAGGAGGAGGAGGAGGAGTCACTGAAACACACCAACATGTTGACTGACTCAGTTGATCTTTCTCACTCCTCCTCAGAGACAAAGAAATGTCCAGAAAATCATGTCTGGACTTTTTCTGGAGTTTGTCTTTCACAAGATTGTTCCGGGTCCGACTCGTTCAAACAGGAACATGTGGGAACATCCAGGCGAGGGGCGGAGCCTGTAGAGCAGCAGGGGCGGGGCCTGTAGAGCAGCAGGATCAGTGTTGTTGATAACAGCTCGTCCACACCGGCGTCGGCCCTCAGCACCAGAAGATCTGGAACCTCCTCGTGTTTCCAAGTTGACGTCTTCGTCTTCTACGTGTACGGCTCCTCTTTCATCCTTCTTCTCTTTCACGTCCGTCACGTGTCAGAAACATCAACACGTCCACTCGCTCTCAGTGAATTCTCCAGAGAACTTCCTGTCGTACTCTCACACGAACTCACTCTGAGGTTTTCTGAAGTCTTCACTTCACTCCAGACTGACTGACCCTGATGGTTTTGTGTTCTCACATATAGAACCTCCAGAACATTTCAGTAACATGTCTGGACTTCAGTTCAGGTCTGAAAGGAGCTGTAGATTCAGAACTTCTGATTGGATCAAACTGCACCAATCAGAGAGTCTGACAGCTGAGAACATCCTGGTTCTTTAAACTGCTGATCAGAACCTTCTATCAGTGTTTGTTGTTGTTTAATTGTCTCATCAGCAGAGTTCGTCTCGTCAACACAACACTTATGTTTTATGTTCCTGCTGCGTCTCCCTGTCTGTCTCCCTGTCTGTCTCCCTGTCTCTCCCTGGTTCACCACGTTCTGATGAATCTGACATCAGGACGTCCTGACGGTCTCTGCAGATGAGACAGAACTACAGACAGTCCACACAAAGATCCTTTCACTGACAGATTGCAGACCTCTCTGGCTGTTTAATGTAAACCTGTAAGATCTGTCTCCACACTGGATCTGATCACACGTGTGCAGCTCTAAGTTCAGGTCTGAATGACACTCACACATTTGGCGGTTTCTGAGACACGTGGTCTCATGTGTCCTGGGCCACATATGAAGGATCTCCTACTCAGCTGACGACCTCTGACCTCTGCAGTTTCTTATTCTTACTCTTCTCAGTGACCATAAGATGATTTGTTAGTGGCGACAATATCAATAAGCTGCTTTCAGATGGCACTGAACTCCGGAGACACCCCAGCATTTCTCAGAAGCAGGTGTATGTGGGACCGCAGACGTCTGAGTGAGAGACTCCAGAGTTTCTGCAGACTGACGAGGACCTGAACGTGTATCTGAGATCAGCTTCTGCCCTTACTGTTGAAACACAAACTGTTCTTCACTGTCTGACCTCAGAACACACATACACACACACACACACACACAGAAGGAAGACAACCAGACGTCCTGAGTCCTGATCAGCTGATCACTGAACATAAACCTGAGACACTAGGAGTGTCACACAAACACACAACATCACCACAAAGTCCTATTGAAGGAGATCAGCTCAGTTCATGAATCAGACATAAAAACATCACAGAAACATGCAACACAACATACAGTCTCAGTTTCTGTTCGTCCAGACTAAAACACAACCCCAGAGTTTTCAAACTAATAGGAGTCCGGACTCTGATTTAGATGCTGGAAAAGTCCAGAGTAGTGAGGATGCCAATCGTAACCATAGAAACAGTGATGAGTTTGAATGTGGGTGGAGTCAGTTGTGAGTCAGTGGACTGAGTCTCCGCCTCCATCAGAGGTACGACCTGTAGTCACCGCAGCTCTGAGTCGGCAAGCGTGGATCTGAGCCTCCACAGGATGGCGCTGGTGTCACCACATAAACGTTCTCACCACTGGCAGATAAAGAGAAGCTTTTCTAATGGTATTGGTTTAACATTTTACAACTTCCTGTCAAAGGTTTTCACTTTATTAAACTGATCTACAGGTGGAGACAACACGACGAGATGAGCACGGATAAAGACAAGAAAAAAAAAAAGACGAGGAACATGACGACGACGAAACTAAAACGGGTTCCGTAGATATCAGAAGGATTATAAATTCACAGATTGACATCAACTGAAACACAAACAGAAAACCACGGATCCTCTGAACATTCAACCAAAATGTCTTCACTCTGTAGAAGTGTTTCCACTTCCACGGTCTTTCAGTAGCACTTAAAAACATGGACACACACACACACACACACAGTGAGAGCTGAGTGGAGCATCTCAAACCAAAGATCTTTCTGGAGTCAAACACTTGCCTTCTTAAACTACTGAATAGCTGCAACATACACACACTGACAACACAACTGTACACGAGCTGCACGACTATCACACTGCGTCTGTGTGGAAACGTGAGTAAGATATCTGGAGAGCGTACCTCTGTGTCTTGGTGAAGAGCTGCAGCCTGACTGAACTGAGCAAAGAGCGGCATCCTGACACACACACACACACAACACACACACACACACAACCACCCCCCACCACCACCACATTCACAGGCTGAATGGCAGATGGGCGGTCCCAAGAGAAGGAATGGGGGGGTGTCACCCCGGCAACAAAGACTTTGTGAAAGGAGTGAAAAGGGGAAGAAGGGAAAACTTGGCACTGGAGTAATACCTGGACTACACACACACCCACTCTCACACCCACTCTCACACTCACACACACACACACACACCAATACTCCAACACACACTCTCACACACACCAACACACACTCACTCTGTAAACATTAATTCACATGCATGTGTCATGTTTGGAGAAGCTTCAGTTGTCCTGAAAAATAAATCCATGATGTGGAGACACAAGTTTTACAGCAGACACTGTCTCACACTGTGTGTATATGTGTGTTTATGTATATAAATATATATGCGTTTCTGCTTGTATGTCTGTGTGTGTTGACCTGTGCAGTGAAGTGACTGTAGTTTATTATGAAGTTTCCACTCTGATACACTGTCGACTGATATTGACCTGACACACACACACACACACACACACACACACACACACACACACACACACACACACACACACACACACACACACACACACACACACACACACACACACACACACACACACACACACACACACACACACACGCCTGAGTGTATACAAAACTATATTGACACTCTTCCCCCCCCCTCCTCCCCTCTGGCTTCAATACACGCTGTCAGCTTCACTGTAGGAGGACGATATGGGGATTGGGGGGGGGGGGGGAACAGCTGCTCTGATTCACAAAACTACTTCATCTTGAAACATCATGTCTTCACTCAGGTGACACAGAACAACACTACATCTGGTTCAATGAGCTCCACGTGCTGTTGTGGTTGACAGCTCTTCAGAAAACTCTCAGGTTTGATGTGTTTTTAAAAAAAACACTAAAGAGTGCAAATATTGTGAAGTGAGCTGAAGACGAGTGAGAAAGAGAAAGGACAAGACAAACGAAAAAGAAAATCAATAATTCTGCCCTGACCCAATGTTCTGACTCACTACACAAACACCACAGCTCCTCTTTGTCCTCTGACACTCTTACTTTGACCATTATTGTCCTATTTCCTCCCCCTTTCCACTCTCCACCCTCAGCTGAAGTCTTGCCGTGTGTTTACTTCCTGCTGCAGAAACGTTAGTGATGAGGCCGTTGATGAGGTGTGACAGTATCAGCCGTACCTGGTCCAGGAAGCTGAAGAGTTGAACGGCGCGCTCGATGATCTGTTCAGTGGCGTTGATCCTCTGAGAGAAATCCTGAAGCTGAGCCCAGAAAGAGTGAATTTTGACCGTGTAAATGTGGAGGTCCGCTGACGACATGTTGCCCCAGAGCTCCAGACGACTCAACAGCGCCTCGCCCCGTTTACAGTAACCCTGCAGAGAGAGGACAAGGTCAGCGCACAAGACGATTCTTCACGGACAACAACAGATAACACCACTGTACAAGCGTGTGTGTCGTACATGAGCGGTTGTGTTGAGGTTCTTGAAGTCCGTCTGTTTCTTTTTGAGCAGCTCCAGAGAATCTTCAGGTTCATTCAGATTCTTCAGACGAGGTTCTCCTTCGTCCTGCAGCCAGGAGCTCACCTGAACGCATCACACAGGTAAACGTGTCAGTCATTCACCTCTTTACCTCGTCAGTGTCTGAGGTGTCGAACTGTGGATCATTAAAGTGACTGAAACAGATCACGACAGACTGATAGTTCTCACATGTACTGAAATCAAGTCATGTAATCAGCACCCTCTGCTGGACAGACTGAGGCCTTAATAAATAAAGAGTGATGCATCTCACCAGGAGACAATCTTTGTTTTCACTGATCACAACTTTTGTATTTGTGATGTTTACAGATTTAAAGTCTGGATCACATTAATCACATTAACATGATCAGTGTGTGTGAGTGGAGGGTGTGAACCGATGGTGCTCACACGGACCTCGGTGAAGCCCTGCTCCAGACTCCTGAAGTCCAGGATGAAGCTCAGCTGCTGCGTCCTGGAGTTGGACAGCGTGACGAGGCGGTGAAGCAGCTCGTCCACCTGATCGTACAGAGAGGACACCGTCTCCACTTCCGCCCTATAATCCTCTGTCGCGCTGATAACGCTGTCCTCTCTGCGGAGCCGCGACAGAGAGGCCCCGCCCTCCTGCTGTAACCGGACCAATCGGCCATCTTCAAGGACACTACGCATCACCGCTTTGTAGCGGCACAGCAGCAAGTCGGCATCCTGGGACAGAGAGAGAGGAGGTTGAGTCAGTTTACAGAGGACACATACAACACACTGCTGGTTGGAGTTACCGTGGTAACCAGATGACTCTAGTGTAGAGTCCCACTCAGTCAAACTGAGAGATGCAATTCAAAGTTTTACATTTGAACTGATGAGGTCATAACATCACTGAATGTGTGTGTGTGTGTGTGTGTGTGTGTGTGTGTGTGTGTGTGTGTGTGTGTGTGTGTGTGTGTGTGTGTGTGTGTGTGTGTGTGTGTGTTACCTCAGCAGCAGCAGGTAGAGGTGTGTTCTCCAGGATATTGATGGTTTTCTGCAGCAGCTTGATGACGTCCTCACACTGATTGGCCAGCTGCTCCACTCTCTGACGGAAACAGGAAATAAAAGAGAGAAACCTTTTCACTAATGAGACAAACGATGGCACATACATAAATAAAATCATCTAAACAATAATATATCTCTCTTAGATGAAGCTGAATATAAAACTGAATTCATAAATTTTTTTAACAGTTACTCATCAATTGATGAATGAAGTTCTTGGTGAAACTGATCAGGACACACACACAGTCTGTGGAGGTGAAGTGTAAAAACACTTTCAAATAAAACAAGAGCTGAGAGCTGCCTCGTCTCCACTGGGTGAGGCTGCCTTGTCTCCACTGGGTGAGGCTGCCTTGTCTCCACTGGGTGAGGCTGCCTGTCCCCTGACGTGTTGACGTGTGTACTGACCGATCTGAAGCAGAGCCAGCTGCGCTGACTGAAGCTGAAGGAGCCGCCGAACTCTGTGGGAAGCTGCTGGAGCTCCACATGCTTCTGAAGAGACTTCAGAGAATGCAACACCTCCACCTGATTTGTGAAACATCATGTAAATGACAAACCTGATTTCAGTGTAAACACGACACAGCAACATCACTTTCTGCCACTAGCGGCCTGTCTATTAAAACCATAACGGACAGAGTTTATAGACACGGTGATGCTGTGTGGGATCATGGGAATTGTTGCCGTCATTGCAGTCTTAACTGCAGCTTCTCTCGGTTAAAGGTTCTGATCAAATCCATTTAAAATTATGACAAAAATCCTTCATCCACATCCATCCACAGATATATGTCGGTTGTCTCGTTGTTAAAGAACAAACCAAAGGTAAAGTGAACGAGGATCAGTCTGATCACAGATCACGTGTCAAAGTTACCTGTGTGATCCCGGCTCTGTCCAGACGCACCAAGGAGGAGTCTCTGCTGACCAGCAGTAACACACTGTGGATGGAGCCGGGTGTGTTCTCCTGCACAAACACACAGTCGATTCACATTTTGTTGAAATGTCAGTTTTTATGTTGAGTTCAGTCAAAGTAAATAACTACAGGTAAACACGACTACAGGTGACTCACCTGCAGAGACATGAGGGCAGAGAAGAGGGCAGGGACAGGAGCTGCTCTGCGGGCGTCCACAAGCACAGTCACCCCCAACGCTCGCACCTCCTTCCTGCTCGGCACAGGAAATGACATCAGAGGGAGACAACAGTACAGTGACCTGAGGTCGAACTAAGAACTAGGTGCGGTCCCTACCTGAGGGTGGAGGTGTAATAGAGCAGGAGGCGGAGCAGGTCAGCCCTTTCACAATCAGGGTTCGACCACATGGAGCTGCTGGTTGAGGCGGTGAGAAGAGCTCGTCCACTTCTGTCTCTGGTTCCTGCAGGAAAAATCATCATCATCAAGTTTGAATGAGTCATGGTACTTCATGTTATACTGTTTTTTACAGACATGAAACTCATGGGGTTCGTGTTTAGGTATCAGCTGCAGAACAACTCTTCTTTATAAAACACTAAAACAGTCTGATTGTTCTAATCTAGTTCAGTAATATTAAGTCTGGTATTAACTGGTTTAGAAGATGTCTAAATGAGGTCAGTGTTTGTCTCACCAGGCAGACACAGAGCTCCAGAGCTCAGCAGCACACTGTAGAAGCTGGGCCGAGGCGATGGACAGGAGAGGGTGGACTGTCCTGGGACAGTGTCCACAGTTGGACCAGTCGTCTGTGAACGGACAGCTGGTTGTTGTGGTTCTGTTGGACTGGAATCAGCTGAATGGACAGAAGACAACTCAGTGCTGAGACCTGTGGAGAGGACACACACACACACACACACACACACACACACACACACACACACAGAGAGACAGACAGTGACTTAATGAAACGATCATCCACACGGGGGCATTTGAGAAAAGTGTCAGAATCATAGACTGTAAATAAAGATGGTGGGACACATGACAGGTCTCCCAAAGTGAAGCCAAGTCATCTGGATCGCAGGAGACTGGCTGCAGGTCATAAACCCCACCTCCTCCATGTTAGCACATGGGCAGCCTCTGTGCCACAGCATCGTCCCCAAAAGATGGCAGCGTTCGTATTAGTGATATTTTGAATAATTTGAGGAAGTGGAGATAAATGTTCCATCTTTATTCACAGTTTATGGTTCGAACACGTGAGTGTGAGAAATGAACTGGTGGAGGAGGAGGGACAACAAAGGGAGGAGTAATTCAGCCAATTAGAGAGGAGGAGGAGGAGGAGAAGATAAATGAGAACAGAAAGATGAATGATGATGTTTTCAAGAATGACAGTGAGGAGGAGAAACAGGTTTGTACCTTCAGTCTGACGATCTGCAGTTCTTCCTCCACCAACCTCCTCACAGCAGGACTCCTCTTGCTCCTCCTCTTCCTGCTGCTGCTCTTCCTCCTTCTCTCCATGTTCAGACTTAGGTTCAGTTCTCAGTGAGTCTGGATCCACCACTTCAGACTCCTCAAAGTGTATTAACGGTTCAATGTTTTCACAATAAGAGTCCTCAGACTGTGTTTGTAGCAGGTTTTCAGAATAAGAATCCTCAGACTGTGTTTGTAGTGGGTTTTCAGAATAAGATCCTTGGACTGTTTCTGTAGTGGGTTTTTCAGAATAAGAGTCCTCTGAATGTGTTTGTAGTGAAGTGTTTTCACAATAGGAGTCCCCTAAGTGTGTTTGTAGTGGTTTTTCAGAATAAGAGTCCTCAGAGAGTGTTTGTAGTGGGTTTTCAGAATAAGAGTCCTTGGACTGTGTTTGTAGTGGGTTTCCAGAATAAGAGTCCTGTGACTGTGTGAGTAGAAGGTTTTCAGAATAAGAGTCCCCAGACTGTGTTTGTAGTGGGTTTCCAGAATAAGAGTCCTCAGACTGTGTTTGTAGTGGGTTTCCAGAATAAGAGTCCTCAGAGAGTGTTTGTAGTGGGTTTTCAGAATAAGAGTCCTCAGACTGTGTTTGTAGTGGGTTTCCAGAATAAGAGTCCTCTGACTGTGTGAGTAGAAGGTTTTCACAATAAGAGTCCTCAGACTGTGTTTGTAGTGGGTTTTCAGAATAAGAGTCCTCAGAGAGTGTCTGTAGTGGGTTTTCAGAATAAGAGTCCTCAGACTGTGTTTGTAGTGGGTTTTCAGAATAAGAGTCCTCTGACTGTGTGAGTAGAAGGTTTTCACAATAAGAGTCCTCAGACTGTGTTTGTAGTGGGTTTTCAGAATAAGAGTCCTCAGACTGTGCTTGTAGTGGGTTTTCAGAATAAGAGTCCTCAGACTGTTTCTGTAGTGGGTTTTCAGAATAAGAGTCCTCTGAATGTGTTTGTAGTGGTTTTTCAGAATAAGAGTCCTCAGAGAGTGTTTGTAGTGGGTTTTCAGAATAAGAGTCCACAGACTGACTTTGTAGTGGGTTTCCAGAACAAGAGTCCACAGACTGTGTCTGTAGTGGGTTCTCAGAACAAGAGTCCACAGACTGTGTCTGTAGTGGGTCCTCAGGAAAAGAGTCCACAGACTGTGTCTGTAGTGGGTCCTCAGGAAAAGAGTCCACAGACTGTGTCTGTAGTGGGTCCTCAGGAAAAGAGTCCACAGACTGTGTCTGTAGTGGGTCCTCAGGAAAAGAGTCCACAGACTGTGTCTGTAGTGGGTTCTCAGAACAAGAGTCCACAGACTGTGTCTGTAGTGGGTCCTCAGGAAAAGAGTCCACAGACTGTGTCTGTAGTGGGTCCTCAGAACAAGAGTCCACAGACTGTGTCTGTAGTGGGTTCTCAGAACAAGAGTCCACAGACTGTGTCTGTAGTGGGTCCTCAGGAAAAGAGTCCACAGACTGTGTCTGTAGTGGGTTGGACTCTTCGGAGGGTGTGATATGTATGTTTCCATAATTACAGTCTTCACAGTGTTTGTGTACGGTATTATTTTCTGAGTAAGAGTCCTCAGGGTGTGTTCTTTGTGTGTTTTCAGAATAAGAGTCCTTGTAGTGTATTTGCATGTTTGTGTTTTCAAAATAAGAGTCCTCAAAGTGTGTTTGTTGTGAAATTTGTTCAAAATAAGAGTCCTTTGAGTGTGTGTGCAGTGTGTTATTTTCAGAATAAGAGTCCTCAGGGTGTGTTCTTTGTGTAGTTTCAGAATAAGAGTCCTTGGACAGTGTTGGTGGGGAAGGGTTTTCAGAATAAGAGTCCTTGGAGTGTGTTTGTAGTGCGTTGGACCCTTCAGAGGGTGTGCCATGTATGTTTTCAGAATAAGAGTCTTCACAGTGTGTGTGCAGTGTGTTCTTTTCAGAATAAGAGTCAGAGTGTGTGGCTTCTTTATCGATGTGCGTTTGTCGACCTCTCTCTTTTCCTCCTCCTCTCTGTTCTTCATCTTTTCCTCTCTCCTCTTCTCTCATCACTTCCTCCTCTTCCCTTCTTTCTTGACTTTGCCTCACAATTATAACCTGAACTTCTTCCTCTAGCTCCAGCTCCTCCTCCTCCAACTCTTCCTCTCGATCCATCGCTTCACCTTCATCTTCCTCCTTCTCCATGTCTTCTCCCTCCTCAGCAGTATGTGTCTCCTCCTCCTCTTCCTCCTCCTCTACAGCCTCATCCACTGAACCTAACGTGTCATGCTTCCTTTCCTGCCTCTTCATCAGCTCTCCCTCTTTCCCCTGTTTCAACTCCTCCTCCTCCTCCTCTTCCTCTCTCTGTCCATTGCTGTTAGGTTCAGGGTTTAGCGCCACACTCCAGACTGAATCAGTACCTTGTGTCTGCTCCCTATTGGCCTCTGACTGAACGATGGAGGATTCCACGACCTCAGGAGGAGCAGCGGGCGTGGGGGTGAGGTCGGGGGGGGAGACGGGGGCGAGGACAAAAGGTCCACAAGTGTCCTGCTTGAAGTTTTCCTCGATGAGTTTGGTGCAAAGTCCAGTGTGAGAACTGACCCGCACACCGGACCAGTGAGGTGTTAGTTTGTTGTGTGGAGTGTGTGTGTTGTGAGGTGTGTGTGTTGAGGTGTGCATGCTCACAGCAGAATGTGTGTGCGTGTTGTGAGGTGTGTGTGTGCTGTGAGGTGTGTGTGTTGAGTTGTGTGAACTGGTCCTTGCTTGGAGCTGCAGGCTGATGGACTGGGTTAAGGAACCTCTCTGTGGCGAGAAGCGAGGCAGCGTCAGCTCCGTCAGCTCCACGTACTCGCCCTCCGAGTCCTCGGCCTCGCTGCTAGCAGCTGATTGGTTGGTTTGGGATGGGAGGAGCTTCCCATCTTGCTGGGTCACGGAGTCAATACCTCGACCTGGAGAAACTAACTCTTCCTTCATGGAAGACTCGTGGTCCTCCATCCGGGCGGTCCGGGCCCGGCTGAGGAACTGTGGGTAGACGAGGTCCTCCCAGGGAACCCTGAAGACGTCTCCATTGGCAGAGAGGACGCAGCGCTGCAGCCTGGACGCTCCTCGCTGCTCCCGCTCCCTGTTCACCGAGTCCAGCCAGGCCATGCTGAAGAGTGACCGCAGGGCTAACTCCGGAACTTCCTGCCGCTCCACATGCCGGCTGCCTGCCGACACACTACACAAAAGCAGGCTGGGGGAGGAGGAGGCGATGCTGCTCCTGCAGGAGGCGCTGTGTGCTCGAAGAGGAGGAGCAGCCGCAGGAGACACCAGCAGATAAAAGTCTCCTGGACGCAGGAGACGCTGGTCCAGAGGACAGAGCTGAACGATTACCTTCTCATGGACACACAGAGGCCAGCCTTCATGACGAAACAAGACTCCACTGTACTGACACTGAGAAGGAGAGGAAGAGGAGAGGAGAGGAGAGGAGGAGAGGAGAAATGTAGATTATTGATTTAGTTGAAGCATATTTTCATTGCAACTCCAGTTAAAGTAACATCTAGTGAGTGGAACTTCATCTGCAACAGTTTGTTCATGAATCAGAGAATCAGAATCACTGTGGTTTTAAATGTTCACTCCTCAGAGTCAAACCTGTTGAGTCTAAAAAAAGGATCTTATTGTTCCAGTGAAGTCGACTCCTCCTGATTCTTTTACTTCACTGGATCCTCTGAACAAACACCCGACGGCTGATGAAGAATTAAACCTGATCAGCTCTTTACTCACTTTGAAACAGGAGTGTGAATATTAACATAAAGGTGGAGTTACAGAGGTTCAGTGAAGCTCAGGGGATTTAAACAACGATGTTGCCCACAGACTTCCTGTCTGTGGGCGAGGTCACGCCCAGCAGAGGCAGGTGAGTGACATTCCCACGAGTCACCTTAGCCAAGCATGACACATCAGCCAATCACGTGTGGTGTTCAACAGGCAAGAAGAGACACGCCCCGAGGGGGCGGGGGGGGTCTGAGTCATCAGTGAGAGTCGGTTGATCACAGAGTAAAGTTGTTGAAATGTATTAACTACAATCTAGAGTTTGTTTTGCACCATGACACAATAAAATATAAAACACATTCTAGACCTTAACAGGAGAAGACGAAGGAGTTGTTTGTAGTTTCATTAGTGTGCTAATAACATTTTAAAGCAAGATGGAAGTAACATAATTAATGACCTACCTACATACTTTAAACCTAGTTCATAATCTTTCAAAATATATAAGACCTAAACTTCCGATGATTTAGTTTTAAACTTGTGTGATACTCACGCAGGCATGTTGCTGTAGTGTCTGCAGGAACTTCTTGGCGGGCAGCAGGAAGTGGAGCAGGTAGCGGAGGCCGTCTCCGCTGTAGCTGCTCTCCACCACACTGAGGACCTGACAGAGGACGGTGGAGGACGTGGACTGGAAGGGGGGGTAGAGGTCGGACAGAGACGTCTGGATGCAGCGGTCCAAAGACTCAGAGTCCTGAGAGGAAGAGGAGGAAGTAACACCACGGTCGTTTAATTACAGCAGGTGAGACGTTCATCCTCACAGAAACATCAGGAACTGTGTTGAGCCTGAAGGCTTCAGTTCTGGTTCTCAAGGACAATAACAAGTGTGAACCCTGATCTATCAGAGAACATGTGTGAGGAAAGGTTGCACCAGTTTGTTTAGTAGAGAGAGTGTGTGTGTGTGTGTGTGTGTCCTGCTGTTGCTATGGTTACACCACACCTGCATCACATTCCTCTCAGACAAAGAGACAGAGACTGGTCCTGAGGGACGAGTCCAGGTGAGGACATGTGACCTGGGGACAACCAGGTTCAGTCCGTGTCCAGTGTTTGAAGTGACACCGACCACAGATCACAGATCAGTTTTTACCTCCACGCTCCGTGACCCTGTTCACACGTTTCTTATCAACACGTGTTTGTTCAGTCGGAAAACAAGTTCAACACTTCAGGCGGCCCGCCAAGAGCGCACCCGCCAGGGCGCACCCGCCAGGCCCTGGAGGCGTGGCTGGGAGGCCCGTCTGGAGACCAGGGCTGTAACTGGATCCACTGGAGACTGGTCAGGTAAAAATATCTGTCTCCGGACTCTTTCTGTGTGTGGTGTTTTTTGTGTGTCACAGATTTAAATTTAAATGCTGACCTCAGTACTTCAGACTGTTTTTTCCTCTCCGACTGTGTGGACACATGAACCAGTTTGACTCCTGTTTAAAGGTCACTAACAACTCCCAATCTAAACCTTCATCCGACACACAAGTAATATTTGTAAGCTGTATATAAGATGAATGAAACTCTAAGATGTCTCACTCTGATGGATTTTTTGTAGCTGCAGAAACACCGCTGGTCGTACAGTTTCATTAGAGAGTGAAGGTTCTTCTCCTATCTTTGACAGGTATGGAGAGTAGATGCATAAATCGTTTAATTCAGGCCTAACCAGTGGCAGTGACGCTCAGCAGAAGCCAACGACCAGACGCTGTGTGCTTCCTACACTCGATGCTAATGACTTTGTGTAGGAGCTCAGCTGTTTGATAAACAGAGCAGCACCTGAACGTGTGGAGGGTTAGGAGGTTAGGAAACGATGCACCAGGCTTCATGCTCAGCCCGTGTTCAGAGGAATCTTCTGGATGTGACTCAACACAACAACTGGCAGCCAAATGTAGTCCCGAGGCCAATATTAGCAGCACGATATCAGATGACCTGGGGAGGGGGGGGGGGGGGATTTCTGTCCTGCTGAACAACACAATGACTTGGACGTTTGAGTTCTCACATACAGCCCCTCGGCGTAGTTTCAGGAAAGTGTCTGGACTTGATTTCATGCCTGAAAGTAGATTTATTTTTCCGAATCTTCATCAATAACACACACGCAAAACACGCGCACGCACACACACGCACACAAACTGTTGAAGAAGTTGTTTTGACTCTAAAAACTCCCAAGCAACATTAAATCCACCTCACTCTTGTTGAGGGTTAAGAACAGAGGATGTTAAGCCCTCGGAGACAAATCGTGATTTGTGAATATGGGCTATACAAATAAGATTTGATTGAAAGTAAATGTGAGGATTACAGTAATAATACTGCAGCTCAGTCCTGTGAGGGGGTGAGGGAGGGGTGAGGAGGCACATGACAGCAGGCTGAGTGAGGTTCCCATGGGAGAGAGAGCGGGGCCACCCACTCCGAGTCTCAGCTGAATAACGTGATTATCCTCAACACACCAGACTCTCATTTACTTTCACTGTGTTACACATTCAGCTCAGGCTCATATCAGACAGCAAAAACATATAAGATCAGAGATCATCAATTATCACAATGTTAAAGGTCAGAGGTCGAAACGGTGGGCTGAAAAAACATTCCTCTGAAAAGCTGATTTAGTTTAAGTTGAAAGAAAAAGGTCTGATTCAAAAACTTTAAATGTTACTTTGGTTTTGTCCCGCTGGGTTTAAACTGATCTCAAGTCACTGGGACTTGCAGGGTCACAGTTTTCTGTTGGTTTGCAGTGACCGGGCCCCTGCGGCAGTGACCGGGCCCCTGCGGCAGTGACCGGGCCCCTGCGGCAGTGACCGGGCCCCCGCGGCAGTGACCGGGCTCCTGCCGCAGTGGCCGGGCTCCTACAGTAAAAGGGCCCAGCAGCAGTGAAAAGGCTCCGGCAGTAAATCACTGCAGAAAAACCCTGTTGTTATTGAGCGAATGTGATTTGTGCATCAGAGACTGGACAAACCTGATGTACACGTCTCAATGAGGTTAAACTGTCCCTAATGATTATGATTCCATTATGAAACAATACTGATGAGGACAGTCTCCTCTCTTCTTTCTGTAACTTAGCAACCACCTGCAGAGTAGACAATCTTCTTCCTGTTGTATCACATGACCCGTGTGCGTAATTCGCCATCCAACTGGCTGACTGTGAGATTTCTGATTTGAGGACTAAAACACTTGTCTGCATCGATGTTGATTTAGTTTTTAAAGCTCAAACATGTCAGTGTGGATGCAGCTGTAGTTTGAATCATGGTTCTGATCCAGACATGACGTTTTTAGGGTCACATAGAGTAACAGTGTGTTGCTATTTACATTGTGTGTGATGTCTTGAGGTCACTGAGAGTGACAGATAAAAAGCTGGTGTTTAATCATCCAGATGGAGCTTTTAACATAAACTAACCCCCCCCCCCCCCCCCCCCCCGACGTGCAGGGATAATGAACAGTGAGTGGCTGTTCCCCAGAGGATCGTGACTCATTCAACCTTTGATGGAAGAACCAGTCCTGCTGGGTGAGGAGGGTGAGGAGGGTGAGGAGGGTGAGGAGGGTGAGGAGGGAGAGGAGGGAGAGGAGGGAGGGAGGAGGAGGGGAGGAGGGAGGAGGTGAGGAGGGAGAGGAGGGAGAGGAGGGTGAGGAGGGAGGAGGGGAGGAGGGTGAGGAGGGAGAGGAGGGGAGGAGGGTGAGGAGGGGAGGAGGAGAGGAGGGTGAGGAGGGAGAGGAGGGAGAGGAGGGGAGGAGGGATGAGGAGGGAGAGGAGGGTAGGAGGGAGGGATGAGGAGGGGAGAGGAGGGAGAGGAGGGAGAGGAGGGTGAGGAGGGTGAGGAGGGAGAGGAGGAGAGGAGGGGAGGAGGGTGAGGAGGGGAGGAGGGTGAGGAGGGAGGGAGGAGAGGAGGGAGAGGAGGGAGGAGGGGAGGAGGGAGAGGAGGGATGAGGAGGGAGGAGGGTGAGGAGGGTGAGGAGGGATGAGGAGGGAGAGGAGGGTGAGGAGGGTGAGGCTAACAAACACCAGGGTCACTGTCAGAGCCTGACGAATCTGACTGACCTCAGTTTAACATCAACATGCGTTTCCAGATGTGACCACACAGTCACGTGACCATCTGGCCTCATCACTGTCAGACGCTGAGATGTGATTAACCAGCTCTTTAACTCCGGTTCTTTAAAGATGGCTCACGGTTTCCAAAAGCACAGGTTGTGACCTTTTGAGTAACCAATCACGGGGACACGGCGTGGAGAGGGAGGGGCCCTGAAGACCAGGGACCCACAGGAGACTTGACCTTTGACACCCCTCCTCCCCCCAGCAGGGAAGACAGTGACAGAAGAGACCAGCTGTCCTCCAAAGAGAAACGTTTAAGACAGGAAGGTTTTAAAGCCGACGCTGTGGAGGAAGTCAAACTATCCAAATGTTCCCGTCTCTGTAAAGCTATTTTCAGACATCAATCTTGGTGAATCTCCACAGAATTTGGTTTGGATTTGTCACTCAGGAACAACGCATCAGGAGATTCTCGGCTGAGACACAGAAATCCCTGACACATTCAGGTGACTGTTGCAGGAGGCAGAGTCAGGACGTAACATATCAATGCCGCTGCAGAGAGATCACATGTTTTTGTTTATCAACAGCAGAGTTACCAAAAGCTCTCGAATCTCGTCGTCCACATCTTCTACATGTACGGCTCCTCTTCTTCATCCTGACATATTTGCATTCTTCCACTTTCACCTCTGTCACTATTTGAAACATCATCAACACGTCCACCTGCTCTGTTCTCACATGGACTCACTCTGACATTATCCAGCGTTTACACTCGGGGGCTGCAGGAGAAACTCCGGAGAACGTCCACAGCAACTGACTTGGACGTTTGTGTTCTCACATACAAGTGTCTGGTGCTGCTCTCTCTCTCTCTCTCTCTCTCGCTCTCTCTCACTCTCACACAGATTCTCTAACACATAATTAACAGTGTGTGAGACGCCTCAATGCTAAAGATCATATTTCACTGAAGAGAGGAAATTAAAAAAACAGCTGCAGAGTTTGACACTGATGGTCACATGACCTGTGTTTGTTATATTGAAAATTAACTGATCCACATCTCACACTGATCCAAACCACTATAAATCTAGACTCAGATCTGTTCCCAGGTTGTTTGTGTGTGCTGTGACCTGCTGCAGCTTGTAGGAGGACAGAGAGACTCTCAGGATCAGTCTCATGTGTCTGATCTTATCTTTGTCATGAATGAAATCACAGATGAGGAGAGATCTGAGTGTGGAGGAGAACATGCTGCTGGAGCTCGGGGGAGAACAGACGTGGTACCAGGCAGTGACGATTCAGATAACAGTGAGAAAGACACAGGAATGTTACACATACCGACGCTGTCAGAACACATCCACTCTCATTCACACCTCACCTGAAGCTGAGAGCATTGAGCAGCAGAGGAAGTCAAACAGCCTCGGGCTCGGTGTGTTTCAGTATCATTACTAAAGAGTCGGAGCTGCAGCTGCTGACAGCATCTGGAGTCATCCCGAGTCCTGACAGCAACTTTGCTGTGGTCACGTGTGGTCATATTTATCACTGACACACATTCACTCTTTTATTATAGTTTTATTAAACTGAATTCTCTGACACCAACTCTGTGATACTGACGTCCTGAGTTATCCAATCACAGGTGTTCAGGTCTGAATGGATCCAAATGTGTCCTTAATGTGTCTTGAGATCCAAGGACCGCCGACTCAGCTGACCTCTGTTTCAAATGCTGTTTTCAGAAATGAACTCAGGAAAATGTCCAGAAAATTGTGTCTGGACATTTTCTACACATGACGTATGAATCCTGCTGTGGAAAGCTCAGTGTTTCTGTTTGGTGACCGTGTTAGAAACCTCATCCACACGTCCACTCGCTCACTGTGAAGACATCTTCCTGCTGTTTTCTCACTTGGACTCACATGACATTGTCCAGACATTTCATCAGGGGCTGCAGTGAATGTTCTAGAAAACGTCCAGAGACACTGATTAGGCCATTTGTGTTATCACATACAGTTACAGTCCCTCCAGAACATTTCAGGAACATGTCCGGACTTAAGTGCAGGTTTTTAAATCAGCTCGACTGCAGACACCCGCTCATTATCGTCCTCTGCTTTAACCAAACGTTCTTTACAACATGCACTTGATGTGCCGTCCTCTTTGTTTCCACAGGAGTTCACACCTTCATGTGAGGGGGGGGGGGTTCATCCTCTCACCATGAGGAGAAGACAAAGACGTCCAAACCTTGGCAGCTGTTATGAGGCGGGTGCAGAGCAATGACCTTGAATCAGAGTTTGATAGCGAGCAGATTAGATTTGAGCGGTAGTCGCAGCAGAGACGCTGGACGCTGCTCAGTTTCCACAGAACACGAACAAAGAGAACAACTTCCGCACAACTGAGGTAAATCCTTGTTCCTGATCTGAGACTAAGACGCTACAGATGACTCTTTAATGACCTGAGATTTAAGAGATGAATCATCTCCATGTTTAACTTCAGGTCAAAACAGAGAACAAGTGATCTGACAGGAGTATTAAAAACTCATCAATAAGAAACGAGTCACAGACTTGCTCTTTGTTGAGAGTCTTTGTTTCAGGAAGAAGAGCTGCACCGATCCAACCTGTTCCAACAGCGGTCTGTGTCCACACAGAGTTCTGGCTCTGAATCAGTTTTAATCCCCATCCACACGAACACGCCTAAAACACACTGATAGATAGATAGATAAATACTTTATTCATCCCGAAGGAAATTCAAGTGAGCATGAGTGAGCATGAATGTATAGAATATATAAATAAATTCTTTATTTAGAAGAAACATGAAATATAAATAAATATAATATGAAATATAACATTTGATACTCTTGTGTTTTCAGTGTCTGAATCTTTGATTTTAACTTGTGTTTTATTGATTTAGGATTTTCTGTTGACAGATTTAACTGTCATTAAATATGTTTTTCTTTATAATGTTAAAATAACTACGATGCACATATATTGCAAATTTAAATTGTTCATCTGTTTCTCCTGAAACTCTTCCGCTCTCTGTGAAGTAGGTCAGAGAATTTAATGGTGCAGGAGGATTCTTCTTTTAACGGGTGTTAGATTGAGGTTGGGGGGGGGGGGGGGGGGTCTATTTCCCTGACAGTTTTTTTGGGAGGTTGTTTTTGGAGGCTTCAGGTTTCAGGTTGAGATGAAGGCGTGTTAAAGATGAATCCTCTGGATGTCTCTTTGTATTAACACCAGGACCGTGTCGTCCTGCCCCTCAGGACTGTCCCATCCCAACAACACAGAACTCAACACCACAGACAAAGGACACTTCCTGTCCCTGACGGTCCAGAGACGTCTGTTGTCAAAGGAAGAAAAGACTTTCAGGGTAAGGACTTCCTCTGACATCTGACCAGAGAGGCGGCGCGAAAACAGCTTCCATCAGGACCTTGTGTGAAGCCGAGTGGGTCAGTGTGTTAATGTGAGACAGAGCGGAACCAGTGCACAACATGGACACGTCTGCACCAGCCTCAGGCATTCAGGTCACCACAACACGTCGGCTGCTGAACCAGTCACTCATTTAAAACTGCATAGATCGCTGCTGTTCTTTAATCATTGCAAAGTCCATCAGCTCCAGGTTTTATAGAAAACCACCATCTTCAGATATTTCAATCAAACATTCGCTGTCTCATAAAACGTCTTGATCTTAGTGTTCACTGGTTCTGAGTTCATGTGGAGACAAACTCAACAGAGGCTCCAGCAGTACGAGTCCATTACCTGAACATTCCTCTTCACCACTCCCCCACTTTACCCAGCAGCCCCTGGACAAGTTCAGACGTCTCTGAGGAAGAGTCTGAACACGTCTCCTCTTCATCGCCTCTCCATGAGAAACACAGCAGAGTGAGACTGGACTCTTTTGCACCTCGTTTGGTTTGGACAAACTTTTCAGTTCAGTCCGACCAGATCAAATGGAACAATGGAACAAACACATGAAGCTCACTCACAGTTAAAGAGGCTCGTGCTCCAGCTGTTTGTTTCTGAAGGGGCTGTTTACTAAACTAAAACATAAAGTTTAGATCACAGCAGCTGATTGTATATCATCTGTCTCCATGGTAACCAGGTAAACATGACACATCAATATCTACAGTAACTTCTATCAGTCGACCACAGGAGCTCAATCAATCGTTCAACCAACTAAAAATGTAATGGCAACTATTTAGATATTTTTATATGAAGAGATATGAATTAGCGAAACAAAACTGGGGATTTCTAGAATAAAGTCACAGTTCTGTGTAAATACAATGAAAACGAAATCAGGACCATTTCTCTGTGAGAACATGTGAAAGTCCTCTGAGGGTCGGGGCAGCCGGGATCAATCGTCCAATCACCCTGACAGGGTTGAAAGGTTATTGAAGGGGTCAAATACAATAAAGCTGATCAGTAAAGCTGCTTTCAGTCGTGGATGAACTCCGCAGCTCCTCATAACTTTCTGCGGAGGAGGTGCATGTGAGAGGCTCTATCAGAATCCAGGAGGATCCGAAGGTAGAACACAGCAGGGGATGCACAGCTGTGTGTGGGGGGGGGGGGTTGATCACGCAAAATGAAAAAACAAAAAGAAAACAAATATCTCCAGGTGAAGAAGCTGTGACCCAGACGTAGAAGACACAGACGAAGACGTCAAGAGAGCGTGTGCTGATAAGAGCCATCACCGTGTTGTAAAGAAAATCACGTGATCTTGGCAGCGGAGTTTATACGTCACTTCCTGTCTCTGTCTGCTGCACCCGGCTGAATAATGCAGAGGATTTGATGCTGATGATCAGTTCTTCTATTGATCATCAGACGTTGTGTCTGTGAACATGACCTGTTGCATCACATGTTAAAACGAGAAGGTCACTCAGTGGAGCTCATATCTCAATCAAGGCTCAACACTGTTCAAGCTGCACCAAATTACACACACTCATGAATATCAATCCTTGTTCTTGCTTTTTTCAGCAACATCCATAAGTTATTCTCTGGTAAAACAGAAATTGAAAGTTGTTAAACTGCGGTTGATAACCACGATGTAAAGCGAGAGAGAACATTTTGGAACATTTTAATAACACTGATGACTGATCATTTTGTTCACTATGATCAACATATATAACTTTTCCACATGGTTTCATGGAGAAAGACAAACTGCAGAGAAAGTCTCCAGAGATCCTCCACAGGTCTGAAGATGGCTTCACAATCAGACTACAGGAGGAGCTGAGGGACAAACCACACGAGCGTCCACAGAGACTGAGATTCATGACTGAACTGTTTCTCACTGTGACAGACGAGTGTCGGTGAAACGTTCACGTCAACATGAAGGAAACTGTTTGACTCCCTGAGTCCTCGGACACTGGGCACGACACTGGTGACACCATCAAACACACAGAACCAGGCTCACCTGTGAGGTAACAACCACACCAGACTCAGCCTGTCCACTGAACCACACACAGCTAGTGTTTAAAGAGTACACACACTGGTGGAAACCTTACACCCCTGCAGTCCCCATCCCCCACCACAACACACACACACACACACACACACACACACACACACACACACACACACACACACACACACACACACACACACACACACACACACACACACACACACACACACACACACACACACACACACACACACACACACACACACACACACACACACCATGTGCTAGAACCTGGAGTTAGACAGAGGTTACATAGTGTGTGTGTGATCTTACCATGTTGTGTACAGTGTGTGTGTGTGTGTGATCTTACCATGTTGTGTACAGTGTGTAGTCAGCAGCTGTAAAATCCAGTTTGAGTCCATTTTCCCCTCTCTCTCTCTCGCTGTGTGTGTGTGTGTGTGTGTGAAAGTCTCTCCTCACTCAGGTCTGAATTTCTCTCATTCACAGTTCAACCTCTCACATATTAAGCCCCTCCCACCAGTTGCCCCACCACCCTACCCCCCCTCTGCTCTGTGTCTCCCTCTCCTGGCTGTTGAGTGTTACAGTAGATTCATCCCCATTCTGTCAATGCATCAACTAAAAGTCAATGAAACTTTTTTTAAAGTAAAAAATATATATATTTTTAAATGAACTGGTGAATTATGCTGAAACTTAAATGTTGTAGAAGGAACTTTAAATGTGTGTCGATGTTGGCGCCTCTGTGGACCAAAGTGTTTCCACTGTCACCTGTCGGGAAAAACCTGGTCCAGACAACGTGTGCGTTTGTTTTGGAAGGAGTGAAAAAAAAGACAAAATCAGGACAAACACAAAGAAAACACCACAACACACACGATATGAGATGATATAGTTCCTCTCGTCACACCTCTGTCTCTCTCTGCTCCACATGCAAACTGGAAGAGGGGGGGGGGTTCCTGGGAGCACCAACCAAAGAGCAACAAGGGGGGGGGGGGGGTTCAAAGATCAAAATACTCGACACATTCTTATATTGGCTGGAGTCAAACCAAACCACAACTGACTCAGA
This sequence comes from Reinhardtius hippoglossoides, assembly GCA_006182925.3. Taxonomy (NCBI): domain Eukaryota; kingdom Metazoa; phylum Chordata; class Actinopteri; order Pleuronectiformes; family Pleuronectidae; genus Reinhardtius; species Reinhardtius hippoglossoides. The sequence goes on from CM031670.1 coordinate 1,462,647, forward strand.
AGTACTGGTCTGTACTGGTCTGTACTGGTTAAGCCTTTAGCCTGTTTCCTCTCCCTCCCCCGAAACATAAGCTTTTCCAGCCTGACTGTCGAACATCGTTGATCTGATCTTAGTAAGTAAGCAACAAACTGCAGAGTAAACAATCTGCTTGATGTTGACAAGTGAATGGTCATGTGACATGTTTTCAGGTGTGTTAGTGTGGACGGACGTGGTCTCAAGAGCCGGATCAATGTCTGTGTGAAGCAGGAAGACGCCGGTGGAACAGATGTTACAGATGTCGTGTTACACATCACGCCTCTGATTACAGAACGCCTGCACGCCGTCTGAACTCAGACAGTGGGCCAGAGATATGTTGACTGTGCTTGGTTCCGTGTAAACAAGCGAAGGCGGCGTAATGAGGGGTCGTCTTGTTCCTCACTGCAGTGCAGCGGAGGAGACTGTGAATCACCGCAGGTCTGAACCTGTCATTACTCCACAACCCTTTACATAATTACAGAAACATTACGTCTTCTACTGATTCAACTGAGAGTTCAAACTCATAACCATCACAGTGAAAGTGTCCAGTGAGCACTGAGATACCAGGACAGAGATACAACAGGACAGGGACAGACACCAGGATAGAAACAAAGACAAACAGGAACAGAGACAGAGATAAACCAGGATACGAACAGACTCCAGGACAGGGACAGACAGGGACAGACAGGACACGGTCTGTGCTTTGTGCTGTTTCCATGGTGCTGTTACAGACTCAGACTACAGAAATGAAACGAGAACAGATTATCACTCTTTTCTTATCACACGTAGAACTTGGTGTTTATTGTTAATGTGTGAAGTGAGGAGGGAGGAGGGAGGAGGGAGGAGGGAGGACATGCAGCAGGGCACAAGGTGCCCGGGCCGTAGTGGACACCCAGATCATCTTTATTTATTGACATGTTTTTAATGGTTACAGATTCAGTGACTGACGGATTCAACCAGACCAACAGAACTTTCACACTCACTTTCTACACTCACAGTCTCATCCTCCCTAGGAGACGGTCAGAGGTCAAACGTCAGCTCCACAGACCTCAGGTCAGTTTGATCCTTCACACAGCGAAGATACATTCATCACATCAGGTCCAGGCGACACCGGAGACCTTACTCCAACATGAGGGGGGTTTAACCACTGGACCGGGGCAACATGTGACCACATTCATTCAGACGCTAACCTGCTGCTACCACTGCTAACGTTAGCCTCACTCTGCAAACCAACATGACATTGTTCACCACACACGCTGATTAAACTCTCATTTTAATGTGTAGAATGCACAGATACACCAGCTGCTGGCACACGTGTAGTTGTTCTACGTGTTCCCTGAGCACGTCCTGTTTCCCTTAGGACCAACAGCAGAACGCTGAGGACTCAGGTTCCACTCAGATACTTGGTGACCGACTGAACACAGCGTAAATATGGTCGTGTTGTTGATTCTGCACAACATTAATGAAACAACAGGTCAAGAGCCTCGTCTGGTCGTCAGTGCTGAGGTGGAACCAATGGAACCAGTCTGTGTCTGAGGTCCACCACCACCCCCACACACTCGTATATACACTAACACATTCTCACACACTAACACACACGGGCAGGCCCCCACCTGAAGGAGCTATGCCGCCTCTGGCTAAGTAATACTGTGCTCACATTTTTTAAACGCCACAGTAAGAAAGCTCAGAGTGTGTGTGTGTGTGTGCGTGTGTGTGTGTTATCTTAAGTGTTATCTGAAGTACAGCTCTGTGACTGTTAGAGCAGTGAAGCCTGTGCAGTGAGCACTTCTGTTCCTGAACAGTTTTCTGGGGGGGAGAACAGGGACATTTCAACAGGTTTGGACTAAACGCTTCACATATGAAAACAAACCATGAAGGCGTCACTGCCCACATGCTGGACGCCCGTGTGTCCTCAACATTGACATGGTTAAGCAAGACATCCACTTGAGGGCAGCGCAGAGTCCAGATGGGGTTGTGGTAAAGAAAAAGCGACCACGTAAATGACATGTTAGGACCATTATTTAGACGCCTGTAGTTTCTCATCAACTAACAAAGTGTCTCCGATAAAAGTTCCACCATTGTTGAAATTTAATCTCACTTGAACTATACTGCTCCGTTTCGTCTGTATCCGTAAACTCTCAGGAGACGTGCACGAATACGGACTAAATGAATGGAGGCTCCGTCCATTTCTGTATCTAACATTGGTATTAATGAGCTTTGATGATTTAATCTGCTGCAGACACAGATTTGTGTTTATTTGTTTTTCAATCAGGTGAACAGAGATCTCAGAACTGTGGGCGATTCTTCCTGTAAGGGGGGACGGGGGATACAGAGGGCTGTGATCTGCCTCCATCTTGACTCTAACATCTGACTGAACAGATGTCAAACACAAACTCAGATTTCTACTTTAAGACTTTAACTCTCTTGTGAAACTCGGTGTGGTTCATTTCTTCCTCGTGTCTCTGTTTCCACTTTCTGTCCTGGTTTGTTCCTGTGGTTTTTTAGCCATAAAATAGAAACGGTTCGTTTTGGCTCCAGTTCAACAGGAAAACAGACTTTGGGAAATAAAATAAAAACAGCTGAAATATGCACCAATGTTCTCTTCACTTCCTCACACACATCACAGCATCTACCTGTCTGTAAAACACACACACACGTTTCACTGACATTCCAGGAATTCCAGGACACATTAAACATGTGCAAAGACACCGTGAGGTCCCCGAGCCTCAGACTGAACCACAGACTGAACCACAGACTGAACTGGGACCATGACACACTCTCATCTTCGTTCAACACTCAGTTGTTTTACTGGGTAAACTCACCCTGTGCGACTGGAGTAGGACTCCCTCTCCGCTCCTCTCAGCACAAAAGTAAAGTATTCCAACCCTGAGGCAGCACCAGCGACAAACTCCAGGAAACGCACTGTGCATGGTGACAAACGCCGAACTGATCCGAGGTCAGTCAGTAGAATCAGGAGAGTAATGTTGAGTGTATCTCCAGCTCAGAGAAAACACACAGCATGTGTTCACACAGGAGCTTCTTAACAAAATAAACGCCCTCAGACACAGACAGCTCCACCCCCTGCTCTCTCTCTCTCTCTTTGTTTCTCTGTGTCTCTCCCTCGTCTCTCTTTTAGAAGCATGTGATTCTATCAGATTCATTGAGTTCCCCAAACAGCTGGCAACACACACACTCACCACACACACCACACACACCACACACACACACACAAACTAGGTGTTGGCAGCAATAAGAGGACATCAGGTCTTTAAATAGTGCAGCGATCTACGACACCTCCACAACAGTGAGAGTTGATGTGAGACCAGAACAATACAGACACGCGATTCTATACTGGAACATTTTAGTTTTAAATCTCATCACTGTTGCTATGGTTGCGCTCGGCAGCCACACTACTCAGAAACGTCCTTATTCTTATAAGTCCCGACTCGACAAGTGAATGCAACGCGTTTCTTACACTTAATGTCAGTAACAGTTGCCTTCATGACACAACTGTTAACTGAAAGAAAAGAACTCTGCTGACCAATCAGAAGACAGTATATTCCACAATTCAAATGTTTTGTTCCTTCAGATGCTTTAAACAAACGCTGGTTTCATCAAACAGAGGAAAGTACTGAAAGATGAAGAAACCATTTCCTGCAGAGTCGCCTACAACAAACCAACTTATCTGACAAGTGAGGTAGATCAGCTAGCTAGCATCATGAGGGCAATCAGTGGAGAAGCTAGCTGTAGCTAATTATCAGTACGTTACAAGCTAAGGCTGCTAAGTCAGAGCTGATGATCAGGACCCGGGTTTATCTAATGAAACAAATAAAACTTAACTACAAAATAACTGTAGAGACGAAGTGGCTGAAACTGAGGCAGTAAATGTAGTAACTTCCTCAGCACTGAGGCTTGACAAACCTGCAGAATCATAATCTCAAAGAAACGTCAGTGTGTGTGTTAAATTCAACCTGTAAACACACTGATGTTGCTCCTGTCCTGTGGGATATGGTCGTATCTGCTAATGCTAAGTGGCAGGTGGTCCTCCCAGCATCAGTGACCTTTGAGCTTTCAGGGTCTCCAGTGGTCACAGGGGACTCTGAGGTGTCTCCGGAGACAATGAATGAATAAATAAATAATAATAAACACAGGGGACACAGCTGTGTCTCCATTACACTGAGAGATGAACACAAGGTGGACCTCAGTCCGACATACGTGACACGTGATGATGTCATCAGGACACCAGGTTATTAGTAACTGAACAGTTGACATCTACACTCAACTATAACAGTCTGGTTCCATTATATTTTACAGAATAAACAATGCAGAATAGATGTACATTTATTTGAATGTTTTATGTAAAATTCTTACCGTCTCCTGCAGACTGTCCTCCAGGTTGAACATGGATTCAGTCTGATTCTGATCAACTGACGTTACACCTGCAACAAAACAGCACCAGACGTCGCTTTAAAACACACACACACACACACTCATGTTAGTGCTGTTTACATCATGGAGACATCATGGAGACATCATGGTGACATCATGATGAGACCAGGAACAGTTACGCAAACTAGCTGCGTGGCGTGATGAACCAAATGCAGCCAACGCAGCTGGTCAAGCCAGGTAAAGCGAGTGTGCAAAGCTAAGTGTTTCAGACAGAGGCTGAAAAGAGGAGCTGCAGCAGTGGACAGTAAAACCAGGAAGCTCCTGATCACTCAGTCAGTGACAAGAACCACGAGTCTCAGTTCAGAATGTGGAACAAGTGATTTAGATGTAAAAAGTCCTCTCTCTCTTTCTGGTTCCTCCAGGATCGTTTCCTCCCTCAGAGTCACTGACCTCCCCCATTCCTCCCCCTTCCTCTTTAAAATGGTCGCCTATCGCCCCCCCCCTCTTCTGGCTGTGAGTGGATATTTGGTCCTGCTGTTCTGTTGTGCTGCTCGGGACATTTAAAAATCAGCTCTGCCTTAAAGGGGGCCTCTGTGGAGTCTCATTGAACCATAAGCTTTGAGGTGTCTGCCAGGCCTCCCTGAGGGGGGGGGGGGGGGGGCTCCTGAACTCAACACTTCAACCTGTCTGAGACTTTTATGGTTCCAGGCTCCTTTCATATGACTGCTGAATATGTAGAGAGGAGGACGAGGGCAGGAGGGTGAACAGGGTCACACCACTTAGAGACTTGAAAATCGGATCCCAATTCACTTTGAATTATTCATGTTCCATAAAATACGACTGCTCCTAAACTCGACCAGATTGTCCAGAAAGTATATAACGACTTATTGAAAAATGAATGACATGATCTCATCACGATCACAGCTGAGAGAGCTCCACGTCAATTACAACCAGTGTTTAACAAAACGATGAAAGTTAGATTTTTAAGCGTTTCAGTCGTTTGCAGCTACGGCTCTAATGCTTGGTCGATTTCAATTAACAGAGTTTTAATTGATAAAAAAGTCAAACTTTATCTGACCCATCAGCTAATTGATTCATAAAACACCAACAGATTCTTACACGGGGAAAACAAACGTGAGTTACACTTTTCATAAATTTCTGCCCTACACTGTAAATAAAGATGGACAACATGACTGAGCCAAATCCTCTGGAATGCCCCCTGGTGGCTGTCTGCGGTATAGGTCATACACCCAGCCTCCGACATTTTAGCAGATGGGACATGAACCAGAGAAACTCAAAGAAATCAAAGTACATAAAAATGTTTTTGTCTGATTATATATGAACGAGCTGTGACGTCATGATTGACAGCTGACACCGACTCACGATTGGTCAAGTGCATGTATGGGCGGGACCTTGATACCATGGCTACACGATCACTACCGCAGACTGAGTCCAAACGACATCATCAGCACAAAATGGCAGCGTTCGTATCCGCGATCTTTCGGCTTCATTATCTGGACAGTGGGAGGAAGTGGAGACGTGTGGACCATCTTCATGTTCAGTCTGTGGTTTCTGATGATCGTCTCCTGGCCAGCGTTCTTTACAGCGCTCGTCCAGATGGGACCTATGAGGCCTTGAAGGTCTGTGAATCTTAACCTTTGTTTGCATGTTGTTTATTGTGAGTAAAAACTTCTTTGATTACGTCTGTGCAGTTTGACGAGTGGACGTCCGGCATGCGGTCACACGTAGCGGTGATTACCCAGCATGCTTTGCTGGGTCGTTCTGTGCGTTGTTCTGTGTAATTACTGTAGCTGTGTGATCTCGGGGGTGTGAGAACAGGATGACAGCACATCTATAAAACAGCACATCTCTGTGCTCTGGTGGAAAAGTACAGCTCGGGGCTCGGACTGACAGGCCGGCAGCCACAGCTCATCACAGAAGAATGTGAGAGGGTTTTCCAGCTCAGAGAACAATCTGCACGCAGCCAATGAGAAGCAGGGACAGGCCTGGAGCTAAGCCCCCACAGAATAGTTTCATTCTTGGCCGGCTGGTCCGGGGGCCGGCCGCTTAGCTTCCAAAGACAGACCAGGACCTCCCAGCTGGACGGACACAGAGCGGCAGAGCCTGGAATATTTTTAAATCAGACTCCAGAAATAGCTTTATTTATACATTTACACTTGACTGCTCTATACTTTTATTATATTTATCTATTTAACTTTTCATCTCTCTTTCACAATCTTGCAAATCAAGTGATTGATTGATTGATTGATTCCCCTGTTTAGAGGTTTGATTATTAAAAACAGGGGTTTTATATATATACAGAGGCAATTAGTCGTCTAAAATATTAAACATTTATTCCAATCAATCAGCAACAGAAATACTCTTTGGTAAAAGTAATGATTAATATTCTATTAATGACGGGACTGCAGTCGATTCTGTAGAATGAGGAATCGTCATCAGCCTGTAAATGAAGATGGACAACATGACACCTCATCTAGATACCCCTGGTGGTTGACTATAGTATAGGTCATAGGCCCAGTACACACCTGTAGTCAGAGCTATCCACTTGTGATCAGAACACAACAACCACATGTTAACACCAGGTGTGTACGGGGCCTTAAACCCAGCCTCCTCCATGTTAACAGATGGGACATGGACAAAACTAAAAAAATGAAAGTTTGGTTTCAATAAGTTTGATCTTATTAATGATTTGATGATATAAAAACAGACTGAGACGTCATGATTGACAGCTGAGACCAACTTGTGATTGGTCAAGAGCATGTGTGGGTGATCACTCTCCTCTCTCGTCCCCCCCCCCCCCCCTTCCCACTTCTCTCATTTCTCTCCTCTCTTCCATCTTCCTCCACTCAAGGCAGATGTCTCCCACATTGAGTCTGGTTCGAGAGGTTTCTTCCAGTTAAAGAGTTTCTTCTCTCCACAGTTGCCGAAGTGCAGCTCGTTGTGGGAACTGTTGGGTTTCTAAAGCCTCGACCTTAATATGTAAAGTGCCTTGAGATAATGTATTTTATGATTTGGCGCTATACAAATAAAATGTTACTGAATGACTCCTGCACAGACTCTGACTCCAGTTGATGTGAGGTTGTGTCAGTGTGACAGACACGGAGCTGATCATTACATCAACACTGTCACAGTCTGTCAACATGTTGATGAGTTCACAGAGCAGGAGGAGACAGTTCACCCCCCCCCCCGTGTTTCCTCTGCTGTCAAAACACCTGGCTCAGGTGAAGCTGCTGATAAACAATCAATTACATCTATTTAGAGCCAGAGACAAGTGACCTTGCTGACCTGCAGCAGACAAACATCTCTTACCTTCTCTGCTCCGAGCCGATGACTCAAGTCCAGACCTGTAGTTCCAGGAACCACAGTCCTGCTCTGTGAAAATAAAAATAACACAAAGCTGTAAAAAATGATCTAATGATGAACCAATTATGAAAACAGTAATTAGTATTAGACTAATTAAACAGTAAATGACAGACAGAGGCCACAGATATTCAAAACATTTATGTGGCTATCAGGCGATAAAACAAATCAACACATCAACATCAACCAGACAAACAGTCCACAGGTCTACGACAGTCAACACTACAAAGAGTCTGCACACGAGCAGTGATGAAATGAGTAATAATAAACTTTATTGATAAAGCACCTTTCATAAAATAGGTTTACAAAGTCAGACATAAAAACAGATGGTGCAATTACAAGTTTAAACAAGTTAATGTAATAAACAGTGGACACAACAGTTCTACAGTGTCTGACACAGCAGAACTGCAGCCCCCCCACCCCACCCCCCCCCCCCCCCCCACCACACACACACACACACACACACACACGGTGCTGGTATGTGCTTTCACTAGGTTCAGAGTCTGATGGGGATCAACTCTGAGCTACAACAGCAGCTGAGGAGTGAGAGGAGCCACAGATCTGAGAACAGCTGCTGTGAAACAGATGTGTGACGAGTCTGAAGGCAGCTGCACTTTACATCACATCGAAAACTGAACATGAAGCTGTAGTTCGGATCCAAACCTCTGAACGACATGAAGCGATAGAGCAAACAGAGAGAGCTTCAGTCAGTGTGTTCATAAACTCATGTTTGTTAGGAACTGACGATCAACTCTGCTGTGTAGAAAACAAACGTCTGTTTTAACCACACAGTTCCACAGTGTGTATTTATCACACAGGAACAGACTGATGCCAACCACCACCAGGTAAATCGGTCACGTCGGGGGGGCATACAGCTCACCCGGTAGAGCTGCCGCCTCACCCGTAGCGGCCCAGGCTGCGGCCCTATGCTGCATGTCTTCCCCCGCTCTCTGTCTCCCCCCTTCAAGCTTGCCTCGCCCCCCCCCCCCCCCTTCACAGCTTGCTCTCTGCCCCCCCCCCCCCCCCCCCCTTTACAGCTTACTCTCTGTCCCCCCCCCCTTCACAGCTTACTCTCAGTTCCCCCCCCCTTCACAGCTTGCTCTCTGTCTCTCTCCAAATAAAATAATAAAAGGCCGAAAAAATACATTAAAAAAATAACAATAATCTGTGACGTCACACGCTGTGAAGACAACACTGAGACAACATGCTAAAAAACAAGAGACACTTTCACATCTGATTTAACTCGAACTGCTTCTTCATGAACAGTCCCCTCAACATCATCAACATGAGGACACAGGATGTAGAGTTCTGTTGGTTTCTTCAATTGTTTTCATTTCAACATATTAACAACCAGATTAAACTTCATGTTACTGCGACTGAATGTGATTCTTTTTAAACTAACAAGAAACCGGCCGGGTACTGCCCCCTGCTGGACCGCCTCAGCGGTACACTGTGGTGGACAATGGTCTGAACCACCGGGTGCAGTCCAATAGTCCATTTTGCTCAGGAGGGTTCAGAATGAGTGAAATGACCTGGAAGTATTTCAGCAGCCTCCTTAGTGAGAGATGTTTGAATTCTCCAAATGATGAGGACAAAAGATTCAATGCTTATAACTCATTTCCTTCAGCGGAGGAAACAATGAACCATCATTTATCCAGATCATGATCGATTATCTATTAATCAAATAATTATTTCTGGAGGTAAAACTGAGTCTCAACGTGTCAATGAAAATATTATTAATAAAATGACTATTTTCCAAAACCGACAGATATTCAGTCTGTCATGTGACAATGAACCAGTGAGTGTTTGATGGATCAATAAATATTATTAACTGTGTTCTGATGATGGAAAGAATATTTGATTGACAGCAGGAGTCTCCCAGTGACATCCACAGTGATCCATCACCTGAACCACCTGACCCACAGGAACTAATGAGCTGCTCACAGTGTTATTACAGAACGTGTTCTCACTCCGTTACACGCTCTACAGAATGTGCACAGTTCAGGACACGCACAGTTACACAACATGTAGCTGCAGGGGAGACTCACAAACACAAGCAGACAGTTTTACTGCATGAGCTGAAATTCACCCCCCCCCCCCCCCCAGGACACAATACTGTGTCAGTCAGAAAACAGCACCGGCAGGAGGTAAATCACAGACAACATGTTCCAGTCGTATCAGTTTCTGTGTTAATGTTCACTAACAGGGAAACTTTGAACATAGTGATCTTTATATTTAAATTCTAAATATTTGGTAAAATGTGTGTATTCTTTTTAATAATACATTTTATGGTTAACCTGTAAAATATCAAGTCAATTAAATGTCTGTGTCTGGAGGGTTTGATGACATCTTAGGAATCAATGTAATCAATATATCAATGAATCTAGAGAATAATACATACCAGACCAGTCAATAATAAAAAAGAGAACAATAAAAGAAAGTTAAGATAATATATATATGTTCAAGAATCTCAAGCCCGGGAGTCGGCGGAGAGAATGATCTGTCACAGGGGAGGAGACTAGAAAAGGGGAGGCGATATAAAGGCTGGGTGTCCCTTTGTTTGAGAGATTTAATATAAAATAATCCTAGTGATGTTTTCATGAGTGTGTTTGATCTAAATTATACAAAGTGTTGTTTTATTTACCCTAGAATGGGCCCTTTATATTTAAATACTTTATATTTACATCAGGGGGGGTCCGCTCTATGGAGGCCGCCATGTTTCTTGTAGTAGCCCAGACTGGACAAACTAAACGCTTTGAGTATTTATGAAAACTGAAGGTTACCACCGGTTCTCTTTCATGTTTGGAGGGGGGAGGATGAGGTGAGGGGCGTTCAGCTGCAACATGACACTTCACCACTAGATGTCACTAAATTCTACACACTGAACCTTTAACCGAGAGGATGCATCAATATGTAAGCAACCGTATGCACTTTTGTTGTTGTTTTTATTGTTTTGGCATTGAAAGATATTGAGTTGTGCTTTGTTCATTGAACAGAAATCATCATTACACCATCCTCCTCCATCAACCTTACCACTAATAAATGGTCCAAGAGCTCTTGGATCCTTGTGTTTGGATGTGCACACCAGCTAGAGGGTCTATGGTCCAGTGATACGGCACAACCGAATCAAATATAAATAACTGTCAACTAGCAGCCTCCATCAGCTAACTTACTGTCAACTAGCAGCCTCCATCAGCTAACTTACTGTCAACTAGCAGCCTCCATCAGCCAACTTACTGTCAACTAGCAGCCTCCATCAGCTAACTTAGTGTCAACTAGCAGCCTCCATCAGCTAACTTACTGTCAACTAGCAGCCTCCATCAGCCAACTTACTGTCAACTAGCAGCCTCCATCAGCTAACTTACTGTCAACTAGCAGCCTCCATCAGCCAACTTACTGTCAACTAGCAGCCTCCATCAGCCAACTTAGTGTCAACTAGCAGCCTCCATCAGCTAACTTACTGTCAACTAGCAGCCTCCATCAGCCAACTTACTGTCAACTAGCAGCCTCCATCAGCCAACTTAGTGTCAACTAGCAGCCTCCATCAGCCAACTTAGTGTCAACTAGCAGCCTCCATCAGCTAACTTACTGTCAACTAGCAGCCTCCATCAGCCAACTTACTGTCAACTAGCAGCCTCCATCAGCTAACTTAGTGCCAACTAGCAGCCTCCATCAGCTAACTTACTGTCAACTAGCAGCCTCCATCAGCCAATTTACTGTCAACTAGCAGCCTCCATCAGCCAACTTAGTGTCAACTATTAGCCTCCATCAGCCAACTTACTGTCAACTAGCAGCCTCCATCAGCTTACTTACTGTCAACTAGCAGCCTCCATCAGCCAACTTACTGTCAACTAGCAGCCTCCATCAGCTAACTTACTGTCAACTAGCAGCCTCCATCAGCCAACTTAGTGTCAACTAGCAGCCTCCATCAGCCAACTTAGTGTAAACTAGCAGCCTCCATCAGCTAACTTACTGTCAACTAGCAGCCTCCATCAGCTAACTTAGTGTCAACTAGCAGCCTCCATCAGCTAACTTACTGACAACTAGCAGCCTCCATCAGCTAACTTAGTGTCAACTAGCAGCCTCCATCAGCTAACTTACTGTCAACTAGCAGCCTCCATCAGCTAACTTACTTTCAACTAGCAGCCTCCATCAGCTAACTTAGTCAACTAGCAGCCTCCATCAGCTAACTTAGTGTCAACCAGCAGCCTCCATCAGCTAACTTACTGTCAACTAGCAGCCTCCATCAGCTAACTTAGTGTCAACTAGCAGCCTCCATCAGCCAACTTACTGTCAACTAGCAGCCTCCATCAGCTAACTTACTATCAACTAGCAGCCTCCATCAGCTAACTTACCGTTAAACGCCCGCTGCTAACATGCTAACTAGCACCAAGCAGCCGTTAAACATGTGCTAACATCACAGCTAGCCGAACATGCTAATTAGTTAGCTGCGCCAGATGAATGAGCGGAGCAGGCTAAGCTAACATGCTAGCAGCCATGTGTTCCCTCCTCCATCCTGCGGACTCACGTCGAACATTACAAATCTGTTTTAATCCGTTTCACTGGTTCCACTCACTTTCACCGGCAGGTCACCGGGAGTTCACCGGGAGTTTACCGGGAGTTTACCGGGAGTTTACCGGCAGTTTACCGGCAGTTTACGGGCAGTTTACCGGGAGTTTACCGGGAGTTCACCGGCAGGTCAGCTGTCCGGAGCCTCTGCGTTACAGATCAGGTTGAACTTCCCTCCAATAGGTAGAGTTCACGCGCTCATACCCTGCCTCTGATTGGCTTAGCGTCATAGCTCCCCCCATCTGTAACCAGTCATCACTCGCCATTCCTAAAGCTGAGCCAATCAGAGGCAGGTTCAGGGGTTTTCAACATCGTTCATCATATTTTAACAATCTGAGGTAAACTACACTACCCACAATCCTCAGGTGCAACACCTGTGACTGTTGGAGCAAGCTGTTGTCATGGTGATGTTTACCACTACCGTGTGTTACTACACTATACACACTATGAAACACTATATACACACTACAATATAACACAACACTAGTCCAGAAGAAGCAGCCGGAAGGATGATTCATGATGGATTATGGGATGTGTAGTTTCTTGAACCTTTGACCTCTGAAATGTCAATGGGGAAATGAACGAGCTCTAAAACCTCACATGCTCCCACAATGCAACAGGTCAATAACAGAGTCACTTCATCAGCTGGGGGGGGGGGGTCAGGGACAGTTTCCCTCGTCCACATCTGTCTGACATCGAACATGAGATACGTGCTTCAAATGTTGTTTAGATCAAAACCCACATTAATTATCATTTTAAAACTCAGTTCATCCTCGTTTGACTCAGGACAGGGAACATCTGTAAGTGAGTGTGACAAACATCTGTAAGTGAGTGTGACAAACATCTGTAAGTGAGTGTGACAAACATCTGTAGGTGAGTGTGACAAACATCTGTCAGTGAGTGTGACAAACATCTGTAAGAGAGTGTGACAAACATCTGTAAGAGAGTGTGACAAACATCTGTAAGTGAGTGTGACAAACATCTGTCAGTGAGTGTGACAAACATCTGTAAGTGAGTGTGACAAACATCTGTAAGTGAGTGTGACAAACATCTGTAAGTGAGTGTGACAAACATCTGTAAGTGAGTGTGACAAACATCTGTAAGTGAGTGTGACAAACATCTGTAAGTGAGTGTGACAAACATCTGTAAGTGAGTGTGACAAACATCTGTAAGTGAGTGTGACAAACATCTGTAAGTGAGTGATGATACAGTCCTGATTTTAAAGAACTGGTGGATTCCTCAACACAGGTACAAAATCAGATGTCAATTCAAAAAATATGTCACCTTGACATTTGTTTAACATATTTAACAGCTTCATTTATTTGTCTCAGAATCATTAAAGACGAGTTTGATCAGAAAAATACACCTCACATTTATTGACGCCAACATGTTGACACAAAGTTTTCATTTGAATTTGGAAACAAGGAATCACAGATGAAACTCAAAGACTCGGCAGCTCGTCTGTGATCGACGAGAGCTGGTACGGACGTGATGCGTTCAGGTTCCTTCTGTCAGATCCACTTCAGGTATCTTTTCAGTGTAAAGGCCTTTTCTAGAAGCAGCAGCATGTTTCTCTTACTTCGGTCACTGGGAGACAACGCGGGGACGGGACGGGGGACAAAGGTCTCCAGCAGCTGCTGCAGCACGACACGTTCAGGGACCTGGAAATCTGAACGCCTGGGGCACCATGAGACCTGCTGGTGGAGACTAATGAGTGAAATCTGTAATATAATAATATAATATCTGATCCTTTAATTTGTTCACAGGGATTATTGATCTGCAGCTGGTTCCTTGTGCTGTGTTCAGGTCACATGGAAGTTTCATAAATATCTAAGAAGGACGGACACGGAATCTGAGAAGATAATCAAACCCAGACGTGATGATCCTGTGCTACATTATCATCCTTGTTGCTTTGCTACCAGTGTAATAAAAGGTTCTACATTTAGACGAGTGCCGCTGAGTTGTCTCTTCCTGTGGTCCATGCTGATATGGATATGGACAACAGTTGAACAGCAGAGTTATGAGATGCTGTGCTGTTGTATCGTTATTTGATGTTGTGTTGAGTTGAGTTGCTGCAGCAGCTGCTGGACTTTGTGCGACAGAAGCTGTAACACAAACTGACTCTTTGGCAAAACAAGACAAACAAACTTCAGATTCAGTGTGAAAACATTCTGCTGGTGAATAATGAACTACACACACACACACACACACACACACACACACACACACACACACACACACACACACACACACACACACACACACACACACACACACACACACACACACACACACACACACACACACACACACACACACACACACACAGCGACACAGAGTAAGGCAGTTATAGACAGACACGCACTGTCTACATGTTCATGAAGCTTTTACACTTTGGTCTTTGAAAACAAGCGACTCAGTCGATCTTTACAAACGACGCTCGACACGTCGACAGAGATAAGGCTTCGAAACACTTCTGTCCCCAACTGCAGGTGGCGCTGTGCACACACATCTTCACTCACACCATTACAGGACAGTTACACTTTATTACAACATGAGTCTTTGTCACTCAGCATGTGAACTGGTCCACGATTAAAAAGACTGATTATCTGTAGATGATCAATACTTCACTGGTTTTTCTAAAAAGCGGCATCAACACTTTAAGATGATTCACTATAAATGTAATATTTATAATATTTAAAGTTAAATTTATCTCATCATGAACATCAGCAGAGATGTTCAAGTACAAATCTATATATTACTTCCTGTCATTAAACGTGTTGTCGTCTCCTACGAACAGGAAGTGTGACATGTGACTCCACTGACAAAAACACAACATCACATTAAACTGAACGAACAGATGAGGAACAGCAGGACGGATGAGACAGAAACGAGTCATGTGACGAGACACAAGAAGCTCTGAACACAAATGTCTCGCCACCACCTTCACCTACTCTGATGGATTTAAGCGATAATGGGAAGTTATAATTCCAGAGCGCTTTCTGATTGGACGCAGAATGAGTGAACGATCGTGAGTGAATGATGAGTCATCAGTGTTTTACAGGAAGAGAAAAGACAGAAATTTAGATGTAAAAATACCAGAATGTTGGTTTTACAACAAGAGAAAATGAACAGTTAACCAGAGTCACAGGATTCTACCTGGAACACGTATTAATCAGGTCATGTGACCTGTCACGTGTGTGGGTGGTGACGTTAACGAGCTCAGGCGATTAAACATCTCTGAAGCAAGTGGGCGGAGCGGAGGCTGTGATTGGACGGATGATTATCATATCAGAATAAGGGCACAGTCAAATAAAAGCAAATGTATCAATGGCGAACCTTCCCCTC
Organism: Reinhardtius hippoglossoides; assembly: GCA_006182925.3. Lineage (NCBI taxonomy): Eukaryota > Metazoa > Chordata > Actinopteri > Pleuronectiformes > Pleuronectidae > Reinhardtius > Reinhardtius hippoglossoides. The sequence goes on from CM031670.1 coordinate 1,478,349, forward strand.
CCGTTCACTTGTGAGTGGGGGGGGCAAATAAACCTTTATTTCCTGTGACAAAGTGAATCCGCTGCTTGACTTCAGGTGGAGTTTCACTTTGGTGAAATTTGAGCTGCTACATTCATGTGTGAGTGACCTCGGGTGAGAACTGACAGGCGAGCTGGTTCCTTATTGGACGACCTTCGTGTGCGTTACAGCTGGGTGGGGCCTCGGCTGTGTGGCTCGCTGCTGCCTGCGGGGGGGGCTGACACCAGGCTTCTCAGGTAGACACAGGGGTTCCTCCTCCCCCCTGAGCCAGGGGTGGAGCCTGGAGGAGGTGGTGGTGGGGGCAGGGACCCGGGGGGCCTCGGAGATGACATGAGCGGCCTCAACTCCTGCGCTGCCGCAGACTCCTCCTCCTCCTCTTCTTCCTCCTCCTTCTTTTTCTTCTTCTCCGAGAAGATGAAGGAGCCCTGTGACACCTGTGCTCCGATGGAGGAGGTGCTGCTCCCTAAACTGCTGGGTGGGGTGTAGGAGGCCGGGCGGGGCCCTCCCAGTCTGGAGAGGGCGCTCACGCGGGGGTGGATGGGCTCGACAGGGGCTGGTGGCGAGGAGATGCTCTCCAGGGAGGAGATGCTCTGGTTCCAGGCCTGCTGGAGGTCGACAGGGATGATCTTTGTGGCCTCCACAGACACACAGGGGGGGGTGGAGCCCACACCACCCTTCCACGGTAATTGGCTGCCTCCGCTGATGGGTGAGGGGGGGGCGGCGGTGGGACTCTGAGCCCCGTCCAGAGCTGCTGGGACTGAGGGAGGAGACACAACGAGAGGATGGTTAGAGTCTAAACTGCTCCTGTCTCTGGCAATAAAGGTTCGGGGGGGTCAGATCATCAGTGTGATCAATCACAGAGAAACTGGAACAGCTGCTGTCGTCATCACGTTAACACAAACTTTGAAACTTTATTGAAAGTCAGGTTTGAGAACAGGTGATAAAACCACGATGAGCTGCAGCTCAGCTGGAGGTCGACTCCTCTGCCGCCAGCAGTGTGACCGGTCATGTGACTGATCTCACCTGATGTCGGTCGGTCGACCTGACGAGCGACAAACGTGATGCCAACGTCTTCATCCTTCTCCGGGTCTGAGTGTTCTGCTCTGTCCTCCTCCGACTCCACAGGAACGACCACTGGATCTGAACACACACACAACTCGTCAGTGCACAGACACGCCCCCTGATGGCGGTCAGGTGTATTGAAGGTGAAGGGCCCCGCAGAGGCCCCTGAGCGCTCGGACCTCCCATCCCTGTGCGTTACCTTTGTCCTGCCAGCTGACGTTGCGTCTGGGTTTGTCGCCGCCGTCGTCTTTGGTGTCAGATCCTCGCCGCTGTCGAAAGAAGAATAAACCCGTCAGCTCACCTGCAGCTGTGTGTGTGTGTGTCTGTGTGTGTGTGTGTGTGTCTGTGTGTGTGTCTGTGTGTGAGGTAGACCTTCTTGAGGCTGCGCTCCTTCTTGTGTCGTTTGTGTCTGGTGGACTTGAACGTCTCCATGCGACTCTTCATGTTTCTCTGGAAAACCTCCCGATCCTGACGCTCCTTCTCCCCCAGAGGCATGAAGTGTCGACTGTAGTGAGACTGATACTGAACAAACACAACACAGACACACAACACAGTGAGTACACAACATATAACCCACAGACACAACACAGAAACAACACAGTCCTTATAGAAACTCTGTGTGTGTGTGTGTGTGTGTGTGTGTGTGTGTGTTTTACCCGTCTCCTGGGTTTGTACAGGTTTCCTGCGAGGACATGATGTGTCTCTGAGTCCTCCTCCACTTTGGCTCCGGGGACGTTATCAATCGCCTGGAGGTCCAGACACACACCGCTGCCGTTCTCACGCCTGGAACACGCAGACAACAAGTAAACAACACGTAAACAACACGTAATCAACACAACACCGAGCCTGGAAAAGACCACATTGTCCTTCAGATAACTAAACACACATTCAACTAAAGACCACACAGTGTCATGGATAAGTAGTTGACGATTGACTTCAAAACAGTTCTCCATGATGGCCGAAACACTGGCCCTGGGCAGACACACCACACACACACACACACACACACAACACCACACAGGACACTCAAAACAGCTCACCATAGAAAACACACACAACATTCCCACCCACACACACACACACACACACACACACACACACACACACACACACACACACACACACACACACACACACAGGTCAAAGGTTAAAAACTGTCCTCACATCAGCTTTCCCTGTTTCTCCTCTTGAAGGCCACATCTCCCATAATCCCTCAGTTCTCTACACAAACGTTGTTGATATTGATTGCGGGTCTGACGTCGCCGGTCACACTTTCCCTCCATGTGAAGACTCGCTGCAGATTTGCTTCGCCGCAGGAAGCGAGTGTTTCATTAACCTGCTCGTTTGCACAGAAACGAGCAGAAGGTGAAAGTTCACCACTGATACATTCACACACTGAGCTCTCACCAACTAATCATCTGATGAGAGCCTCAGGACTGAAGTGGCGACTCGCTCTCACCTGGTCGATGACGCTGATGGCGTCTCGGATGTTGATCTTCTGATACGCCTCCCACAGCTCGCTCTTCCTGTACACCGACTTCCTCAACAGCAGCTTACTCAGGTAGTTCTTATCAAACTGCTCCCACCTGCGGGCGACACACACACGTGACCACTCGCGTATGACACATGACCACAGACATGATGTCATCAGGATGTCCTCAGGACTGACTTGTCTCTCCAGTGGTGGTATCCCTGCAGGCCTGCGATGTCCTCCACCGCCGTCAGGATGTGATCAAAGGCCTGAGGACACAGGATGACATCATCAAGATATCAAATCAATAACAGGAAGTGACGTGACCACGGAGCTGAGTCTATCAAACATTGAATGATGGAGGGAGAGGGAGCGAGACGACAGGAGCACAGGGGGGTTTCTCGTTGAAGAGGAAGACAAAGGAGAAGAGGAGGAGGAAGAAGGAAGTGTCGTGTCCTCTCACCCTCTCGTGGATCTCCTCGTTGATGGTCGGTTTTCTGCTGGTGGAACGAGGAACTTTGAGCCAATTCACCAGAGGTTTGATGGTCAGGCCCTGACAACAGGAAATGAACGTGTGACACAGACGATGACCTCAACACCACAAACCAATCAGAAACCAGGACACGTTCACACAACCTTCAGACGTCATACAACACACAAACACACACACAAACACACACACTGCAGTGAACTCAGCTCTCACCTGGAACATGACCGTGAAAAACACCACCACGATCGTCGTGGCAACAAAGTAATCTTTGGCTTTGACGCGCTCGCCGTCCAGCAGCACCACCAGAGCGAACGCCACCGCTCCCCGCAGGCCACCGTACGACATCACCACCTGGTCGATCTTGTCCAATGGGACGAGGCGGAAGCGGTTGAGAACCCAGGTCTGACCGATCACACCTGGAGAACAGAGGTTACCATAGGTCGGTTACAGATGGACAGAGGGCGGAGGTCACAGTGTTGGAGGAGGCGAGGGAGGGACTGACCCATGGCTCTGAAGACGAAGATGAAGACGAGGGTGCAGGACACCAGGCCTGTGTCCCAGGCCCACTTGGTCTTGTCCACGGCTGAGATCCCCAAGAAGATGAAGATGATGGTTTCAGCGATGCTGGCCAGAGTCTTCATCGTGTACTTGACCGTGGTCCGAGACTTCTGGGAAATGTTGGCCTCCACGTATTTATTGGCTCCAATGCCACAGAAGGTCATTCTGATTAGAGGACAAGAGGGACACTGTCTCTATGTGTGTCTCTATGTGTGTCTCTTGGTGTGTGTGTGTGTGTGTGTGTGTGTGTGTAGATGAGAGGAGATGGGACCTAATTAAATATCAATCTACACTAAGTAGTCTCGTTGTAAAAGACTGAATTGAACTGAACAGCAGCTGTTAGCAAAGCAAACAGGGTCAGTCACACTGGGATTGATTCTCCAGCTGAGGCTGAAGAGGGTCATGTGATCGAAGGCTGTGTGTGTGGCTCATGGAGGTTCTGCTCATTCTGGTGGACTTACGACAGGATGGCGGACAGCGAGAAGAGCTCGGCGGTCAGGTACGCCAGGTAGACCAGCAGGAAGACGAAGAGCGGCTCGATGATGCGGACCTTCTTAGTGAAGCGAGTGATGAAACCCAGGATGACGGCAAAGAACAGACCCACCAGAGTCCCGCCGATACTGACGATGAGGAAGGAGGCTGCGCAGGGGGGAGATGATGAAGATGAGTGAGCTCCAGAAGAGAAGATGACACTTTCATCGTCTCTGTGAACTCACCAACTCCTTTGAAGTAATCTGCCGTCTGAACGTTCTCCGCTCCGACCTCCACGAAGGAAATGTAGACTTTATATAAAACCTGCAGCAGAGAGAAGCCGCAGGTCAGACATGATGACGTCACACCAGAGTGTGTGTGAACCAGAGTGTGTGTGAACGTGTGTTGTGTGTGTGTGTGTGTGTGTGTGTGTGTGTGTGTGTGTGTGTGTGTGTGTGTGTGGTGGTGACTGCGCTGCACTGATGTCACTTCCTGTCAAGCACAGATGATGAATCGTCATGGAAACATGTAGAATGTTGTTCCTGCGGCTGCAGTTTCAGTTTCCCACACTGAGTTGTGTTGGTGGGATTAGCTCAAATTCTGAGTTCTGCGGAGGATTAGAAAGCTGCAGAGTTAATCTGCTGGAACTCTTTAATCTCACGTTACTGAGTCAATGTGAATTCTTTCTGCGTCGCTCAGTTTTTCAAAATAAAATTCTCTAACGTGTTGGAACGTTTGACTCAGAAGAAAAGTCAGAACGTCTCCGCTGCTGAGACGAGGATCAGACTTCAGGTCTGTGACAATAAACCATATTCTGGTTTTATATTTCAATGATGGGTTAGTTTATAGACAATCACACACACACACCTAGTAAGCCTCTCTTACATATGTTTAACAGTGTCTAATCTGTTTGAAGAGACAACAGTGGTTATCTGTGATCACAACCTGTGTGTGTGTGTGTGTGTGTGTGTGTGTGTGTGTGTGTGTGTGTGTGTGTGTGTGTGTGTGTGTGTGTGTGTGTGTGTCTCACCACAGTGACGGCGTCGTTGAGCAGTGACTCTCCGAACACGATGATGAAGAGCATGTCGTTGATGTGAACCTCCTCGAACACGGCCAGCACCGCCACCGGGTCCACGGCCGAGATCAACGCTCCGAACAGCAGGAAGTCCATGAGGTCGGCCTGCACACGCTCATCTGCGCACGCACACACACACACACACACACACACACACACACACACAGGAGACGCAAATTCTATTTGTTGGTACCTGAACGTGTCATAGTTACAGGATGACATCACAGATCAATATCAGAGTCTCCAGGTAGCTGACCCTCCCTGACCCCCAGTTACTGACCCTACGACCCCTGTAACTGACCTATGACCCCCAGCAGTTTGGCGGCATACAGGCAGAAGCCGGTGCAGAAGGCGTTCCACAGCGTCCCGACCACGGCGTACGTCAGGATGGCCCCCAGGTTGTCGAAGAAGAGGCGGGCGGGCATGAAGTACCCGGCGTCGCCCACGATGGTCGGCAGGAGGAAGAGGAAGAAGAGGGCGGGCTCCAGCTGATACAGCTGCTTCTTATTGGCTATGAGGACGATGCCGCCCAGGACCAGGCCCAGCAGGATGAGCATGCAGCTCTCTGGGACCACGGTGGTGAAGCGCTGGGAGAAGTGGAACACTGCAGGAGAACCAGGAAATAGAGTGAGAGACACACTCACACAGCAGCTGATCCAACGCCACCGCGACCTCGTCCCTGTGGTCGCCCTCCTACTGCTGATTGGATAAAGGAAACACTCGCTTGGCTCTCATTGGCCGGCTGTTGAGGAAACGTTTCTGAATGAATAAATAAATGGACGCAAGGAGGGAAAGCGAATCTGACATCATTCTTTTATTTTACATGTCAAAACATGTCGTACACACACACACACACACACACACACACACACACACACACACACACACACACACACACACACACACACACACACACACACACACACACACACACACACACACACACACACACACACACACACACACACACACACACACACAGGGGAAAACGACCGAGACGTAAGGATAATAATCCTCTGGATCCTTCTCTGAACAGCATATCCCAAGATGCATTGTGCTGGTGACGAAGTCGCTCTGCAGATGGCTGAGCTGCAGCTGCACTTTCTCAAAGGAGCTGAGGATGCAGTTCTAAATACAGGTGTGAACGCACTCAGATATAGATCAGATCCCAGCAGACCACATTCAGAGGTGTGGGACACATGTGTCCACAGTGTGACCACGAACCCGTCCTGGGACACACATGGAGGACGTCCTCCTCAGGGGACGTCTCTGAGCCGCTGCAGTTTCACGACCAATCAAACGTGTAGTTTCTCTTCTCGTTGATCAACACAGATCACAACATATTGATCCAAACTTTTATTAAAGTGACTCTCCTGACCCCCCCCCCCACACACACACACACAGTGCGATCATACACATCTGGAGGCTCAGACTAACTAACACAAATGACGTGTGTGTTCATTTGCATGTGGAGACGTGAGATCCGATCACAAGTGGCAGGTGTGAACTTATCGCTGGCCACGTGTGATCGGATCTCTCAGGACAGATGTTCATACCAGATGTGTGAGAGTCTCACTCGGCCTTCGTCCTCTGAAGAACTGATGAAGACAAATACACAGACTGACCCTTTAAATCGATTCCAAACATTCCAACAGCATCAAGATCAGATGTAACTCGAATCGTCCTGATGTTGACGTGTCCGTGTTCATACACTGAACATGTGACAGTTACATCTGTACGTGTTTCTATGACGACCGCTTGAGGAAACGCAACCATGTGGTCATATTAAGAGAAAGTGAACGAGTCTTTAAATGTCTCAGTGGACGTCTCACATCAGCCAGCAGCAGCGTGCGCTCACGTCTCAGGAGACGAGCTGACGCAGCTCAGAGACTCAGGGACCATGTTCCACAACAACACCTGAAATATCATCTCCTCGTAAAGAGTGTCGTCAAACAGCTGCTTATCTCCAGATGGGTCAGCGCTCTCTCTCTTTCAGCCCCGGACACAAACATCTGGAGGAAACAGGGACTATTTCCAGTGGCGCCTTCGTCCACAGAGTCTGAGTGTTGGTCTGAGTCTAGATAGACGGCCGTGTGTTGGCTGGTGCTGATCTACAGTGCGTCTCTGTTCACAACAAGAAAACAGTCAAACATTGAGCGTCAGATAATTGTGCGACAGGTTGAGTTGTCATCACATGAGGATAGAGAAGTGGATTCATCGGAGTGAACAGAGCCTGAGTGTGAGTGTGTGTGTGTGTGTGTTTGTGTGACATTATCACATTAATGAGCAGCATGTATATCTTGTTAATGTCCTGCAGCACAGTGAGTCACCAGCAGCAGGAAACATGACACTGTGTGTGTGTGTGTGTGTGTGGTGTGTGGTGTGTGTGTGTGTGTGTGTGTGTGTGTGTGTGTGTCTGTGTCTGTGTGTGTGTGTGTCCACAGAGCCATGACAGAAGAACAGAATGTTTAATGAAAGACGGGGAGACGGAGACAGAAGCTGTTTTCAGACACGTCCTGAAGATCGGACATGTTCCTCACATGTTCTCCTTCAACCCGCTAGTAAAATGTCCTGAAGCTTCCCAGAGAGCGAGTGGACGTGAAACTGGAAGAACAAACATCTCAGGATGAAGAAGAGGAGCCGTACACGTAGAAGACGAAGACGTCAACTTGGAAACACGAGGAGGTTCCAGATCTTCTGGTGCTGAGGGCCAACGCCGGTGTGGACGAGCTGGAAACAACAACACTGATCTTTCCACAGCAGAGTTTATACGTCATGTCCGGCCTCCTGCTGCTCTACAGGCTCCGCCCCTGCTGCTCTACAGGCTCCGCCCCTCGCCTGGATGTCCCCACATGTTCCTGTTGGTGTGAAGGAGTCGACCCGACAACCTGCTTCTTCACAAACTAACTCCAGGAATGTTTTCTAGAGTTCGTGTCTGAAAGCAGCTCCAGAGTTTGACCTGTTTACTCATCACTTGATGTTTTTCAGTTTCCTGGCTCCAGTTGAAGTTTGATTCATATCAATGTAAACGGAGTAAACAGGATTCACTCCGGATTAAACCTGTGACCACTTGGTTTTATATCAGATTCATGGTTAGTTACATGGACAGTCTTTATAAAGTAGGTGTGTGGTTCTGTTTCCAGTGGACCAGAACTAGAACCAGGATCAGGATCAGGACCAAACCCAGAACAAGAACCAGAACAAGAACAACCAGAACCAAACCCAGAACAAGAACAACCAGAACCAGAACCAAACCCAGAACAAGAACCTGAACCTGAACAACCAGAACCAAACCCAGAACAAGAACAACCAGAACCAGAACCAAACCCAGAACAAGAACCTGAACAAGAACAACCAGAACCAAACCCAGAACAAGAACCAGAGTAAAGTGACAGTGTTTCACTTGAGATTACACACACACACACACACACACACACACACACACACATACATACACACATACACACACACACACGCACACACACACACACTTACAGATCTTGGCCACGCTGGCCACCAGGAGCCAGATGGCGATGATGAACGGGGTCTGGACGTAGCTCCACTCCCACTGGACCACCCGGTACCCGCCGCCGTGATGATGCGGATCCCCCTCCT
>CM031670.1:1492108-1507108 GCA_006182925.3 Reinhardtius hippoglossoides
TGACGACGGCTGACCCAGGAACAGCAGGAAGGAGTGGAACCTGACACACACACACACACATCTGTGTAGCTCTGTGTATTGTATGTGAACACATTGTATTCAGTGTGTGTCTCTGCTTGTGTGTAATTGTGTGTGTGTATAAATGTGTGTGTGTGTTTGTGTGTGTAGTACCTGTTAATGACCCTGCGGTGCACCACCTTCAGGATGATGATCCTTTGTGTACAGTCCTTCAGGAAGTCCGTCAACTTGTTCTTCAGAACCGCCTTCGTCTCGTGTTTGGCGACCACCTTCAAGTTGTCCCATGATGCTTTGCAGCGTCTCTCCAGCTGCACCAGGTTCTCAGCGAGCAGCTCGAAGTCCACCTGCAGAAACACTCCCGTGTCACAACCTCAACCTCGTCACAGAGCTACACGCAAACACATGACACAGAGCGGTACCTTGGCAGAGCGAGTGATGGCAGGAACCTCCGAGTAGACGTCAGAGGATTCTGGGTAATTTTCCACCACCAGGCTGCAGGTGTGATGGAGCAGAGACTGACGATGAACTGTGTCCTTCACCTCCACCACCTTCTCCAGGTAACCCAGCTCAAAGCCTTTAGCCTGGACACACACACACACACACACACACACACACACACACACACACACACACACACACACACACACACACACACACACACACACACACACACACACACACACACACACACACACACACACACACACACACACACACACACACACACACACACAGGTTGTGATCACAGATAACCACTGTTGTCTCTTCAAACAGATTAGACACTGAGCTGTGTGTGTGTGAGATGTGTGTGTGACATGTAAGTGAGATATGTGTGTGTGTGTCTGTGTGATGTGTGATATGTGTGTGTGTCTGTGTGATATGTGTGTGCACCAGTTGTGTGTTCCTCTCTCTCTCTGTCGTATCCAACATGTGATGATTTACACCCCCTTCATGACATCATCAAACAGCTCATTCTGAGGGTTATTATACAGTGGACTCAGTTTCCCACAATGCATTGTGAAAGTAGTGTACAACTGCTGGTCACTGACCATCATGCATTGCTCTACGTCTGAATGAAAGAGGAGAGAGAAAAGTGATCCTTCACCAAACGTCTGCTGATCTTTGACCTCACGTGAAGAACTAGTGAATCACACGTGTCGATGAGACTTCGTGTTCTTACGCTGGAGCTGTTGAGAAAGTTTCCGATGGCGAGCAGCGTCGCCAAGATCCTCCTGAAGGTCTGATTGGACGCCAGCTGCTCCATGCCCAGCTTCAGGTCAAACAGCGGCTCTGCGATCTCCTGCAGGGGGCGACACAGTCACACGGATTCATGTTAATATTGACCATCAGTCGTCATCTGGGTCACATGACCTCAGTTTGACCTATTGATTCACAGCATGATATCATGTTACCCCACATATCAATAATCACGTGAAGCTGCTGTGTGTGTGTGTGTGTGTGTGTGTGTGTGTGTGTGTGTGTGTGTGTGTGTGTGTGACCTTCTCCAGAGCCTCGTAGTTGAGTTTAAAGGCCCACAGCTGCAGTCGGGGGGTCAGGGCGCTGATGGAGGCCAGGCTGAACAGGAACTGCTCGGCCGTGCCCAGCGGGACGTCGGGATTGGCCTGCTGAGCTTCCTGGATCTTCTGCTTCTCCTCGTCCGTGGGGGTCATGGTCAGGATCTTCTGCTCAACATGGGTGGGGGGTGGGGTTCAGTGACCTTTCACCTCTAACACAGTCGCCATAGACTCAGACAGGAAGTGATCGTTACCTCTATTCCCTCCTTGCTGATGGCGAACTCGTCATAGTTGAGGATGGCGGTCTTGATGACGTGGACGGCCGGCAGCACAGTCATACCGATGTTGATGGCGTTGCTTCTCTTCGAGTCCAGAACCAGAATCTCAGACCTTTTGGTCTCGGGTGCTTTCTGCACATTCAGACACGTGGTGTTAAAATGTCCCTGTGGCAGCTCACACTCAGTGAGCAGCATGAAATGTGAAATCATTCTAATTAAATCATCATTTAGAAAAATCTAAATCAGGACCAGGCCTGGTTACCTTGGTGACGTGGAGCTCCTTGGCTTTAGACTCAAACAGGTGCTCGAGGCGGGCGGTGTCCACCGCGACCTTGTCGAGAGACGCCCACACCGTCCCCCGGCCGAAACGACACTTCTCAGGCTTGTCCGCCTGCTTCAGCTCCCTCCAGAACAACTTCACCGTCTTCTTCTTCTGAGTGGACGCCGCCGAGGACGAGGGGGGAGGAGGAGCACCTGGAGGAGGGGGAGGTGGTGGGGGTGGAGCCATGCCCCCAGGTGGTGGAGGCGGGGGAGGAGGAGGAGGGGGAGCCATGCCTGGGGGAGGAGGGGGTGGGGGAGGGATGCCAGAGAGGCAGGCGGAGGTGGAGTCGAGCGTGTCCATGTCCAACACGTCGATGTCCTCCTCGTCCAGCAGGTCGGAGAAGTCCAGGTCTTTGATGCGCAGGGCGGCGGCGCTCGGCTGCAGCTGGTCCCAGGCGTCGGAGGGGCCCCCGGGGCCCAGCGGGGTCATCTGGGTGGTCTCCAGGCGGCGGGCGGGGCCCTCCACGTCGACGCTGCTCTGCTGCCGGACGAAACGGTTCTGATGGGGACACGTTCACACAGTTTATATGAAGGAGTGAATAAATGTTTTCCCACGTCAGGTTTCATCCCGAGTCACATGACGTCATGTGATCTGAGACACACGTGTCACTCTGACCTGTCGCTCTTCAGCCAGTCGAGCCAGCGCTGCCTGCGCTGCCTGGGCGGATCCTTCCAGCCCCTCCAGCTCCGCCCTGCGGGAGGCGCTGCTCTCGGAGGCTGCAGGCGGCTCCACTGAGCGCGATGTGAAGCTGGACAGACGCTCCAGCACACGCCCCCGGCCGCCATGGTCTGCTCCACCTGAGAGGGGGGAAACACAACAGACGTCTCACTCTGCCTCGGTTTCCAGAAGGGTTGAGGAAAATTCACAGGTGAAAAAGTGAAGCTACAGATTTGTATTCGATGTCTGAGTCGCTCCATGACGTCCACCTCCCAGAGGTCAGAGGTCACGAGGTGCTTTAAATAAAGAGGGTCTCAGTCCGAACCGAAGCTGTGATGTAGTAAACTGTGGATGACGACTGACACAAGAATCTGCTTCAACATATTTAAACGTGTTTTGCTGAACTCGACAGTTTGATCAGTTGTTCACTCGAGCTGAATCTCCGTCAGTGTAGAATCCTGTGCTCTCTCACCAGCCTGGACGCTCCCTGTGTCCTCGCTGGTGGCAGCGGCGGTGGCAGCGGTCGGGCTCAGCGGCACTGAGGCAGCGGTCTTAGAGTAGAGCATGTCCAGCAGGAACTTCTTGTCATCGGAGAGCGTGCTGCACGGACGCTGCACAGGGGCATCTGCACAGGTAGACAAATAACACACAGTTTACTGTCACACACACTAATGAATGACTCGTTATGACTTTCATTCACTGTCCGTCTTCACTGAGGACAGGAGGACCACGTCCCTGGTCTTGACTGTCAGGCTCCAGACAGGAGGCAATACACTGTAAAGACCTGCAGGCACAACTCAGGGCTAAAGGTGACCTACAGTCCACACTGGAGTCTATGTATGAGCTGAGCAGCTGATTAGGGGTCAGATCACAGGCTCTCACATTCAGGGACCCCGAGCAGAGGCTTGTGGGTAATGAGTTCCTTACCGGGGTCATTCTGCGAGTCGGAGAGTCCGTTTGCGTCCGAGCTGCTGGAAGCTGCAACAACACGAACATGTCACAGTGTTGTAATGTTTCTTTGGAGGTAAATGTATATTTCTGTTTCCTGACCGTGACGTGAGGGCTCTGTGGCCCCTCCCCCCCCTCCTCCTCCTCCTCCGCGGGCCGAAAGCTCGGGGTTATGATGTCATCAGACGAGGACAGCCTGGACTGGCTGAAGTGTTTACTTCTTCTCTTCTTCTCCCACTGTGTCGCGGCCAGGCTGCGCAGGAAGTTACCTCTGTGGGGGGGTGAGATGGAGTCAACATGGCCGACACACAGCAGAACGTTCTGATGTGTTTGACTTTCAGCTTCAAAATTAATTGATCACTTCATTGATTAGGTTTTTAATTATAAGATAGAAACGATCGTCCTGAACACTGAAGCAGAACATTTCACTTTTTATTTTTATCATTAAATCTCATGTTCAGACTCAAACTGCAGAAAAACATTGAACCCCAGAAACTGACGGTATTATGTGTAATCTGCACCTTCACCACTAGATGGCACTATATCTGTCCCATCTTCAGTAAGAACCACTGTTCACAGAGGAGCGAAGTCCTAAAGTGACGAACACGAAGATGGTTTGAGTCTGAACATGCTGAAGATGACAAACTACAGACAAACAACACGTACAGACGACATGTGAAGGAAGCACGTCAATAATTATCACCAGCTTCATTTTTATTCTTCACGTCAAAACCAAACCAGCTGCAGGCAGATTAGAAAACATCCGAGGATCAGCCCCGCCACCAGCAACGCACACGCACACACACACACACACACACACACGGAAGATTCACTGTCAAACTTAAACATGTATGACAGTTGTGTGCAGCTGTGTGAGGTGTGAGGAAGCACAGAGCTGCTGCTGCTGCTCTCTGTTCTGTAATGAAACATCTGGACTTCATGTCTGTGTTTAGAAGCTTCACAACAACCACAGACACTTGTTCTGATCTGATCCACAACAGATCCAGACCTGCATCTTCTTTTTCCATTTAACTGCAAACAGATTACCACAACCCAGACTGCAACAACACACAGACACACAAACACACTGCGAGGCACCAACAAATGCAGCAGAGCCCGGCCGTCCACCCTCCAGCTCCCAGCATGCAGTGGGGCTGCAGCGGTACTTACTCAAACCTCTTTAGAACCGGCTTGTCCTGTTTTACATTACAGTCATCTGAGCTGCAGAGACACAACACAGAGCTGAACAACACAGACACGCACCAACAGGTTTCCCATCATCCTCAGCTGCTACGACACAAAACCTGATCACAGGTCTGTGAAGGGAGGGGGGGGGGGGGGGGGGGGGGGGGTACGTGTACTCACCAGAAGAGCCAGTCAGACTCCCCAGAGCTGGGGGAGGAACGAGGGAGGAGAAGAAGAGAAAAGACGAGGGAGGAGGAAAACAAAGAGAGAGACAGAAGGATTAGAGCAACAGACAAAACAATATAATATTATATTGGAGAGGAGAGGGAGGGGGAGAGAGGGAGGGGGGGGGGAGGCGAAGAAGAGCCAGTCAGACTCAGAGCGGGGAGGAACGAGGGAGAGAGAGAAAAGACGAGGGAGGAGGAAAACAGAGAGAGACAGAAGATAGAGCAACAGACCAAAGAATATATATATTGAGAGCGAGAGAGGGACGAGAGCGAGAGAGAGCGAGAGAGCGAGAGAGAGAGAGAGCGAGAGCGAGAGCGAGAGAGAGCGAGAACAGTCAGCAGCAGTTTGTCAGAAACAAACCAAAGAGATAATCCATATATTTTACAAACAGGATCCAGAGCCAGAACCAGAAAAGTTTCAAAAATGATGCAGAAAATTGAGAAAACACAAGATCAAGAAAAGATGGAGATGATGAATACATTTAAATTAAAAACATAAAACCCAGAGACGATCCAGAGATAAAGAAATGTTCCAGAACAAACATCACCGCGACATTATGAACAAAGGATCCAAAAATGATCCAGAAATCAGACAGACGGAAAATAAAGATAATCCAGAAATGATCCAGATGTTTCTACATCACAGTTGAATTATTGGAACATTTGTGAAAATCCAGAATAAAACACTGTCACTTTATTCATGTTGATCTACATCTGAAAATATAAAACTGTGATCATCCATCTGCAGCATTGTGGTTACCATGGTTACCACACAGCCCACTTCCTGTTTCACTCACTTGAATCCGCTCTTAGTCTCCGGCTTGGTGCTCGACTGCTCTGGACTCAACTGGGACGACTTCTCCTGAAAGACGACGTCTGTGGAGGACGAGCTGCAGCGCACACACACACACACACACACGCACACACACACACACACACAGAGATTAAATTCATGAATGGTCAGGTATGGGGAGAAAGACTTTCTGACAAATCACCCAACTGCTGCTGCTGCTGTGTGTGTGTGTGAGTTTGACTTGTCTTTGCGGGGACCTTATATAATGATGTCAGTGTCTTCAGGTTTCAGACTGAGTGTCTTCACAAAGACAGAAGAACATGAATCTGACTGCAGCCACCTGAGGGGACGTCCTGTTCTCTGAGGTCAGAGGTCATCACCTCAGCCAATGACTGGTCAGTGTGACTCATGTGAACTGTTTATTTTTTATGATTCAAATGTGAGACTTTTTATGATTCTGAAATTCACAACATGGCCAAAAGTATGTGGACAGCAACAGATTCATCCCTGTGCTGCTGCACTTTACTCTCCAGAGGATTAATCCTTTAATTGAATGACCCACAGAACTGTCCTCTAGCGCCACCCTCAGGTGGCTGTAATGTAAACTGAAGCCTGCAGGAGACACTTCAGACAAACACACATCAGGGTGTTAGTGATGTTTCCACAGCTGCTCTGAGGTCAGTCTCAGTTACAGACCTGCCGGCCGCTGAAGGCTCCTCAGAGATGGAGCTGGTTTTGGAGAATAGCCGGGACCTCCTGCTCAGACCCAGAGCCGACATGTGGTGGCTGAGGAAAGAGCGACTCCTAGTGGTCCAGACACACCGCAGCAGGGGGGGGGGACACCAGTGGTTATATCAGAGACAGAGAACCCACACCAGGTCAAACACAACAAGAAGAACCAGGACCAGATCCCACATTAGATCAGCTGCAATTATAGATAGATCAGTCTGCAGATTATTTACTTGATTAGTGGTTTTGTTGTTTAGTCAAAAACAAACTATGAATAAAGTTGGACTTCATGTCTCCACTTCCTCCCACTATCAAAACCTCTTGGATACAGATCCTGCCACCTTGTGGTGATGCAGTGGTCGTTAGCAGTCGGAGTCTGTGCCGTAGACAGAGCCGCCAATACACACGCTCGACCAATCACAAGTCGGTCTCTGCTGTCAATCACAATAGCTTGGCCTGTTTTCATAAAACCAAATAACTTGTTAAAGCCATGGGGTTGTTGACCTATATTGCAGCCAGCCACCAGGGGGCAGGAGCTTTCATATCGTCCATCTTTATTTACAGTCTATGGTCAGAAACATTTGGAAACACCACAGAAACCCAGAGAAATCTGATTTACAGAGAATAAGAGAGACGGGGGGGGGGGGGGGGGGGGGGGGAATACAAATATCTCACTTCATTCACTTACGGGCTCAATGGCGTCTTGGTGTCCTGCTCTGTGGTCATGGTGCCATTGGCGGCGGTATGGGGGGGCAGCGGAGACCCTCTCTGAGATCCAGACGGGCTGGAGGTGGGACTGTCGGTCTCGGAGGTGAACGGAGACGAGGCCCTGCTGCCGAGTCCCGCCGTGGGGCTGGAGGAAGAGGCGGAGGAGATGGTGGGGGAGATGGGGGTGTTTGCGGTGGAGGGGGAGAAGACAGGGGGGATGGGTGAGGTGGAGGGGGAGGAGCCTGCAGAGGAAGACAGGAGGTCGGGGAGGTTTTGACTGGACGTGCGGCGGCTCTTCCGTCCCTCCTGATCGCTGGAGGCCATCTTTCTTCTTTCTTTACGAAGGTGGGGGGCGGAGTCGTCGACCTCACCGTCCTCGTTTCTCAGAGCTGTCTGCAACACACACACACACACACACACACACACACACACACACACACACACACACACACACACACACACACACACACACACACACACACACACACACACACACACACACACACACACACACACACAGTTCAACTGGAGGCTTCATGTTTCCTGATTGGTGCAGAGATCAGATGATGTCGTTCTTTGTGTGTCTGTTGTTGTGTTGTGTGTGTTGTGTGTTGTGTATGTCTACCTCGTACACGGTGAACTGAGCTCGCAGGTCGGTCTCCGTCGTCTTGTTGTTCATGTGTTTGTAGATGATGTTTTCCATCCCCAGCTGCTCCAGACTGTCTGTGAGGTCGTAGAACGAGTCCTGATCAGGAAGTACTGCCAGAGTCTGACACACGCACGCGCACACACACACGCACACACGCACACACGCACACACGCACACACGCACACACGCACACACGCACACACGCACACACACACACACACACATTAATACAGCTCATAGCTCAGAGCATCCAGATATTGTTCCACATCCTGACTGGACTGTATATTCGCCGTGTTGAGTGATTGTTTAAAACTGGTTTTCTTTTTCTTCACCTTGTTGATGAGCGTCATGGTGAACATGAGCAGCTCCGTGTCGGAGCCGTTTCTCTCCTCCAGAACCTCCGTCACATAACTCCACGACTTCACACCTACAGCACACACAGATATATATATTCACCTTTCATATCCTGCGATGTCACGTGTGTGTGTGTGTGTGTGTGTGTGTGTGTGTGTGTGTGTGTGTGTGTGTGTGTGTACCTCTGCGTGCGTCCACCGTGTTCACAGCGTTGATCAGCAGAGGACTGTTGGACTCTGAATATTCCACAAACACGATGAGAAGCTTCAGAGACGTTTTCACCACCAGACGAGACTGAGGAGAAAACACGTTCACTTATTGTCCAGCAGGTGGCGTCACAGCTTCAACACACCGACTCATCCTGCATCTTAGTCGCTGCTGCTTCAAACTTTCAAACTTTCAAACTGTTCATCGTCTCTGACTTTTTAAATAATCCTGATCTGACGGAGACGGAGTCAGGGTGGACGGACTCACCAGACTTCCTGTCAGAGTGTAGAGCCACTGAACCGTCTCGTTGTGGTTTATCACTCCGTTCATCCCGTCCACGAAGAGCATGATCTGACTGAGAGCTGACCACACACACAGACACACAATCACACACAGACATGGGTCGTTTTCTCCTCTGAGACTCTGAAGCTTCATGTGTTTGTTCCATAGTTTCATTTAATCTGGTTCCTTTTGGTTTCACGTTGTAATTTAGGGACTAAAGAATTTAGTCTGACATACGTACGTGGGCGGAGTCTACCTATACGTGACTCTGATTGGTTTGTAGACGTGCGTGAGTTGGGCATGTGTTTGTCACATGTTTTGGACGCGTGTCAGATGCCTGTTGGATGCGTGATAGTCCCGTATTGGTTGTGTGTTGGACGTGTTTGACATATGTTGGAAGCACGATGGTCAAGTATTACTCGTGTGTTGCACATGTGCTGGACGTGTGCTGGACGCGTGCTGGATGCGTGCTTTGGGTGTAGCAGCCCTTTAATCCTCAGGGAGTCTCACCTCTCAGGATGTAGTTCTGATAGTTGTGGTCGGCCTCGGCTCCAACTTGAATGAAACATGTCAAACCTTCAGACGCCACGAACTCTGGAACCAGGTCTTTATCATCCTGAGAGAGGAGAAGAGACACGTCGGTCAAACTGTGGACGGGACACATCAGCTTTACACTTTCAACCAGGTCACGGTTAGGAAACACGTTGTGGGAACAAGGGAAAGGTGGATTGATTCCAGAGGACTGATCATAAACCTCTGAAGGTGCTGATGTGTTGTTGTGATGTCATTGTGGGTTTTACCTGGAAAAGCTGTTTGAGAGAGAACAGAGAGCGTCTGAGCTCTGGACCCTGAGAGTTGTACAGTTTCTCTGAAACACATAAGAACAGGAAACAGGAAGTCACCTCAAGTCCACTCATTCATATCAGACGAGCGGAGGAGAGAAACAAACAGAATCAGAGTAAATTCACTCAGTCACAGATTAAACACAACAAACGTGGATCTTGACTCAATCTAATGATGAACAACACTTTAAACTGTACAAAGATCCAGCTCGGAGTTTACAGTTTGACCTGCAGGTGGCGCTAGAGCAAATATCACAGTGTGATCTGAGATGGTCACAAGGTCACAGTGACCTGACGTCTGACAGCATCATGTTAAGTTTTCTAATTCTGTTAATTTCACATTAACAAACATGTTGTGTGAATCTGGATCTGGATCTCAATCAGATCTCATCAGCTGAGGATCATCAGCAGGTTTCCCTCAGATCCCTTCAGGTGTGGACACACAGGTGGACACCAGGTGGAGACAGAGAGCTGGGACACGTCCTACGGTGGCCTGGACGGGGACGACTGTGGCTTCTACAACCGCTGTCACATTCCGGACACTCCTGCGGGTTCTGCTGAGTGTGTGTGATTGTGTGTGTGATTGTGTGTGTCCTCGTTTGTGTTACTTTTGTTATTCCTACAGGACGTTTTCCAGGATAAACACCGACCTTGTCAGCAAGCAGTGGACCTCCTGGGGCCCACAGCCGGGTCCGGATGGTCTGAGTTTCAGAGGTTAACAGTGTTGCAGCCAAATCAAATCAAACTGAGGCATTTTATGTTTTTTTTTATGTTTTTTTTTTATGTTTAAAGAAGTGGTCACCAGTTTGTATTGGATTTGGCTGCAACGCTCTTCACCCCTGAAACTCCAGAAGTGTTTTGTGGACTCTTCACCCCCCCCCCCCCCATCGGCAAAATGGTGAATAGATGACAAGCGAACTATCCCTTTAAAGGTTTTGGTTGGAAGTCAATGCAAAGTCTGAATAATGAGAGCTGCCCAAGCGTGTGTGTATGTGTGTGTGTAGTTGGTTTAAACTACTTCACCACTAACACAACTACCAGAGAAACACTCGCAGTGACACGTGTGTTGGTCATGAACATGACTCAGGCAACGTTTGGTCTCAGACGCAGCTACTTCCTGTTTATTTGGATTTGAGCTGGAATCATCGAGACTGTGCCGACGTCCAATCAGAGGCTGAGAATATATAAACAATTTAAAAGGGAAAGACCACATCAAACAGTTCATGAGAAAATGAACCCGTGATACAAATCAAAGCAGAAACACACACACACACACACACACACACACACACACACACACACACACACACACACACACACACACACACACACACACACACACACACACACACACACACACACACACACACACACACACACACACACACACACACAGTCAGACAACGTAACAGCAAATCATCACCATCACCCGCAACTTGACCTCAGCCGACGACGTCCTGAACCTGCCTGACCTCTGACCTCTGACCCAGCCCTCGACCACACGTCACATTCAAACACTTCAACCTTTACTAAAAAGACAAGGTTCATTTCAATCGATAAAATAAAAGCAACAACCCTCAGTGTCCCTGTTCTCTGTGTTTCCCTGAAGTTACGATCAGCTGCTTCAGTCGGGTGTGGAACTGACTGAGTAAATATTTCACAGGACGATGACACAGAATCAGGGAATCTCCTCGTCAGCACAATTTCAAGAGACAAAGGTCGAGTCCGATCTTCAGATTCACGTTATTGTGTATCTCTGTTGTTGCAGGCATTTTTCTTTTTGTGAAGTCTCCACTGAGAGAAACCCTGAAACCACAGACTCCACGTTGCTTCTGGAAATATTCCTCTGGTCG
Source organism: Reinhardtius hippoglossoides (assembly GCA_006182925.3). Taxonomy (NCBI): domain Eukaryota; kingdom Metazoa; phylum Chordata; class Actinopteri; order Pleuronectiformes; family Pleuronectidae; genus Reinhardtius; species Reinhardtius hippoglossoides. The sequence goes on from CM031670.1 coordinate 1,503,675, forward strand.
GCTGCGTCGCTGGAAACTTTAGGATTCAAAGTGCAGCAGTGAGTGAGGAGGCTCCCGCAGGTTTAAGAGGTGTCATCACTTCAAATTACTCGGTGGGAGAAACTGCGACCTGTCATTTCAAACTAAATTACTACCGAACAGATGAGAGATGGACAGTTTGTGATATTTCCACAATCACAGAGAGAAAACACACAGAGAGTTTAACCAGAAGCTAAACGAAGCCGAGCCGGCTCCCTGCAGCTCGGGGACGAGCCGAGACACGAGGAACAAAGAGCGGCTGTGTTTCACATCAGTCATACACGGGGTCTGGGCCATAAGAGATGGAGCTGAATGGAAAACAATCCATCCCAGAATATTTCACCACTGTTCACATGTGTCACCACAGAAGCTGAATGTGGATTCACAGCACTAAAAATAAATGATGACATCACAGGCGAAAAAATCATAGCAACAGTGATGTGGAACTGTCGTTAAAAACAAGAACGATAACAAAACTATAAATATAAATACATGTTTTTAAAACTTGGGTGAATGGCTGAGTGTGTCCACCTTCTGGGGACAGCGACAGCGACCAGGACAAAACAAAATTGATTGAATTCATTTTCTTTCCACTCACTAATCTAAGAATCATTTCAGCTCCAGAGTACTGATGGTGTCTGGGGGTCAAAAGGGGCCCCGACTTGCCCCGGGGCCCCTCAGGAGCAGAACCCAGCCTTTTTCCTGGTGCCTGTGATTCACCTCCTGACAGAAGCTTCGTGGTGGGAGGCGCCGAACTGTGTTTCCTCTCTGAGCTCGAGTCATCCACAGACTTTGACCCAAGATAGACGCCGGCCAAACGCAGCAACAGCTGAGAGGAGTGAGGAGGGAACGTCCCTGGATCACAAACACACACCAGCTGAGAGTGTGTGAGATTCCTCCCTCTTGACACACACACACACACACACAGACACACACACAGACACACACACAGGTATGTGTATGTGAAGGCTGGCGGAGTCGTGTTGCATTCATGTTCAGTCAGTCATCCTGTTAAAAAGAGCTTTGTCGAAAATAACATCGCGCTCACATTTCACGGACGTTAATAAAGGGACACGTCAAACTTATTTTAAGTTCTGACGATCAATCAGCAGGAAGACGACACGACGCTCGAGGGGCAGTCGGGAGTAAGAATAGACATCCAATCATCTCAGGATTCATCTGTCATCGTTCTGTTTCAGTTAGCAGCAGTGGAACTAACTGATCGGCCGATTAATCTGATTGTGACATAACAAGTCGTCTTCAGAAGTTCTGACGACCGAGACGAATGTTTCTTTAACATTATGATGTCACAGGGAGGGAGAGAGAGAGAGAGAGCGAGAGAGAGAGAGACAGAGAGACAGAGAGAGAGCGAGAGAGAGAGATGGACAGAGAGAGAGAGAGACAGAGAGAGCGAGACAGAGAGAGAGAGAGACAGAGAGAGAGAGAGCGAGAGCGAGAGAGCGACAGAGAGAGCGAGAGCGACAGAGAGAGCGAGAGAGCGAGAGATGGACAGATGGACAGAGAGAGGGAGAGAGAGGGAGAGAGCGAGAGAGAGAGATGGACAGAGAGAGAGAGAGACAGAGAGAGCGAGAGAGAGAGAGAGAGAGACAGAGAGAGAGCGAGAGAGAGAGATGGACAGAGAGAGAGAGACAGAGAGAGCGAGACAGAGAGAGAGAGAGAGACAGAGAGAGAGAGAGCGAGAGCGAGAGAGCGACAGAGAGAGAGATGGAGAGAGAGAGAGAGAGAGAGACAGCGAGACAGAGAGAGAGAGAGCGAGAGCGAGAGAGCGAAGAGAGAGAGAGAGAGAGAGAGAGAGAGAGAGAGAGAGAGAGAGATGGACAGATGGACAGAGAGAGGGAAGGATGCTTGAGTTTTTCCCGCAGACAGGAAGTGACCCAGATAAACTCTGTGGTATTTCCTGTTTGTGCCATTGTTGCTAATTTGACTCTGAAACTGAGCTGAGAACATTATTTAGAGAAACAGCTCAGAACCCCCCCGCTGTGTGGCTGTCAGCCATGATTGTAGTTTTCTGTCTGCTGCTGAACAACGTGTCTCTGAGAGCTGAGAAGAACCAAGACCTGAGGTCCGAGACAGAAACAGTGAACGCATCATTAGCTTCACTGCGCTGTGTTTACATTCCTGTCAGATCGGGGGAGTGGAACTTTTCCAGATCTGTTTTTCTTGTGAAGATGAGATGGTTCTGGTTTCTGGTGAATCTGAACCTGCTGCAGGTGACACATCGGTGCTTTGCATGTTGGAAATCAAGCCCGCCTACACCTGGCACCTGCACCCATTGGATGGTACTAGCTGTCAATCACACCGTTCATCTTTATACACAGGCTGTGACAGGTCTAAGGTCTAACACACACACACACACACTCACAGGTGAGATCTGATCACATGATCACAGGAGACACACTCAGGATGGATGATGATGTCAGATGTGACCAGAGTCGACTGACGTCACTGAACGTTGGTTTGACCCTGACGGCAGCGGAGGAGAGAGAGGTTGTGATTTCTTCTCTGTCCCTCACAACAAAGCGCCGCCTCAGAGGAGGAAGCATGTTGGGAAATCCCCTCCGCAGCAGGAAGGGCTGGGTCATGCCAGGCAGCGCGGGGGAGGAGGAGAAGTGTTGCAGCAGGAACTCTGGGAAATGTTCAGTGTTTCTCAGGAAAGGTTAAACTTACGAAGTGAAAGTCACTGATCTCCTGCACGTCTGAACATGTTCACGTCTGTGAGGAGCTTCAGCCCTACCGTCAGATCTCGTAAGTGTGTGTGTGGGGGGGTCACTGAGGTCAAAGGTCAGACTCAGAGTCGTGTGAAGGACGAGTGTGAGAACAGGTTTAATTCTGAAACTGATGATGTCGCTGCAGCAAACAGATCCGTCAGAAAGAGCTTCAACATAAAACAGTTCAGATTTAACCTCATTAAGTTTTCAGGACGTGTGGAGTTAACGAACAGCAGCTCCCCCCAGGACGCGGCTCTCTTCAAGAAACTTCCTCACATTGTTTCAAACCCTTAAAGGAACTAAACGTCAAGAATGACTGAAGTCCTGCCTGGTCCTGTTGTGTCCAGCGGTAAACACACACAGACACACACACAGACACACAACACGACACAAGACTGACATCTGAGGTTGGGTCTGCAGGGATCCCAGCAGCAGACACTGAGCAGAGGGACGAGCTGAACGCTCACACACACACTTCATCACTCTAACTTTAACCATAGTTACAACTCACATTAACATAAACTAACCTCAACTAACCAGTGTTTCTCTTAGAAAGACTCTTTGTACCCAGTTTTCAAAAGAGAAGATTTCCTGAACAATGGCGGTTCTGTCCTGATCTCCCTGCTCACGCTCACTGTCTCTGTCTCGAAACATGAGGCCGTCCGGCAGAGCAGATGTTCTAACAGA
>CM031670.1:1512108-1584608 GCA_006182925.3 Reinhardtius hippoglossoides
CAGAGAGCGGTTGACTCCAATGAGCTCAGTGCGTACCTGCAGAGTGACATTCTTCCACACACACACACACACACACACACACACACACACACACACACACACACACACACACACACACACACACACACACACACACACACACACACACACACACACACACACACACACACACACACACACACACACACACAATTCACGAAAAAACTTCTATCAAACGAAAACGATCTAAGTTTCCGCTTCATGTTCTCAACTAAAGCTTCCCCCGTACCGGGCTAGGCTAACAGTTCCCTCCTCAGTACAGGATGCTGTTTATATCTCCGTGTCTCTGCTGCTCCCCACGTGCAGAAGGAAAAGCCTGTTCTGCTCTTATCAACACTCGGTTGTTAGTATTACATCCGTCCGTCCCTCCATCCTTATCTCATATTTACAGGCCCCACCCTCTTCCTCCGAAGACTCCGCTCGGTCCACACCAGCCAATGACGGGGGAGAACTAGTCCTGAGAAGCAGGAACGCTGCAGAAGACTTCATGTGGAGAATCAAGTCTCCGCATTGATCCTATCGCATCATCCACAGAGGAGGCCGCGGCTGCAGGTCGAGCCCCGGGGCACGGTGGGAACAATTAGGGTTTGGTGCAGGAATGTAATCTAGTGGGACCGCCGCTCGCTGGTCTTTATCTGATGCTGCTGATTCCAGCGGCCTCCGAACGCCTCGCAGCCTGACGTCTGTCTCACTGCGCTGAAGAATCTCAAGCTTCTGCTCAAACACGTCTTAATAAAAGTGATAAATTACGGTGTTGTCGGAGAACGACGGGTCGCAGCAGAAACACAAACTGCTGAGTCATCATCTGCTCATTAAACAGCGACTCAGGAAAACAGACTGCGACTTTATCTCTGTGCACTTTGGCCTGAGTGAAGTGAAGAATGACTGAGTCACTGAAACACGGAGCAGCCTTCACTTCCTGTTGGGAAACCTGGACTTCCTGCAGCAGCGTCCTCAGAGAACCAACACAAGGGAAACTGCAGGACATTTCATTACTCCGGAGCCCGGCTGTACGTGTAATCGAGTATTTCCGTGTACTGTACTTTATACTTGTACTCCACTACATCACCGGACTACAGAGTAAAACTGCATCGGACCAACAACCAGCAAGTACCGAACACGATAAGAACACGTTTCAGTCCTCAGACCTGCAGATCCTCTCAAGTCTAGACCTTCAGACCTTTAGACATTAAGATCCTCTAGAGTCTAGACCTTCAGACCTAAGTCTTTTTGGACCTTCAGACCAGGAGATCCTCTCAAGTCTAGACCTTCAGACCTTAGACCTTTAGACATTAAGATCCTCTAGAGTCCAGACCTTCAGACCTTAGACCTTTAGACATTAAGATCCTCTCAAGTCTAGACCTTCAGACCTAAGACCTTTAGACATTAACATCCTCTAGAGTCCAGACCTTCAGACCTTAGACCTTTAGACATTAAGATCCTCTCAAGTCTAGACCTTCAGACCTAAGACCTTTATACATTAACATCCTCTAGAGTCTAGACCATCAGACCTAAGTCTTTTTGGACCTTCAGACCAGGAGATCCTCTCAAGTCTAGACCTTCAGACCCTAGACCTTTAGACATTAAGATCCTCTCAAGTCTAGACCTTCAGACCTTAGACCTTTAGACATTAACATCCTCTGTCATCATTGAGTTGCTTCAGATGTGATGTTCAACCCGTTCACCTCAAAAGACGTGAATGGGAATTGAGGTTATTGATAAAATCACAAAAAGCCTCATTATGAATGAATCTAATTTCTCAACTTTAGGCTCCAGCTCTTATATTTCACGATTGCAACTGTAAGTCCTCCAGAGCCAAGAGGACTCTGGAGTCTAGACCTTGAGACCCAAACACCTTCAGACCTTCATTCCCCAGAGCTGCAGACCTTCTCGAGTCTAGACCTTGAGACCCAAGAACTGTACACCTTCAGACCTTCAGTCCCCAGAGCTGCAGACCTTCTAGAGTCTAGACCTTTAGTGTTTAATGGAATATAAAGATGGTGTCCTTGATCTAAAAGTTCCTCTATCTCTTGTAACTTGAGCATCAGGGACAAAATCACCCGAAGTGTCCCCCACAGGCCCCAGGCAGGTCCTCCATACGCCTATAGCAGACCACACAGACACCCCTCCCCCCCGGTCCTGAGATCCGGAGAAACCAGCTTCACGTGAAACAGGAGTAAAAACCTTTTGTTTCTCTGACCTGGAAACTTCAGCTGTTTGTGTATCAGGTGAAAATGAAGAATGTGGCTCCACCAACATTCAGGTCCTCAGAGTCCAGACCTGAGGACATGGGGACATGTCCAGACCTCAGGACATGGGGGACATGTCCAGACCTGAGGACAGTGGGGACATGTCCAGACCTCAGGACAGTGGGGACATGTCCAGACCTGAGGACATGGGGGACATGTCCAGACCTCAGGACAGTGGGGACATGTCCAGACCTGAGGACATGGGGGACATGTCCAGACCTCAGGGCAGTGGGGACATGTCCAGACCTCAGGACATGGGGGACATGTCCAGACCTGAGGACAGTGGGGACATGTCCAGACCTCAGGACAGTGGGGACATGTCCAGACCTCAGGACAGTGGGGACATGTCCAGACCTCAGGACAGTGGGGACATGTCCAGACCTGAGGACAGTGAGGACATGTCCAGACCTGAGGACAGTGGGGACATGTCCAGACCTCAGGACAGTGGGGACATGTCCAGACCTCAGGACAGTGGGGACATGTCCAGACCTCAGGACAGTGGGGACATGTCCAGACCTCAGGACAGTGGGGACATGTCCAGACCCGAGGACAGTGGGGGACATGTCCAGACCTCAGGACAGTGGGGACATGTCCGGACCTGAGGACAGTGGGGACATGTCCAGACCTCAGGACAGTGGGGACATGTCCGGACCTGAGGACAGTGGGGACATGTCCAGACCTCAGGACAGTGGGAACATGTCCAGACCTCAGGACAGTGGGAACATGTCCAGACCTCAGGACAGTGGGGACATGTCCAGACCTCAGGACAGTGGGGACATGTCCAGACCCGAGGACAGTGGGGGACATGTCCAGACCCGAGGACAGTGGGGGACATGTCCAGACCCGAGGACAGTGGGGGACATGTCCAGACCTCAGGACAGTGGGGACATGTCCGGACCTGAGGACAGTGGGGACATGTCCAGACCTCAGGACAGTGGGGACATGTCCAGACCTGAGGACAGTGGGGACATGTCCGGACCTGAGGACAGTGGGGACATGTCCAGACCTGAGGACATGGGGGACATGTCCAGACCTCAGGACAGTGAGAGAACCTGAGGCTCTGGCATCGGAACTTTTGGCAACAAATCAAGATACAAAATAAAACAATCTCAATTATCGTCGCAGTATAATTTTTATCAATAAAACTATAAGACGAGTTCCATTGAGCGTATATTCATAAGACGCTTGTGTGAACACAGCGAGGAGGTTCAACACTTTATGGATTTGTGAGTTTCAAACCTTCACTCAGGAGCAAACATCTGAACTGAAATAACAATGAGACATTTAATGTGATAATTATCAACTGAACATTTTTATCTGGATATAACGCCTCGAACACTTTTCCATTGGCTGCTGCACGAGAGGTTCTATTTCAGGTTTAACTTGTTTATGTTCTATCATATTTATATTATATTCATAATGAATCTGAATCAGGTGCTTCACGGCTGAAAGTCCCTGAACTCAGGTGTGGTATTAAATGAACAGAACCGCCTCGACCTGCTGGACTCAGAACCCGAACCGAAGACATTAGATTCATCTCAAATCAAAATGTAAGAATAAACAATAACTTCTACACGAAGGAGCGAGCGATGGAGTTCGGTGCCGGGCAGAGGACAACGAGTCTAACTTCACTGGTTGTTTCCTTCATGTTATTTAAAGTTCTGTCATTTAACTCGGTTCTGTTCTCGGTTCTCGGTTCTGTGGGCCTGGACGAAGCCCAGGACCGGGACCCTCCTCCCGGCAGGTACCTCCGTGTGTGACCCACCTTCAGCGGCGCCGCCAGCAGCTTGTGGATCCCGGGGAGCTGCTCGCTGAGCGGCAGGTTCTCCTCCACCTTCACCGTCGGAGGTCTCCGAGGTTCGGGGAAGTTTGTGCAGATGAACGGGTCCGAATCCTCCAGGAACTGGACCCGGCAGACGATGGAGGCCATGGCCGAGAGACCGCAACCCAGCGGCGGCGAGCAGAGTGAGAGCGGCTCGGTGCGGAGGTTCGAGATCCACCGAGACCAACGTGAAGTGAGCGGGCACACGGGACGTACACACATCCGCTGCTGCCTTTCAAAATAAGACGGAGGATGTACATACACATCCGGTGCTGCCTTTCAAAATAAATAGTTCTTAATGAATTTAAAACAAGCGTCAGAAAACTCACTTAGTGATGATTATTGATAACAATAACAAAGGACAATAATAATCTGTAGGTTTAGCTTTAGTTTTTCGCATCTGGATTTATCTTGTTTTGCTTCTTTCTGTCTAATATCATGAATAGTTTGTTTTATTATTCATGTGCTTTGTGTGATATGTCTGGTTCTTAATCCGCTTGTGTTTTCTTCAGTTCTTTATTGTGTTGCCTCACATTGCTTTACATTTCTGTCTTGATGTATTAATTGTGTGTTTCTGAGTATGTACATCATGTGTCTTTATGTTAATAGTATGTTTTTTTTGACAATCAACCCATAAATGAACTGCTGATGAATGTAGCCTACAAGTTAAATAATGAGCTTTTTTTCATTTTGAGTTTACATTACATTTAACATTTCCATAAAGACAAACATGAAAACTCTGAATGAAACACATTACAAACCCTTGAAGGTTGAAGTGCTTCCTGCCTGCACACAGGTGTAACGAGTTCTCAGGCTCAGGTCGAGTAGCTGGAGGAATAATGATCTGCACAACTTCATGTTCACATCTCACACCAGTACATCAATGTCTGAATAGTCATGTGCACATTTAAAAAATACAGTTGATGTTACATTTACATTTATTCTGACAAATGTACAAACACACTGAGACGAACATGAGAATAAACCAGTTGTTTGCAGGAGAATCAGGAAACTGAAAATCTACGAAGATTCTCTTAAAAGCTGGAGATGACTTAAACGTTGTAACATGAAATAAAAAGAACGAGGAGAGGAAACGCTGCTGCAAAATAAAGGAAATGAAAGAACTTTTTCATTCACGTGAACAGGAAACGCCTCAGCTCAGTTGTTCAACACCAGTCACCAGCTTCCTCCTGGAGGTGGACGTGGTTCCTCCGGGAAAAGAACATCAGTGACAGGTTTGGTTTCTGGAATACATACAGAACATTTAGTTAAATTTCATTACATGTCATTTGGCCGACTTACAGTTAGTGTAATATCTATGAGTGGCCATTCACGGGTTCAGTGTCTTGCCCAAGGACACTTCGGCAGGCAGATGGGGAAGACTGAGGATTGAACCGCATAAATAATCAAACAAATATTTAAGGAACGTGATGGAATTATCAGACTAATTAAACTGTGTGTATATCTTTTATTTTGAAGGGAATATGACGGAACATCCGGTTGGATGGAGGATGACTTGATGGTGGACGGTCCAGTGGTGACGTCATGTGACGTCAGCAGTGAACAGGTGAATGTGAGCGTGATCTCAGGTAAAAACCCATGAAGAAGAAACCTGCTGTGGAGCAGCAGCGCACTCTGGTGGCGTGGTCACTGCACTGCACTGTGGAGACACAGCTGGAGACACATCTGTCTGAGGCAGAAACTGGGAATAAAGATGGACGACTCGTCTCCACTTCCTCAAATTATACAGAAATGAAACTAAAACATGTCCGATATGAACGCTGCCGTCTTTGGAGAGTGTGCAGCAGCGACCAGGGGACGGTCACACACTCAGCTGCCAATCAGGAGTCAGTGGCAGCTGTCAATCATCACGTCTCAGCCCGTTTTTATATCATCAAATAACTCATTTAAACCAAACTGATCAGAAACACTTGAACCAACATCAGTGAGATAAGACCTGAAATGACGGAAACCATTTTTTACAAACACTTATTTAACATCTGCTTTGAGTTTTTAATGAACTGTTCAAAAAGGTAATTTTTCACGTTTTTAATCGACCGTAGAACGTTATTCGTCCGTAGCTTTGTTGCTAGGCGACAGCTGTGAGGGCGGGACTAGCCGGGGACGCAACAGGAAGACGAGACCATCTCATTTCGACGTCATGCGTAGACCGAGTCCTGAGACACATTCATCATTCAGGAGGATTTCATCACCACTTGTGGATTTGATTTATTAAAATGAACTTTGTCATATTGAATCAAACATAGGTGTGTTTCCTCTTGGTGAAAACGAAGTGTGATCTGAATGTTAGAGTTCATGGCGTCTTTCAGCCGATTATGTGGAGCGTCTCATCTCATCAATCTGCCTTCACTCCAAACACCGTGTCTGTGGTTCTCCTCTCATAACGACCTGTAAGGAAACGGTTCCTGTGCAGAAGAAGAAGAAGAACAGACGTGTTGATGATGATTCTCTGTGATCGACTCTCAGACCTTCAGTCGTCTGAGGCCTCAGTGTGACTCGGTTTATTTGTGTATTTTAGAAATTGTTCCTTAGGGTGAAATTCAAACCATTTCCAGGTGGTTTTCAGACTCCTGTCGGAAACGAGCCTGGAACCTCCTGCTGACCTGAGAGCAGCAGTTTGACCACGAGGGGAAAACAACCATCTCACTGCAGCTCAATCAGTTTAAACATAAATCACATTAAATCGTTTTATCCTCAAACATTTAAATTCCTTTATCTTTTGACAGATTTTGCAGTGAATCTGTTTTTCATCGTTAACATTTTGTTTCTCTGAAGCTTGTCCTGAGTTTCTCCTTCCTTCCTGTGTGTGTGTGTGTGTGTGTGTGTGTGTGTGTGTGTGTGTGCGTGTGTGTGTGTGTGTGTGTGTGTGTGCGTGCGTGTGTGTGTGAGTGTGTACCATGAACATATTTGAGTTAGCACTAACGGAACAGTTTGTGTTTGATCCAGCAGGTGGTGCTGTTTCTCTATATTTGGAGTCTGGACTGTTGCAGCAGGATTGCATAAGAAAAGTGATGAAACAAGCTGAAACACACACACACACACACACACACACACACACACAGACACACACACAGACCACACACACACACACACACACACACACACACACACACACACACACACACTTGTGTCTCACGACTTCAGAAGACATTACATTAACTTACAATGATTTCCTGGACTTACTTTAATCTTATATTTATTACAAATCTATTTACTAACCCTGAACATAAACTAAACTTTATAGGGACTTTTTCTCTTTTATATTTATAAAAAAAAATAGTCCCCACAATATGAGTCATACCTGGACCACACTCACACACACACACACACTCACACGCACACACACACACACACACACGCACACACACACACACACACGCACACACACGCACACACACACCACACACACACACACGCACACACCACACACACACAACCACACACACCACAACACACCACACACACACGCACACACACACACACACACCACACACACACCACGCACACACACCACACACACACACACACACACACACGCACACGCACACACACATTATTGGTTGTTTTCCTCTTGTTGCCAATCAATCAATCAATCATGGTGACAGTGAGCAGTGACACATCAGGCCACACCCACCATGCTCTCAGCAGCCAATCAGTAACCCTGGCGACCACATCAGTCGACCGATGGAGAAGTAAACAAACTCTGTCACTCCTGCTGTTGAGTTTGAATCAGTTATATTTATGTATTTTAATAAGTTTTATATGAAACCTGGGAGTCTGTGCTGCGACCGAACTGAAACCCCGCCCCTCGTCTTCAGGGGGAGCTGCTCCGGCACGTGATCGCTGACCTCTGACCTCTGAGGTGAAAACTGGGTGTGAATTAAAAGCAGTTGGTGTGATTCTCTTTTGGCGCCGCAGCCTGAAGCGACTCGATGATTCATGACGTTTCAGCGGTGCTGCTGCGAGCCATGGTTGCCACGGTTACTGGTTCTGAATCCGTCCCAGGGTTTTGACAGCGTGAACGCTTGCAGCTGTTTTCATTTGGCCGTCCCCGCTTTCGTGCGCTGAGCTCCACCCGGCTGGACTGTAACTCACGCTGAGACTCCACCAGTTTAACCACAGCCCGTGAACTGGTGACCACACGCTCCCTCGGGAGACGCCACGGTTTCACTGTCGCTTTCTATAAACTCACATGTTCATCACACGTCTCACTCACATGTCACATGTCAGCATCGAGTGTCCTAGGGTGTGACCTTGTTTCCTCCACCACTTTGAGATGTCTCCTTCAGGCCGGAGAGGTACTGAGGTCAAAGGTCGGATTCATCCAAATGTTCTGCTGCTCATTTCCATCAGTAGGTGGCGCTGATTCCCCAGTCAGTTGTGATTATACCACTGCAGAAGAAGAGATGAACAAAAACCCGAATGTGACGGTAACGCTATGTTTGAACGCTGTCTCCTCATTGGTCCACACATGATGACGTTTAGGTCATGTGATTTCTGTATGACATCATTTATCGTCTGAATCTGTTAGGCTGCAAAAGAGCAGGTGTAGGAGAGGAGACGAGGAGGTAAGGGTGGAGGAGAGGAAGTAAGGGCGCAGTCACAGAAAGTTTGACTCCACACGAAGCAACGCTGCGACTTCACTCGCTCCAGGAAGTGAACGTTTCATTCTCATTGGTTCACAGTGGAAATGAACAAGAAGCGAAGGTTCAGGCAGGAGGTCCGGAAGGAAACCAGCAGGGAATCAGAACATCTCATTTCAGCTCAGCTCTCCTGGACTACTCGGTCTTCAGAGGCCACGCTTCGTACAGCGAGTTCCCTGAAGGATGTGTTCCCAGAAACATCGAGTGAGCATTAGAGGTCGGGGGTCAGAGGTCACAGCAGCGACACAACTGATGATTAATGTCGAACCGTTTCCATCCAGCTTCACGAATCTCCATCATCGACCCCGAGAGTGAGCGCGACTCCTCGACAGCAACGCGCCGGCCGTTTCACAACCGCTGTGTCAGCGCGGGTTCCACAGAGAAGACGAAGATACACAGAGATCAGATAAACGGACGGAGCAGCGTTTTGCAAGCTCTGCTGAGCTGAGTGGGGAGGACAGGCCGATGATGGACGACCTGCAAACTCTGCACAGACACCCCCCCCCCCGCGCTCCTAATGACCACCACCGCCTCACCCACAGAGGCCATTCACAGTTCTAACAGATCAGATCAGCTCCTGTTCTTTCAAAATAAAAGCAGCTGAATTGACTGTGATCAGCTTGTGTTTGCTGTGAACTCAGTGATGTAAAGAAAAGCGTCACTGGATCACGTGACACGGAAGGAAACTTCAAAAGATCAAGATTCTACATGAAGTTCTGCAGAATCTGATTTCTCTGATTTCTCTGCTTTCATGGATTTCTGAAGCCGGAAAGACACGAAACACAAACATCTCTGCTTCCTTCACGTGTGAGTGTCACTGCATGCCACTGTCATACCTGTGTGTGTGTGTGTGTGTGTGTGTGTGTGTGTGTGTGTGTGCATCACTGTTGGAATTTCCAGTATCTGTGTGACTGACAGATGCTTTAGAACCTGCTGCTGCTGAACCATAGAGAACTATTTTTCCACCGTGACATTGTGGAGCGTTCACACCTCTGTGTCTGATCAGATCTGGTCCAACCTGCACCGAAAACACAATAGAATGAGAAACTGCACACACACACACACACACACACACACACACACACACACACGCACACACACAGAAACTGCAGCTTCATGATGAGTGTGGACCTGCCGCTGGTCGGAGGCCAGGAATGCTCTGGCTGCAGGTTTGAAACAACAGCCAGTGACAGACAGTGGCTCTTCTGGCTGTAAATCTCTGTCATCGGCAGCATTATTGATTCAACACCAACCAGCACAGAGCCGAGGAGCCGCTCACAGGTGGGTCGGCGTCATCCTGCAGGTGCGCTGGGTGGTTTTAGAGGTGCGAGGAAAAACATTTAATCACTTATAAATCACCAGCGCCTTAATTTTGAGACATTAGTGTAATTATGGTAAACAATGTGCTGGAGCCCGGCTGCTGCCGGAGCTCAGCTGGTGTCAGGCTCCTGACGTCAGCTCTGGTCTCAGTGCTGCCCCCTGCAGCTGGTTTTCATCAGGTCCTTGAAGCAGAGCAGAATCCTGCAGCCGCATATGAACCAGACCTGGACCACCAGAGAACCGGGTCCGGAATCAGTGGGTTGAAAACACCACCAACGACGTACTGATGACCAACAATCAGTTACCTGTTGCAGGAATGTGAGGAAGCATTAAGGAGCCTTTGAAATGAGACTCAAGATCCACTCCCTCCTTTAATATTTGACATCATCAGGTCACATCTGCTCCCAAGTCAAAAGCTTTGGTTTCAAACTGAACAGTTTCCTCTTGGTCTCCAGAACATTTCAGCACTGACGTCCTGATCCACGCCGTGGTCACTTCCTGTATTGATTAGTGTAACGCCATCCTTAAACTGCTCATCCAAACATCCAAACCTCATTCTGTTGACCTGTGAGACGTCTGCATTCATCACGTGATGAGAACCGACACCTGACAGCCAATCAGAGAGTGTGTAACAGAATATGAAGACACGGAGTCAGACCTCTCCTGACAGATTCAGAGGAGGTGATTAAAAACGACCTCTTCACTGTCGACGGAGTCTCAGCCGGCGGAGGCGTGGTCAGACGCCCCCCCCCCCCCCCCCCTGGTCTGTGGCGTTATGCAACCGGCTGCTCTCAGGGCGCGAGGTCGACCTGGAGCTGGACCTCGTCAGAAAGCAACCGTCAGTGTGGGTGGGGACAACATGTCAGTGAAGTATTTTTGGGATATGTTTATGAGATCATCATGAGAAGACAGGGGGGGGGGGGGGGCTGACGAGCTGCAACACGCATCCCGCCGCCTTTAATTTTCCCACCTTGTGCAGATTTGGTGTGTTTGTTTACTCCGTCTGCAGCAGAGGGACGGGTGGAGCTGGGATCAGACACATGCAGTGGAAGTCATGTTCCCACTTTTCACCTGTAATGCTCTCACCTGTCCTGCAGGACGTCTGGAGCCTGAAGGTTGAGACTCAGAGTCAAACAGATTCCAATCAGAAGCAGATTCATGACGGACGTGTCGTGTGTTTACGTCCTGACCCTCATGGTCACCTGTCGTCAGTCTGAAAGGTAAACGCCTCCTCCACAAACTTAACCTTGTGAGAATCGATTCTGTTATCAGGAGCATTTCATTAGACTCTGGGGGCCCCATGCAAAAGCAACCTGGGGGCCCCTACATTGACCTGAAGTTGTTTTCAATGGAGCCTCTAAAAGGAAGAAGCTTTTAGCAGAGAGTGACATGGGGCCTCTTCGGGGGGGTTCTGACCTTGGGGTCGTTGCAGTGTCCTGGACCTTTCTGATGATACCGTTTAAACACGGTTCTCATTGGATTGTCTTTCGATGGATCAGCTGTGCTCCGGGGGCCCCTGTCTCATTTCAGGGCCCCAGACAATTGCATGTTTAACCTACCCTGATGTAACGGCCCTGTCTATGAGGGAGGATCTAGAGGGCGTGTCTCAGGTGTGAGAAGCGACTGTTCGTTAATAACCTCTGAAGGATGTTAGCGTGGCTGCTGCTGTATTAAGACATCGGACAGATGCTTCATCCAATTACTTGACACGTGTTTTTTACTGTGCAGTGTTACTGGTTTGGTGCTGATGGTCCCAGCAGCAGCAGCAGCAGCAGCAGCACATGTGACCAGTCTCTGTGGGTCGCTGCTCAGAGGGGGTCGACCACCTTCCCCCCACATCCCTCGTCCAATCAGGGAGCAGACCAACTGGGTGAAGGGTGGCAGTCGGCCCAATCGGCTTGTTCCTGTTGCTCAAGCCGCCTGCTCCTTCCCCGGCTGCCTCCTCTGTTCCCGTCACCCAGAACCAGTTCATTGCGGAGCATGGCTGTGCTCCCAGCATCCGTCCAACACGCCAAACCGCCTGGTGTGTGTGTGTCTGTGCCGTGGCGTGGCCCGCTTGCTGCCTCCACGGTCCATGGAGCAGGAGGAGTTTCAAAATGTGATGATGCAACGTTAGTTTAGCTCCACTGGTACCAACGGACACAAGGAGATATAGTGATTAATGATGTGTGTGTGTGTGTGTGTGTGTGTGTGTGTGTGTCTGTGAGTGTGTGTGTGATTTATATCATCATGTTGTGGTGACAGACATTTGTTCATAGGGTTGCATACGGGGGCTCACCTCTGGAGACGTGTGTGTGTTTGTGTGTGTGAGTGTGTGTTTGTGTGTGTGAGGGCAGCTGGGTTCATGTAGTCGGTGGATGAACTTCTGATTCACACCTGACTGAGTTCAGGTGTGAATCAGAGGATTTGGACATCTTGTCGCTTGCCGGCTCCTCTGGGACGGAAGGACCAGTGAAAGAGCTCAGAACTCTGAGAGGAGGCCATGTTGGTTCCCTTCTTTTCTTTATCTCCTCGCCTCTTCTCTTTTATCTCGTCTTTTTAAATGTGCTCTTCCCTTTCTCCATCATCGTGTAGTTTGACCCAACCTGACATCAGACGGGGCGGGTGGTGCCAGTTTAAGGTCTGTGAAGGTCTGTAGAGTGGAGCTGTGGTATCCAGGTCCCGCCCATAGTGAGTCTCAGCTTGTTATTACTAATAAAAACCAAACTGATCAGAAACTTGAACAATCATCAGTGAGATAAGAACGACCTGAAAGGACAGAAACCATCTTTGACAAACTTATATTCAACATCTACTTAGATTGTTAGTATGGTCCATGTCCCATCTGCTAACATCCCCACACGATAACAACCACGCAGGGCTCTGGCTGCTCTGAGTGCGTGGGAGTCACTCATCATCTTCTCCTCAATTCTAAATGTGTCCTTTGTTACGATGCTTTTGGGAAAACTCGGCTCAGAAAACAGATTTTTATTGTTTTTAGACGTTGAAGTGAAACTTCAACGTCTCCTTCTGATAAAAAGGTGAAGATTTCTCTGGTTCTATTCAGAATCGCTGGATACTAAATTTCCCATAATTCCCTGTGATAGCACCAGTGCTCTGTCCACAGGTCAGAGGTCTCGCCCACAGCTCACACACCTTTCAGTTTTTATATTTCTCTCTTCACGGTCTTGTCTTAATTTAAGGCAGCTCAGTGTGGTGGGCGTCGCTGCGTGATTCATGAGCTTCCTCGTTGACTGCCGAACTCCCATGATGCTCTAAATTCTCTCTGACAGACTTCCCCTCCTCCGACACGAATAAACCTCTGCTCCCTTCCAGCACTTTGGCACCAAAACGCTCCAGCGTTGAGCTCCAGCACCAAACATGAGCCGCAGAGTCCAGGAGACTTCAGGAGGTAGAAGCTTCGGCAGCGACGCTCCACTTCCTCTGGGGCTCGCTGGGACGCCCGAGTGCTGAGTGAGGCCCCGAAGAAGAACGTCTGCACGTAGGAAACGTTCTGATGTCACTTCCCTCAACAGGTCATCAGATACATGCACAGTTCTCTGAGCTCAGTATCAGACATCAGACATCAGAGACTGTAAATAAAGATGGACGCCATGTTAGCCCCCAAAAGTGAAGCCAAATAACCTGGATCGCCTCCTGGTGGCGGACGTTAAATAAATGTTCGTCAAGTCTGTTTCTGTTATTTCAAGGAGACGTGTCGTCCATCTTCATTCAGTCAAGGATCATCGTCATGTTCAGTGTGTGGATGATACAAATGCTCAGAATCTGACTTCATGATCACTGAGGATTAACAACAGCAAATGAGTCTGTAACTGAATAAGGTTTCTCTGTTAAATCAGATTCACTGACGTCTTCACACACACACACACACACACAGTCAGAGCTAATAGAGGGTTTATTGATTATTAGAATACTGTAGTGATGAAAGCTGCCCCGTGCAGCGACGTGACGCGTGAGGAACCTGACGTCTCTCTTCTTTGTTCTCACTCTTCACCGACCTGATGATCTGTCGTCAGGTGATTAGAGTCACACTGGGGATAATGGGCAGAATAATTAGATAAGTGGCTGCAGGACTCCACCCACTGTCTGAGGACGTGCAGGTCAGCTGGAGAGGTAGGTGTGTGTGTGTGTGTGTGTGTGTTGTGTGTGTGTGTGTGTCAGCTGCTTCCACACATGAAGTGTAAACCTGAAGTCATCGTCCAGAGAAGCTCTGTGCGCGTCTGGATGAGCCGACGTAATTTAACCGTCTATGTTCCGTCTGATAAAACATGGTGACATTTCTATCTTCGCTGTATAGTTCATTTGTCCCGCCTCCTCCATGTAAGCAAAATACAGATTACAAGTTAAATAAATGTTTCTAAATTGTTTTTAATAAAAACGCACGTAGGCATCATGATTGACAGCTGAGACTGGCTCACAACACACACACACACACACACACACACACACACACACACACACACAGTTCTGCTGCCTGATCTCCTGGTTCTGTCCACGAGGAAGAGACTCGTCGGTGGCCAATCAGATTGCAGCCGACGCTGTGACGCCCTCCAGGCTGCAGCTGCTGGAGTTTCTCTGATTCTGTTTGAGTTCAGTCAGATTGTCCTGACATGTTGTGTGTCTGCTCCTCACAGAACAAACTTCAGCTGCTCACTGCTGACAACGTCCAGAGCTTTAATCTGTAACCGGATCATTTCCTGAAACTGGAACATGAGGAAGTTTACATGCAACAGTTTAGTAGAATCTGTAGTTTTTGAGCGTGTTTCTCTCCGAGGGCTCGATGCCTCTGTCACGTCCGACCGTCACCTGAGGCGGCGCCGGTGCTCCGGCCGCTGCAGCTTGAATGAAAAGTGTCTGTCAGAGCAGACAGGTCATAAAGCGACTGAGTTTAATGGTGACAAAGGTCACAGAGTGCGGTCGATGACAACGTATCGGAGCGTTCGTCTGCCAGGTGAGATAAGACGAGGCCGAGGTGACCCTCTGCAGATCTGCCTCAGATTGGTTTTATCTCCCAGCATCAGCTCTGTTCTGTTCTCTGTTTAATTTGTGAGCTGATCAAATAAAACCACAAACCGTTGAGCAACACTGGATTGATAAACGCTGTCGAATCTGGTTTAATGACCAGACGTGGCGAGGGCGCCTGGACGGGAGCAGGCGGTTCCCTCTGTGACCTCCCACTACACGCTTCATCGTGATGTGAAGTAACAGCAACATCGTTTACTAGAGGAGAAGAACTTCTCATTAATGAATATTAAAAATGTATTATTGAATGTTTATTAACTCGTGAAGCCTTTTCAGACTTGACTATATACAGATGATTAGCAAACATCAGCTGATAAGAACCTGAAATGACAGAAACCGTCTTTTAGAAACGTTTATTTAACGTCTACTTTGATTTTTTTAGTTTGGTCCATTTCCCATCTGCTAACATGGAGGAGGCGGGAGATGGTTTCTCTTCCCTTTGAGAAGCCGTCATGTCATCCATCTTTATTTACACCCTCTGGTTTTTCCATGTATTTCACAGATTGGTTTGTTTCACAGGTTTTGGAACCAGACGAATGTCGGAGAATTTGTCTGTTGGGTCAAAGTTTAAAGCTGAACTCTGTACAAGGGCAACGGCAGCGAGTCCGTCTGTGAACGGACTTGAATAAATCTCGGCTCCTTCTTGGTGACGTGCCGGCGGCGGCGGCGTGGATTTCAATTTGACGTACAGGGTCAGAGTCGCCTCTCACCTGTGTGAACTGAGCGGTGAAAACAGCGAGTTAATGAGCGTGAGCCAATCAGAGAGAAGGAGCAGCTCCCCCCCCCGTCTCCTGAATGTCAGGGCCATCGCCGTCTCAGGCAGACAGCCAATCTGATTGGCCCCAGCTGCAGTGACCCCTCCCCCTCCACAGAGACTCTGAGGTGACATTTAACCTCCACAGACAGACGGGTGGAAAGGAATGAGGACACGTGAACGACACACTTCCAGCGTTGCTCAAAGGTCCCAGGGCAGTCATTTGCCCCCCCACCAGCACATCCTCCCCCTCAGACGGGGGAGCCACTGATCCCTGCTGTACAGAGGTGAGGCAGCTGCAGCATCATGAACCGGATGACTTGTTGAGATGTGTGTGTGCACAGATTTCTTCTTTGTTGGTTAAAATGTGAGTTCTCTGCCTCTGTGTGTGAAATGCTGCCACCTGCTGGTGACTCCTAACAGGGTCAAGGTTTCTACCTTCGTTCTTCAGTAGTGAAACCTCTGACGTGTCGAACTCTACCAGCGTCTGACGGTAGCTGCAGCGCTAACTTCCCTCCTGCCAGAACCCCTGATGGACACTGTGACACCATCGGAACAAGAACACGTTTGCTACGTGCACGTGCACATGCACTGTTTCATCAGCAATACACACAGAATCCAAATGATCAGTGTTTTAAATGGTTGTGCAACCAGAAATGCTCATGAACAACAAACCCCCAGTGGTGCACAGGTGTATTTATAGGTTCATTTAAAGCTCCGCCCACAGTGACACATTCTGTACGGACAAGTGCTTTTGGCTCCGTTTCAGAAATAATCTCCAATCAGCAGCTGCTGCATGAGAACTGTAGAGAACTGTGTTCTTAATACGGCATGGGTTAATATACACATCTACCTCAGACTACCTGAATCCACTTGAGTCTACCTGAGTCTACCTGAATCCACTTGAGTCTACCTGAGTCTACCTGAATCCCCTTGAGTCTACCTGAGTCTACCTGAATCCACTTGAGTCTACCTGAGTCTACCTGAATCCCCTTGAGTCTACCTGAGTCTACCTGAATCCACCTGAGTCTACCTGAATCCACCTGAATCTACGTGAGTTTATCTGAGTCTACCTGAATCCACCTGAATCCACATGAGTCTACCTGAGTCTACCTGAATCCCCTTGAGTCTACCTGAGTCTACCTGAATCCACCTGAGTCTACCTGAATCCACCTATCCGTGAGTTTATCTGAGTCTACCTGAATCCACCTGAATCCACATGAGTCTACCTGAATCCCTTGAGTCTACCTGAGTCTACATGAATCCACCTGAGTCTACCTGAATCCACCTCAGTCTACCTGAGTCTACCTGCTGCCAGGTGAGACAGAGAGAGAGACAGAAATAGCCAGTGTCTCTTTATCGCTGTGTAAAGAAGTTCCGTCCTATCAGAGCTGGATATTACTGCGATACTGCACACAGGAATCACAAAGCCTCGGCCTGGCCCGTATTGTCCACCTGACTGGCTTTGTATGTGTATCCAGGTCAGTGCGGCGCTATCTTAGGGTTAATATTTAGACTGCGCAGACCTGAACAGCTCTGAATACAACAGGACTTGTGGAGCAGCCAGAGCTTCACCCCCACCTCTGTTTACTCTGATTAATTATTCTCAGGACGAGGCAGCAGACGAGGGCGTTAGCCGCTGCCTCGCTGCACACAGACAAGAGTCCAGGTTACAGGGAGGGTTCAGATAGATTTCAGTCATGTGCTGGATTCAACACAGCATCTGGAAACCAGGCCGGACTCTCACTCAACGTGGTAAAGGGATTCAAGTCATTTCTCTGGAACAGGAACTATTTAATTAGTCCTCCAGACCAGCGACACCCAGTGGCCAGAGGCATCATGAGGTCTCTAGGATGAACTAGTAGATTTCCGTCGACAAAGGTCGAAGGTCAGGGTGGAATTGGACCCAGTCGTCCCTTGTGAGGTCAAAGGTCAAAGTTACAGTGAACTCATAATATTGTGAATACAATATGTCAGGAACACGTGGAGGGACTGAAACGGCACCGGTTAGTGGAGGCGAACAACCACAGGATGGTAACTCTGGTTAAATGTGCAAGTGACCAGGCAACATGATGTGCGGCGTTCCCCAAGGCTCCATCCTTGGTCCTCTCCTATTTAACATTTTCTTTATTTCAATAGGCCTCATTATACAAAACAGAATCCAAACTTAAATCCTTCTGCAAACAAAAAAACAAATCTATTCTACTATGACTCCGTCTGACTTCAGTCCCAGATTCTCAGATTAAATGTGTTGATGCGTGTGTGGGACTGATTCTCTGGAGATTGAATGACTCACAGGTTGATTCTAATCTCCACAGATACCAGACCCAACTCAAACACTTCCCACTTAATGAACTGTGATTATCTAATCCAGCTCCTAGAGGACGGAGGAGGAAGGAAGCGTCGCTGGACTCAAACTGTCGAGTGTGAATGTAATAAATTAGATTTAAAAGGAAGACGAAGCTTCGAGCAGAAGAAGAAATCCCACTGAAGGAAAATATCCCTGTGTCATTTCAAAAGAAAACACGAACTGATTTATTTGGACTCACTCAGAGGAACCGTGATGATGTCGACTTAAAAGATATCAGATTAGAAAATGTGCACAGATGAATATTGGACTCATGGGGGTTAAAATCTCAATTCTTATTTCAACAAGACCTTAAAGCACACACACACACACACACACACACACACACACACACACACACACACACACACACACACACACACACACACACACACACACACACACACACACACACACACACACACACGATGTCCCTGACACCGAGGTTCTAAGACTCTTGAACCTGAACAGTTTGAGATTCAGAGTCACACTGGAGGAGGAAGGTGCAGAGGGACAGTGTGGACGTCCAGAGGACAGACGACCTGCAGCGGCTCTGGGGGTCGGAGGAGATGAAGTGCACATGTCTCCGGGTTCTCGCTCAGCACGACAGAACATTCCCATCGTTGTAGCTCATCGAGCGTCGGATCAGCTCGGCTCCGAGCGTTTGTCTTGTTTATTACTTGTGAAACCTGGAATAAATCAGCGGCGTGGAGAGCGGTGCTGCCAAGCTCCCAGTGACGTTATCGCCCTCCGCCATGAATCAGAAACACAGGAGGCGTTATTCCCACTCTAATTCATTCTGACAAGCGAAGCCTGAACCTGTCAATCACACGGCTCCTGATTGCTTACAGATATCTGGAGGTTTGACAGTTTCCTCTGAAGCGCGGCCGTTTGATCGATCGTCGGTATAAACAGTTTCATCTTCGGCCTTCTCCTCAGAAAACACGTCCTCTGACCCTCCAGAGGTTTCTTTGCGTTGGACCAACAGAGAGACCAAACACAAACTCTGGAACCGACGCAGGACTGTTCTTCTCCTGCTTCCCATTGTGTGCGAACAGATTTAACCAGAAACATGTTCATGAACTACGGAGGAAGAGCAAGGAAGAGGAGTGAGGAGCGAGGAGGAGGAGGAGTGAGGAGCAAGGAAGAGGAGTGAGGAGCGAGGAGGAGGATGAAATGTAGAGAAACTCACAGTTCTCACAGGAAGTCGTTCAGGTGAAAGATAAAACAGACTCACCGACGAGGAAGAGGAGCGAGGAGAGAGTCTACTGACGCCGCTCAGTGATGTAAATACACAGGGTGGACCGACAGGAGCTGAGGGGCAGGTCAGCTGTGGGGGAACAGGTGTGAAGGATCAGGAGACAGGAAGCCAAAATGACTGATGAGTAAGAAATTTCTAAATAAAACAGGAAACCGGAGGTGAACATTTAGCAGGAAGTAACAGACAACCAGATAAAGCTCCTCCCTCTGAGGAATGTCTACGTCCAATCAGCTTCTCCTGTGGTCTGAACAACGTTAAGTGAGAAGAGGTCTCGAGTCTAAACCAGATCCTGATCCGGGTCGGTTCAATCTTCTCCCACTCGGGAGGTCAAAGGTCACTAACTCTGGGCCGGGGGCGTGCGATGAATGTTTCTCGTACTGAGGCCGTCACAGCTGACATCAATGATGACATCATTGATGACATCATGCGTTTCCAGAACAGTGATTATTGTCAAATCAAAGAATAAAACGAGAAGCAGAGAGACGTGTGTAAACGTCGAGGATCTCGTGTGAAGCAGAAGGTTGAGATGAGGATTTCTCAGCTCGAGCAGAACAGATGTTCTGATGAATCCAGATGTGCTGGTGTTTTAAACTTCAGTGTGATTCTTCTATATTTGGATCCGTGTGTCCGTCACAGTCTAACGTCCCCTCTCTGTGTCACTCATCGGTTCCTACTGAAGACGTAAAAACACCTCATGAAAATACAAATGTAATTTGATATAAGACCCCCCCCCGTCCATACATATTGTTGTATATATGTATACGCAACACATTACCGACGTTCACAGTCGTCGGCATCGAACAGCGTTCCTTTCTGGTACTTGACAGATCGTTGATCTAGACATTATCGCCACCTACTGGCCCAGTATGTTACAATATTAGAGCATGTCCGTTTAAAATAATACAAAGTCGTATAAATGAGGCCTAAAACAGCTGCTGTAATTCCATGATACAAACACTAGGGGAGCTGCAGATTACGACGACATGCAAACTGTATTTCCACAGACATTAACGTAAATGTTGAGTAAACGCCAGCGTGTTGTTTGACCATGACTGTTTCCGGGTTAAAGGTCAGAAACTGTTTCCTGTCAGTGTGTCCTCATGAGCACAGAGATGTGTGTGTGTGTGTTTGTGGTGGACATCGTTCGGTGGCTTCGCTCTTTAAGATGCTGAAGAAGAAAACAGGGGAAACAAATGCAGAACATGTTTTCCAGATGTTTGTGTGTGAAGCGCTCTGCCAGATTCTCGGAGGAGGTGGATTTTAAACAAACGTATCTTGGCGACGGCCGACGAGGCCATCGCTCAATTTTATGTTTGAACACGTCCCCGCATCTGGTCAGTGAGAAAGAGCAAAGCATCGTGGGAAGGAGGAGGTTACTGTTCACACACACACACACACACACACACACACACACACACACACACACACACACACACACACACACACACACACACACACACACACACACACACACACACACACACACACACACACACACACACACACACACACACACACACACACACAAGTAAAAATAAAAGGTAAAGTTTTTTCAAAATAAAAGTCTGAGGTTGTGCTGTTGCATTATGTGTTTGTGTGTGTAGGTGTAAATGTCAGACATTCATTTGCCTGATGTCTTAACGTGGGTTGACTCGGAGTGTGGAGAGTCTGACTAGAGTCCGACAAGATCTGCTGTCCTGGTCCAGCTCCTGGTCCAGGTCGTCCAGTTTAAGCTCCTGGTCCAGCTCCTGGTTGAGCTCCTGGTCCTGGTTCAACCCTGGTCCAGCATCTGGTCCTGGTCCAGTTTAAGCTCCTGGTCCAGCATCTGGTCCCGATTCAGCTCCTGGTTCAGCTCCTGATCCTGGTCCAGCTCCTTGTCCTGGTCCAGTTTAAGCTCCAGGTCCACCTCCTGGTTGAGCTCCTGGTCCTGGCTCTGTCCTGATCTGACCGGGTCTGACCGCTCAGCAGCAGCTGTACGAGGCTGTGATCCCCTCGACGCTCCACCTGCGAGGCTGTGGATGATCTTGAAGTCCGTGCTCTGCGGTGCCATCTCCCTGCTTCCTGACCACAGCTGTGACCTGCTCAGACCCTCCTGAAGTTAATCCTCAGGAATCTGAAGCAGCTGAACCTCTTCACTGATGATCCATCAACATGGATGCAGGAGGTCGTTCTCTGGCCCGTGTGGCGGCCCCAAACCTGAATCCTCAAATCAAGTCTTAACCCTTGAACAATTCTTTGAATGAATCAGAAAATAACGACTTCATGTGCTCACAATGTTTAAACACACACACACACACACACACACACACACACACACACACACACACACACACACCACACACACACACACACACCACACACACCACACACAACACACACACACACACACACACACACACACACACACACACACACCTTCGAGGCTAACTCAGACCACGTCATCAGGCTTCATTACAGCAGTTTTCTGTAAACCTAACTTCTCCGAGCAGCAGACCGGTCCAGCCGGGGTTAGCTGGTTAGACTGCTCGAGGGTTGGAATTAGGTTTAGGTTAAGTTAGGCATTTGGTTTGGGTGGTTAAGGTTGGGGTAAGGGGCTAGGTAACGCATTATGCCAATGAGTGTCCTCACTAAGATAGAGGTACCAACGTGTGTGTTTGTTCAGATAAGGCCTTATGACTTGATAACAGTGAAGGTGCAGCACGACTGATCGGCCTTGACAACCAGACACGGACGTGAGGATTGTGAATGATTGACAGGATATTGGTGTGATGACATCATCATCGTCTGAGACCAATAAAGGAAACTGGGACTGTTTTTCCTCTGAAGCTCAAAGGTCAGACGGAGCGAGCGTGTCAGCGGGTTGTTCTCTGGCGAGGAGTCAAACGTCTCCGCCTGACACAGAGCTCGTGTTCCCGCCCACAGTCCTCCCACCTCCTCCCATTGTTCCCATAATTACCATCAGTGGCACGTCAGCATCTAAAAATAACCACGCTCGCTGCCTTGGCATGTGGAGGACGTCATCATCCGTCTCCCAAAACTGGAACATCAGCTTTTAACCACTCATTGAGTAACATCCTCTCGAAGGTTTCATCAGAATCAGCCAGTTTCTGTGTGGAACCTCGTAGACCTCCTCAGATTTTTATTGAGATAGAAAAATTCTTTATTTGTCCCAAAAGGACAATTGACAAAGAAATAATCAAAAAGGGAACAAGAGCTAAAGCAGCTCGCTTGCGCTCGAGAGACGCCATGTTGGAAAGGCTGAACACTGGACAACGCTGATGAGCTGAGGACAGAGACGACAGAGACGTTTGCATCTCCACAAACTGCCGTTGCAAACTCGGCCCCTCAAATAAAATGGCGTCCTAATGACGCGTCTCCACTTCTTCAGGAAATGTGCGACACATCAAAACCAGGAAGTAAACAAGGCTACAAGCTGCGGCAGTGATGCATCTCCATGGTTACGGAAACATGCGACTGAAGACACAGAAACTCTCCCTGAAACGTCCAGTGGAAACCTCACATCTCCTCCATCATCACTTCACTGATCGGCCACTCTGATTGGCTCCTGACACCACCACCACCACCCCCCCCCCCCCTCCTCTGGTACCTGTGGGAGAGAGGGTCAGGCTGAGGGCGTGCGAAGGTGTTTCTGGCCAGAAGAGCTGAACGTAATATTAATGTTCTGCTAAGCCCCAGTTATCAGGACCATTACTCAGCCTGTGTGTGTGTGAGTGTGAGTGTGAGTGTGAGTGTGAGTGTGTGCGTGTGTCAGTGTGGTGCGTGTGTGTGTGTGTGTGTGTGTGTGTGTGTGGTGTGCGAGGCTCATTCTTAACAACGAATCTGAGTAAAAACAGAACAAACGTAAAGAAGCCAAATCCTCTGAAACTGTTAAAGTCTGAACTACACAAATAAAACACAACATTCTCAGTGGGTACATGAGTTTAACACACAACTACACAACACAGACACACAACCACAAGAAGTTCTGATGGAAAACGTTTTCAGTCAACATGTTCTCTGCTTCTAAAACATCGAGCCGTCACTCGACTGGTTAGTAAACTTGATGGAAGATGTTTGAAGGAGCTCATTCACTTCAGAAGCAGATCTCATTTTCTAATCTCGCTGTTTTATAACCAGAATACTTCATGAATCTTGATACAAATTTGAGATCACATTTTAAATAAAAACCCAAAACACGTAATTTAATTTTTCATCAGTTTTAATTTTCGCTGCTCGTGATACAAAAACGCTGAGTGACAGAAATGCTGCCCAGCAACATCCAGACCTGAACACAACAGATCTGATCTGTTCCTATTGAATCAAATCCAATTCAGATTATTCATCTGAGCCCCCCCACCCCAGCCCCCCATGCAGAGACTTCTCTAGAAACATGCTGCTGTTCAGAAGAAAAGTAGAAAAACCCAACGACAGAAACAAAGACGGAGGCTGTGCTTCGTGAGGAAACGTTCCCACAACGTTTCTGATCACCTCAAACAGATCAGCTGATTATCAGACGTGCTCTCCTGCTGACGTCAGACTCACTTTCAACATTTATTTAAATGTTTAAAATCTTTGTGAACTTTGAACTACGTTAAAACATGTCACACAATAAACATCGTGTTTGTGTCACTTTCACAGTTCATCTGTAAAAACAGGAACATTTACATTTTCTTTTCTTGTTTTGGTCTTTTTTTTATATATATATATTTATTTTTTTAAATAACTTTATTAATATAATATTAATCTCACTGAATTTAACAGGATTTCTCTGATGGCATCAGCACGTCAGATGTGGCGTCGTCTGACACCCTGAACTGAAAATATTAAATATCAATATTTTCTGATTGATCTGCCGCAGGTTTGACTTTAGAAGCAAACTCAAGAAACTCTGAGGATGGAAATAAAAGCGTTAGACCCTGCAGCCAGACTCTCCCTGCGAGGGAACATGTTTGAACCGGAGCGGTCACATCGTCGAGGGAACGCTGTGGGAACCTGTGGGAACGTTAGAGCGAGCGAGCGGCTCAGGAGCAGCAGCGCTCAGACAGACTGCTGCAGGGAGGTGAAGCTCCTGACAGACAAATCCCAGGGAAAACACTCCACACCCGCACAAAGCTCACATAATTATTAAGTCCGATAACAACAAGCCGTGGACCCGCCCCCCCTCGCGGTGTGCTGACGGGGGCGGTGGGGGGGGGGGGCCTGTTTGGACCTGCTCAGACCTCATTAACCACCCGGCCCGGTTTAAACCTGGATTTAATTAAAGCTGCGGCTCGAGGTGTCTGGATCCGCCCAGCACCACAAACGCACACTAAACACACACAGTTAACACACACACAGCCGTCTGGAGCAGGACCCCCCTCAGGTGAGCAGGGCGGGGTCTGCCTGGGTCGGCCTGTTGAACACACCTGACGTGTTCATCAGAAGCAAAACCTGTTCCGTCACTCTGTCCATACAGATTCTGATCCATTCAAACTGTATCACCAACCATTGATCATCTTTGAATAGAATAAAACTTTGTGCACTCTGATGTTTTTCTGTTTCATCTCGTTTTAAATCTGAAAATCTTTGAAGAACGGTAACCATGGTAACAGTCAGATGCTGCGCCTTAGCTCCAGATCGTGTGACGTCCACAGGAAGTCGACAGAGGCCGTTAATCTGAGATTCAACACGATCAATAATCTGTGGATCGATCGTGTTGAGAAGATTCATCAGAGAAAACATCAGAACTGATCACTCGTGTGATTTAAACATTTCTCTCACTAGACAAATGATTGATCAGCAAATAATCAGCTGATTATTTGCTGATGTAAATAATCAATATGCAATGCGATGATGACGTCACAAAAACAATCAGATCCAAAGTGACGACAGTTTTCCCAGGATGCACTGCTCTGTTTGATTTCATCCCTGGAGAGATGGAATTACATTGTCGAGGTTTTTCCAGGACACACGTGCATCTGCATCAGCCCCACATGACAGGTGACCCCGGGTTGCAAATCAAACACGCCCCATCCCTGCGTCTCACACCTGCTGTTCTGCTCATAAAGGACAATTCTGCTGTTTCTATGTTTTTACACATTCACCCTCATCCGTTAGCTGAGCCGAGTATCAAAAATCTTCTTTTAATTTATACGAGTGTAAAAAGAACAAACTGTAAAAAGCTGAATTGTCCCTTAAATCTCATCATGTAGTGAACAACCTTAAAAATCTCATTAGGTATTTCTAACGAGACATTTCTATAAAGAAAAGAAAAAAAATATACAACCTAAAAAAGGAATTTAAGATTTGAAATCATCTCCGTCCTGCAGCTGAGGACGAGCAGAGAGTTTGTCCAACATCTCGTCCAGCAGCGTCCTCGTCTCCGCCCGTCAGCTTGGACCTGAGCCGCCAGGAAGAGGAAGCACAGGGAGAAGGTGCTTTGGTTGCTGGTGAGTTCTGACTGGACCAAGTCTCAGTTTATATGAGTTCACATCTTCTCACAATCCATCGATCCATAACACAAAGAGTCGGTTCAGTTCCTCCAGCACATTCAGTCTGTTGTGGAGGATCAGGTTCTCCTTCTGTCACTGAACAAACCTTCCCAGCAATTCATTTTAATTGGAAGAAAATGTCCAATTAACACGAGCTGTGGCCGCCTTTCATAATAAAAGCCTTTTAGTCAAGAGTCCAATAAATTAATGTTAAAATATTCATGGATCTGTTTGTTCCTGAATCGTGGATCCTCATTATTTCTCATCACTTCTTCAGCTGGAAAATATTTTTCCAGAGGGATTGTGAGAGACCAACTTTTTGGAAGATGTGTGGTTAAAGGGTGAAGGAGGGGAGGGGGTGAGGGGGGTGAGTTCATTTCTAACGAAGACAAGCAGTGAAGAAGACGTGCGGCCATGTTTCCAAAGTTCCCAGAAAAAGCTCCAGATATCAAACATCCCTGTGACCCTCCTCACTGCCCATTGGTGGCGGTGTTGTTGGGGGCGGGGCTGGAGCCGTCTCCGCCCCCCGCCGGCGGCTGTACGTTGTCGGCCAGGTTGTGGGCGTGCTCCAGGAAGAGGTCTTTGAGCACGCTCAGCTCTTTGCTCAGCAGTTTGATCTTGGCCTCCAGCCGCTCGTTCTCCTCCTTCAGCTCATTGACGCGCTGCTGCGTGTCCATCGCCTTCTGCTTGCTGCGCATGCGGCTCTTCTTCACGGCCAGGTTGTTGCGTTCGCGTCGCTGGCGATACTCATCGCTGTCCTTGTCTGCATGGGGCTTCTTCATCTTGCTGGGGGGGGGGGGGCCTTACCGCCTCCGGCTGAGGAGTTGGCGGGGACGAGCTGGGGGACGTGGGTCTGACTGGATGACGCTCACGCCGTTGTGATCAGATGTGGTTGTGTTGCCTGCGACGGCTGGCTCATTTAGATGTGTTGCCTGCAGGTGGTGCTCTCTCCGTCGCCTCAGGTGAAGAGAAGAAACAGGAAGGAGTTTGTTCACCTCACGAGAACCTGGAGGACAAGGGAGGAACAAGTTTAACTGTATATAATAAATATAAATCACTCTTCAAAAATCGACTGAAGAAGTTCTCTCACTGCGTCATAAACTATAGGTTGTTATTGTCCTCAGTAGACACACCTGTGCTCTGTGTCCCCGAGGTTTTTTAATTTGTGAACCTTTGTGATTTTCTTACACAAACAATCTGTTCTGGTGGTTTAGAGGTTTAGTTTTTAATTTACACATCAATTAATGTGGGCGTCTGTGGCTGAGGGGGGGGGGGGGGTAGCGTGGTCTAGCCAGAAGGTTGGCGGTTCGATCCCAGTCTTCCCCATCTGCATTCTGAAGTGTCCTTGGGCAAGACACTGAACCAATCATAGAAAAGGTGCTGCCCATAGATGCACTGTATGAATGTGTGTGTGTGTGTGTGTGTGTGTGTGAGAACTGTTCTGTAAAGATCCGAGTGGTGATCAAGACTAGAGAAGATCTATGAAACAGACCATTCACCATCCAATCAGAATACGTTAACGATCAGATTAGTTATGATCTTTGCTGTTGACTGGTTTATGAAACACTGGTTACAAGCACCAAGAACCTGTCCAGGTGAGTGTTCTGTAAGAACCAGTAGTCGGTTCTGCAGGTTCTCCTCTGACCTGGATCCATCACTCAACCCCCCCCCCCCCGGACTCATCTGACGAGATAATTGGTGTTTTCTGTTCCGCACGTCCAATTAGCAGCGGCGCTCTGATTGGTCGGCGCGTTGCCATGCAGCCAGTCAGCTGTGCGCAGGGGAAATCGCTCCGGGTGAAACAGCGGCTCCGGCTGTTGCCTGCTGTTGCATCATCGTCGCTCCTCTTTGTGCTGGAGAGGGGAACTCCGGAGTCATGCGGGGCTCAGCACAAACCTCAGCCCGACGAGACGCTTCAAACCCGGTCGACTGAAATAAAAGCCCGCGGAGGTCCGCACACGACGAGCGCGCCGAGGCACGGCCGAGGGGGGGGCGATTTCCTGGAGAGTTTAGTGAACTTTTAGCGGAGGGGGGGCGGTGGAGCGATGATTGACAGATGAGTGTGAACACCGAGTCTGTTCGGTCCGAACAAAAACACACGCGAGTGTCATTTCCACTCACACACACACACACAACGAAGCTGCTCCACACTTTGTCCTGTCGGAGCCGGGCAGCTAGCCAGCTAGTTAGCTCCTGATGCTAACCACCCCTCCGCCGCTGCTAGCCGCCTGCCGCCGACCCGCGGACACTCTAAACGGCCGCTTACCTTCACGGGGCCGCGGTGGAGTCACCCATCCGTCAGCGCGCAGGAAGTTGGGGGTAAAGTTGGAGTTAGATCCCGTGTGGCGGAGCTCGGACTGTTTTTGTTTGGAACATGGAGAGCGAGGATTGCGAAATCTCTTTTACCATGTACGGCAATGTCAGGGCTCAGCCAATCAGGGGCCAGGGGGCGGCAGCGACTAGAGCGAGCGGCCAATCACAGGCGAGTGTGTGGCAGAGTGATGCAATGCAGCCTATGAGTGACACCTGACCGACCAATGGGAGAAGGATGCTGGTTTTGTTTATGTAATGTGAGAGTGAGAAGTGACTTCATCTGAGAAGAGTGAAACCAATAATCAATATCCCACTGTTTACATCATCAATAACACGTCATCAGTTCATCAATAATCCACCTGTTTATAATAATAATAACACGTCATCACTTCATCACTTCATCAATAATCAAAGATTACACTGTTAATAATAATCAATAATCACACCTGTGTACACTAGAACCCCCCCCCCCCCCTCTCTGTAGTTACCTCAGATCGTGGCAGCGGTAATCTCATGGAGGCACTGAATCTGCCACTGATATGTAACGGCAGCTGCCTTTGATGTCACAATGTTTAGAGGCAACTGCCTTTGATGTACAATGTTTAGAGGCAACTGCCTTTGATGTCACAATGTTTAAAGGCAACTGGCTTGTGATGCCACACTGCCTTTCTTGCCATACGGTTTAGAGGCAGCTGTCAAAGTTGCCTCAAGTGTGTGGGGCAGTTGTCACACTGTCTTAGAGCAGCTAAAGCTGTTTGTGATTTATTCAATGAGACATTCTGGTTTATGAAAGTTTATTAGATAGTTTGTTAGCTCTCGGGGGGTTGGACTCAAAATGAATCAAGAAAAGCTGCACATCTATCAGATCCATATGCATGATCTTGGTCTCTATGGATGGGTAAGAACTCAAAGACTGTATTCAAGTATCGGTTACAGTGTGACCGATACTGTGCCTGAGTAAACTGTAAACTGTGATAAACTAAAGGTGAAATGTACATTGCTATCCTTGCCTTAAAGTTTACATAAGATGGTGAATAACTCCATGATAGCGAGGATGCACAGAGATGCCACTGCTCATGTAGCAATTACTTGACTACAACTTGTACCAAAGTAGATGGGAAAACCACAAAGGAACAAAGGTTTAGTGTCTCCATTTATATTTATGTTCCCTCTGGGCTAAATACATGTGTTCAGTGTTTTTGTGTTACAAGACAGCAACAGAGAGACTCACAAAATCTTACTTTCCAATTGCATATAAACTATTTACAGTTTCATGAGTTGACTTTGGCCTAACTGTTTTCCTTACGACAGGATCTCCAAGGACTCTTAGTTAAATACACTACGATCCATAAGAGCATTTAAAACAGACTTATTGTTAATCCTTCAACTTCAAAACTTATGAGTTATGAACTTCTATGGTGTAAAAGAATCAGTGCAAATGACAAATGACAAACAAAGCTGTACACAACAAACAGCTACTGACCTACTACTTTTCAACCAATTTTATTCTTCAGTATTTATATGAATTCAGTGACAATGACTCCATGTGCAGCAATATTGATACAGGCTGGCGAATCCTGTTAAAATAAAGTGAAATGTACTGATATTGAAGCAAACTGTTATTTATACTTTCCTGGCTCACCAGTAATTTCAAGTCAAAGTTACCAAGTACAACTTGAAAAACTAAAAAAATGTTGCTTTTGATGACAGATATTCAAAATGTGTCAATAATCGCCTTTTATTTTTTTTATGTTTGAGCAATTTGTGCCAATGCAGATAATAACTAATTTAAGCATAACATTGTAGTTGTACTGACCTATTGTGTGTTACATGTGATGTTAAAGGGGACACAAGTGACGTTATTATAGGATGTGTTTAAAGTATTAAATATATTTTGATAGTTAAAAAGGCACGGACATTAATTGGCTAATGATACATTAATAACAGCCTCTCACCATCCTCATTTCAGACAGAGGAGGAAAGTCATTGCAAACTTGAGTCTCTTTATGAAACTTGCTGTCTCTCAACCATCGAGCACTTTTCAGAATTCCTCCTTCGAGCTTTCATTTCATTTCCTCCTCGGCCTCCTCCTGAATCTCTCCCTGTGCACTCACCACTGAGAACAGCTCTGTCGCTCATCCTGTCATCCCTCGTGCTCTGTTCTTCATTTCTGAAAACAGTCAACACATTTCGATCCTCAAAGCTTCACTGTGCACGTCCTCATGAAGAAAGTCTTCTAATTCAGATCTCAGTTTGATGCTGAACTCCAAACCTCACAGGTGATAGATCACCTCTGTTCACATGTTCTTCGCTCCATCAACACTCTCCAGCTCCTCCTGGTTGATCCTGAGTTGTCCACCAATGTTTCAGTGTTTTATGTTTGTCCTGAAAGGGACAATAAAGATACTTTGAACTTTGAATTTGAACTTGAATCAATAGTTTCTTCTTCCTGCTCGACTCCCTCTCTAACTCCATGGTTCAGCATAACGTCTGCATCCACTTGAAGAGGTCTCACTCCTCTGTTTTAGCGGGACTCTTCAGGTCGACTCTGCACTGAGAAGGCTCTCATGGCTCACTGGTGTCAAAGCTGCGCCCTGTTTTCAGTCCAACACGATACATGCTACGACCTGCTGGCGTGCGCAGTCAGGCCCCAACGACTGATGTACATGCTTGTGCAAGCATTTCAGCGAGGTTTAGTCTGTCGTCCTGCACAAACTCCAAAACAATGGATCCTACATTTCCCAAAATGCAACAGGAAATGTCTGTCAAACTACACAGCTCCAGTTTATAAGACGTGATTGTGTCAGAGATAACCCTGATGACATCACTGTGACATCACAACAGTTTTCTCCTCCTGAGGCTCAGTGGAAACACACGTGTGTTACTGTGTCTTTAAATGTCACCGTTTGAATCTGCTCTGGGATCAGTTTGTAAACACTGTGCAGCCAGTCGGGGGTTAAAGGTCAACCTGTGGGACCCGCCCTGTCTGAGTCTGAGGCACAGAGTGTGCTGAAGATATAAATTCAACTGTCACTGCTCATCTAACGATTCTGACCCTTCATCTGATTCAGAAACCTTCATTTTCCCTTCAGAACGACTGTGATGCTGAGCTCCAGTCTGTGATTCCTGGAACATTGTCAATGACTTTCTTACTATCTACAGAACCTCCTTGAACGTCTTTAAAGACCCCCAGAATGTTCTTTCTCAATGATCTAATACAATCTTCAGTTCAATAACCTACTTTAACCCCATAACACCCAGAAAGAATCTTTAGGACCAAAGGAACGTCCCTTGAACATTATTATATTGCCTGAAGGATTGTTAGAACGAACACTTGAAACTTCCCCACGAATCTATCAAGAAATCCTGGAACCTCTGCAAGGAGCACCCTTGAAATTCTTGCCTGGAACGTCCTCAGTGGTGACTTGAACCTTCTCAAGTACTGACAGAACCTCTTCAATGCTCTTTAAAAGTTTAAGAACACTTTCAAGGTTCCTGGAATCTATTTAAGGACAGTAGGGAACTCCTCAGACACCCCCTGAAACTCCTAAAGAATCCCTGGAAGTTTCTCAGTCATCACTTGAACCTCTCCATAGTCCGTAGCACTTTTCAAGGATCTCAAACATCTTCTCCTGAAATCCCTGGAACTTCCTCAATGACCCATTGAGCCCCTTGAAGATCCCTAAAAACAAAACAATTGAATCCAGACGCCCTAAGAAACTCCTCAAGGTCTCCTGGAATCTTTTCACTGATCCCTGGAACTTTGCTTAATGTCTTGAAAGATCCCTGGAACACCTTCAAGGATGAATGTAACATCCTTGAGGATCCCTTCATCATCTTAGTTGAAGGATCACTAAACTCCTCCAGCACTCCTTGAACCTGCTCAAGGACTCAGGGATCTAATGAAGGATCCCTTACACTTCCAAGATCCATACAAATTCCAGGAAAATCTACAGACCATCCTCAGTGAGTCCTTGAACCTTCTCAGTTATCAATATGACCTCCTTCAAGGACCCCTCAAAACTCCTCAAGGACTAATAGATCTGCTCCTGTGACTCTGGAAGTTTTCTATAAGGCTATTGGAACCATCAAGAACTTCTGGAACTTCTTTAATGACCATTAAACCTCCCCAAGGAACTGGAATCTCTTTGAGGGCCCCCCATGAGATCTTCTGTATCCATAACATGTCCCCAATGACCTGCTGATGGACCCCCAGAGGATCTTCAAGGACTCCTGGAAAAATCTTTAGAGCCTTTTCACTTTTTCACCTGTAAAACTGTATCTTCTCCAGGTGAGTGACTCCTCTGTTCCTCCTGAGTTTTAAACATTAAACTTTAAAATTCAGGGAAACAAAAACTTCTCTGTCTGTTCTCTGCTTTTCACAGAACAGAGAAGTTTATAGAAGTTTTATAGTGGTGGTAAAATGAAGATAGCCTAGATAAAAATGGGAGGGTCAGAAAATAGCATGACAGGGCACTTCCACAGATCAGTCTCTCTGGTTCTCAGCCGACAGAGGGCGCTCATGCATCATCACATCATCTCCCCCCCCCCCCCCACAGGAGGCAGTTCATATGTTCAGTTACACAACATCACAGCAGAACTTTACACTGTACTGCATATGTGGAAATATTAGATAATCAGAACTAATCAATAATCATTAGTATCTACTTATTGATAAATTGTGCAGGATTAATAAACACAGATGAACTCAAACACCCACTGACCTGCACGTGCTGAGTAACGAAGGAGATAAAACCAAACTCCATCTGAAAATCTGTAAATTTTCTGTCTCCTTTTCCTTCAGAGATGCACTTTTTGTTTACAGTATGATTAACATGAATTATTGTGCACTCCATCGATCTACAGCATTTACTATCGTGTAACACAACTTTTCATTAATCTCATGTCAGTGAACACATTTGAGGAATACATGGTATAAATGTGCTGTTTCGAAGCCGCAGTTGAAGTTGTGTGTAGTTTGAATGGGCCGAAGTGTAGCGTGAGTCCTGCTCCTCCAGAGTCTGGGACCAACGTGCGTGCATCACGTTCCGTGTCCGTGATAATATGCGAAATGATTTTAGTCCAAGGGATTTTAAACGGAGTTCGCAGGAGGGGGATTAACACAGGCTGTAATTAACATATCATTCTGGTTTACTCTCCGGCAACGTTCCGTGCAGTGCGCGCGTGTGTCTCAGTGTGCGCGTGTGTGTTAGTGAGCGTGTGTCTCAGTGTGCGCGTGTGTGTTAGTGAGCGTGTGTCTCAGTGTGCGCGTGTGTGTTAGTGAGCGTGTGTCTCAGTGCGCGTGTGTGTTAGTGAGCGTGTGTCTCAGTGTGTGCGTGCGTGTGTGTGTCTCAGTGTGTGTGTGTGTGCGTCTCAGTGGTGTGGTGTGTTGTGTGTGTGTGTTAGTGAGCGTGTGTCTCAGTGCGCGTGTGTGTTAGTGAGCGTGTGTCTCAGTGTGTGCGTGCGTGTGTGTGTCTCAGTGTGTGTGTGTGTGCGTCTCAGTGTGTGTGTGTGTGTGTGTGTGTGCGTGTGTGTTAGTGAGCGTGTATCTCAGTGTGTGCATGTGTGCGTCTCAGTGTGTGTGTGTGCGTGTGTGTTAGTGAGCGTGTGTGTGTGTGCGTGTGTGTTAGTGAGCGTGTGTCTCAGTGTGTGTGTGTCTCAGTGTGTGTGTCTCAGTGTGTGAGTGTGTGTGTGTGTCTCAGTGTGTGTGTGTGTGTGTGTGTGTGTGTCTCGGTGTGTGTGTGTCTCAGTGTGTGTGTCTCAGTGTGTGTGTCCGCCCCTCCCTCCTCCCTCTCTATATAAACGCACTTTGACAGCTCACACTTCACTGAGCAGAGGAATCGAACCTGGAGCCGCAGCTTCTCTTCTCTTTGCTCCGCAGCTCAGATCAAACCTGCCCGAGCTTCAGTCTTCACTTCCCCGCTTTATAAACTCCTCGCACCCGAGGACCCGACACACACCGACCTTCTCCAAACTGGATTCCCGGAGCTCCTCGCCATGTCTGCCCGGGTTTAGATTCTCCATGGAGCTCTCTAACCTTTACGAGGTCGCGCCCCGACCCCAGATGAGCAGCCTGACCCACGGCCAGCAGCCCCCCTCCGGCTACAGAGACCCGGCAGACCTCGGCGGTGAGATCGGGGACAACGAAACCTCCATCGACCTGAGCGCGTACATCGACCCGTCGGCTTTCAACGACGACTTCTTGGCCGACCTGTTCCACCACGGCTCCCGGCAGGAGAAGCTCAAGATGATGAACGGAGAGTACGAGTCGGCGCCGTGTGGCCCGGGGCCCCAGCAGCTCTACATGTCCAACTACATGGAGTCCAAGCTGGAGCCGCTGTACGAGCACAACCCGCCGCGCATCCGACCGGTGGCCATCAAGCAGGAGCCCCGGGACGACGAGGACGTGAACCCGGGCATGCCCCCCACCTACCACCACCCGCACCCGCATTCCCAGCAGTACTCCCAGCATGCCCAGCAGCAGCAGCAGCCGCCGCACCTCCAGTACCAGATTGCGCACTGCGCGCAAACCACCATGCACCTCCAGCCGGGACACCCAACTCCTCCGCCGACCCCGGTGCCGAGCCCGCACCACCACCAACACCCGCACCAGCACCCGCAGCAGGGCGGCCTGAAGCTGCTGGAGCATCGGGGAGGAGGAGGAGGGAAGTCCAAGAAGAACGTCGACAAGAGCAGCCCGGAGTACCGGATGAGGCGGGAGCGCAACAACGTGGCCGTGCGTAAAAGCAGGGACAAGGCGAAGATTCGCAACATAGAGACGCAGCACAAGGTGGTGGAGCTCAGCACCGACAACGACAGACTGAGGCGGAGGGTGGAGCACCTGACCCGGGAGCTGGACACGTTACGGGGCATCTTCAGACAACTGCCGGACGGATCCTTCAAGCCCATGGGCAGCTGAGAGACTACTGACCCGGACTAGAACCAGACTGGACCCGGACTGGAGGTGGACTGGTTTACTGCTGGATTTACTCACAGATGGTTCTGCAGGTCTCATGCAGGACGGACTGAGCTGAGCAGACGGAGGCAGCTGAGGTGTTCACTGATCAAACTTCTGTCCTGAACAATCATTTGGTTTTTTACTGATTTATGAACAAAACCTTTTCAGATCTTTATTCGCGAAACAAGAGCAAAAACCAGATTCTCTTGTTTCACCTGATCTAAAGTGATTTTTTGAATTGGCTGCAGGTGAAATGATCTGATTGGCTGAATATCTCTGTTCTCTCAGTAAAAGACTGAATGACTTGTCCGGACTGAATCTTGTGCCGTGTTCATGTGCCTTTTTAAAACTTTTGTGCAAAAGCCAATAAGCTTGTTTCCCTGCAGATCCACACAACAGAGGACTGGTTGATTTTGTGCCTTATTTCCGTACAGACTGTGTGACACCACACACACCTCCCACATATCAGAGCAGCTAAGGTAGGGCATCAGCCTGTTGTGCATGGTTTCTTTAATTATTTTTGTTTTATACAAGTTACCATCTCCATATCTTCTCCTGATAAACTAGGATTTGTCTTTTATAGAGTTATAAAATGCAAAGTGCACATGCTTTTATATACCAGCCTGAAGTGTATGTATGTATGTTAATGTTCCTCTCTGGTACGAGACCTGTCTGCTGGTGTGGAGCTGATATGGACAATATCATATGAGATGACGTCACGTGACACAAAGTTTTACTCATGTTCCAAAAAGTTATTCCTGTAATCTTCACACCTGTCGAGTGTTTTAGCTGCAGAGTTTGTATTTGCTGAGACTGTGAAGCACGATCATGTCTCCACACCCAACCTGTCACCAAAACCTTGTATGTCCACGTCAGGCTGCCGGGTTTTTTCATGCTTTCAAACCAGTTGGAGTAAAAGCATTTTGGACCTTTGACCTTTGCACTATGACACAAAGAAATGCTCCATGTTCCCCCTCGAAAACAAGGCAGGTCTCCTCTGTTAGTTCCCTGAACGCTGTTGATTGTGGAGATACAAGGTTTTCATCTGTATGAAAGATCATAACTGAGTGTGGTGAGTTAACGCCAAAGTGTAAAATACACACACACACACACACACACACACACACACACACACACACACACACACACACACACACACACACACACTAAACAAAGACTGGAATTGAACCTGTGGTACCTGCTCCGTCGTCACCGTCCAATGGAAACAACGTGTCCCTGAACACGTCTGGACCATGTTTGGCGTTCTCTGCGACGAACGCGGAGATGAGTGGTTTCCAGAGGACGGTGACGGGGACAGCAGCTCTGTCTTATGCACTATTTGTCAAATGAAGCACAGTGTTGTCTCGGACACATGCATGGGTACTGATCTGAAAAGAAAAGAAAAACACGCCTCGCTCTACATACGTGTATTTATGTGTCAACCATTTTGAGAAAAAACAAACAAAAACAAAAATGTGAAAAGGGTTTCTATGCAACGCGTCTCTTCCTCTTTTCCACTGTTGTGTCATTACACACACACACAGACACACACACACACACACAGAGTGCCTTCTGATCCTCTGAGATGACCTTTGACCTCTTGCTGATCTGCTCGTCTGTTGAAAGATTTTTGAAATCGATTTGTCGGCGAGGAAAAAGGAAGCACTTTTGTTTGTTTTTTTACAAACTGATGTTTGTCAAAGTCTCAATTGTAAAATAAGCCTCTACATATATAAATATATATAAATATATTAAAAAATCTGAATTATTATAAAAATAAAGAAGTTTGTTTTATCTCAGTCTGTCGCTGATTTCTTTCTTTTCCTGTTTGAAATGTTCACTGATGGACACTTGGCTGTCAGACGTCTCGCAGCCTACAGGGGGCGCTCACAGGACTGGCAGTCAACGCTGCAGCTCATCTCCTGTCTTCACCAGTATTAAAGGTTCAGTCTGCAGTTTATCCACCTGCAGCTTTTATTCACGTATAAACTGTGGATGTGTGAACATCAGCTGTTTTTACAGCGTCACTGAAGTAAACAGAGAAAACGTGAGAATCTGTTTTCGTCATTTTAACAGTTCAAGTCCCTGAGCTGCGTCTGAGCACCACGTGTTGTGAGGCTGGTGGTTGGATCCCTGCTGAGGCCTCCAGGGCTCAGGGCCAGGGACCACAGGGTTAGAGGTTGGGGGGGGGGGGGGGGTTCTTATTTAATGCTCTGATCACGTGTCTTGGCTCCAGATCATTAAATGTTAAGATCTTTCTTCACTAACTGAACTGATATTTATTTTCTCCATCAAGGACGTTATGTTGTTTGTGAACTAGATTACACAAAAAATGAACTTTTGAGGGATGTAGTGTGAGTCAGGAAAGAGCTCGTTCCTTTTTGGTGCAGATCTGGAACAGGGGTCAGTTAAATCTCTCTCTTTAACCTTTTACTTATTTCTCAGGGGAGTAATTCATGGATCTTGATGAAAACAACAAGACATATTTAGAGGAGCAGATCCAAATAAAAATCTGGATCTAGTGAATTTAAATGTGATCTATAAGAAGACTGTTGGGCCGAGGCGGAAGGACACGCTCTACTGACTGTGTGTCTGCGAATTTTTCTGTCATTGCTGTTGAATACATAATTCTAAAGTGTAAAAAAACATGAAATAGAGACAGTTCATGCTTTTTCTTTAATGAGAGAGAGAGAGCGTGAGAGAGAGAGAGGGGGGGGGGGGGGGGGGGAGAGGAGAGGAGAGAGAAGAGAGAGAGAGAGAGAGAGATAGATAAAGAAGGAGTTTCAAAGATTTATGAAAACTGATAACAAACATTCAATACCACTTGTTTCTGAGCTCTGACCATAATAATAAATTGTCCTAACAGATAAGACTAATACAAACATGAAGCTGCCTCAGGTCATGTCAAAGACTTTTTGAGGTAGAGAGAAAGACTGTGCTTTTATTGAGAAAATAAAATAAAAGCATAAACTAGAACCAGGATCAAAACATAATAGAAGTGTGTTTCATATTCAGTTGCTCAAAGAATGAACCTTATGATCACTGACGTTATTTAAATATAAATCAGCCTCAACTCTCACAGATCAGACAAATAAATAAACATCCATCATCGACTCAAAGAAATCCAGCTCTGTCATGAGGAAAAATCCAGATGTAAAATAATTTTGTGTTGAAAACATGTGTTTGAGATAAAAACTGCTTTTCAGAATCACAAGGTCAAATATGATTGAAATGAGCTCAGAGCTGGAAGTCAATCCAGATCAACAACTGATCTTCATCAGCAGGTCACACCATGTTTCCACGCAGCCACTTCGTAACAATAGAGACGTAAAGATTCCGTCAGTGTCAGTTCATCTCCTGCTGCGATGTGTCCAAACTCTGACGGTGATGTTCAGCTTCTTTACAGAAGAAACGTGAAGGTTTGAGCAGCTGTCTGGGGCTGACCGTGGTAATTAGTGTTATTACTTGAAAAGGTTTAGATGCTGGAATGTTCAGAAAACATCTCGTTCCTCAGGCTGTCCATTGCTGCAGGTCCTCTTTTCAGCCTCTGCCTCAAACACCTTTTGCTACTGACCCCCATCTAGCTAGTTACACTCCTAGCAGCTAGTCTACACTCCTAGCAGCTAGTCTACACTCCTAGCAGCTAGTCTACACTCCTAGCAGCTAGTCTACACTCCCAGCAGCTAGTCTACACTCCTAGCAGCTAGTCTACACTCCCAGCAGCTAGTCTACACTCCTAGCAGCTAGTCTACACTCCTAGCAGCTATTCTACACTCCTAGCAGCTATTCTACACTCCTAGCAGCTAGTCTACACTCCTAGCAGCTAGTCTACACTCCTAGGAGCTAGTTTACACTCCTAGCAGCTAGTCTACACTCCTAGCAGCTAGTCTACACTCCCAGCAGCTAGTCTACACTCCTAGCAGCTAGTCTACACTCCTAGCAGCTAGTCTACACTCCCAGCAGCTAGTCTACACTCCCAGCAGCTAGTCTACACTCCTAGCAGCTAGTCTACACTCCTAGCAGCTAGTCTACACTCCAGCAGCTAGTCTACACTCCTAGAGCTAGTTTACACTCCTAGCAGCTAGTCTACACTCCTAGCAGCTAGTTACACTCCAGCAGCTAGTCTACACTCCCAGCAGCTAGTCTACACTCCTAGCAGCTAGTCTACACTCCTAGCAGCTAGTCTACACTCCTAGCAGCTAGTCTACACTCCCAGCAGCTAGTCTACACTCCCAGCAGCTAGTCTACACTCCCAGCAGCTAGTCTACACTCCCAGCAGCTAGTCTACACTCCTAGCAGCTAGTCTACACTCCTAGCAGCTAGTCTACACTCCTAGCAGCTAGTCTACACTCCTAGCAGCTAGTCTACACTCCTAGCAGCTAGTCTACACTCCTAGCAGCTAGTCTACACTCCTAGCAGCTAGTCTACACTCCTAGCAGCTAGTTTACACTCCCAGCAGCTAGTCTACACTCCTAGCAGCTAGTCTACACTCCTAGGAGCTAGTTTACACTCCTAGCAGCTAGTTTACACTCCTAGCAGCTAGTCTACACTCCTAGCAGCTAGTCTACACTCCTAGCAGCTAGTCTACACTCCTAGCAGCTAGTCTACACTCCTAGCAGCTAGTCTACACTCCCAGCAGCTAGTCTACACTCCCAGCAGCTAGTCTACACTCCTAGCAGCTAGTCTACACTCCTAGGAGCTAGTTTACACTCCCAGCAGCTAGTCTACACTCCTAGCAGCTAGTCTACACTCCTAGGAGCTAGTTTACACTCCTAGCAGCTAGTTACACTCCTAGCAGCTAGTCTACACTCCTAGCAGCTAGTCTACACTCCTAGCAGCTAGTCTACACTCCTAGCAGCTAGTCTACACTCCTAGCAGCTAGTCTACACTCCCAGCAGCTAGTCTACACTCCCAGCAGCTAGTCTACACTCCTAGCAGCTAGTCTACACTCCTAGCAGCTAGTCTACACTCCTAGCAGCTAGTCTACACTCCCAGCAGCTAGTCTACACTCCCAGCAGCTAGTCTACACTCCTAGCAGCTAGTGTATTCTCTCACATAGATTCACACTGAAGCTGTTTGAATGCAGGTGTGGTGATGAGACTTTAACGCCAGAGGAATCTGTTGAATTAGAAACAGGTGGATTTGTTTGCTCGGGAGGAGACGAGCAGTGAATTGAAGAGACGTGGAAACGTAGAGAAGACGGAGCGAAGCATGTGAAGAGGCAGCAGGTCGATAGAAAGATGGCAGAGAGTCTGGGAGAGAGATGATGACTTCCACATGTTCCTGACAGTGTCGCTGAAATACGACTGATTCAACATGAAATATGTTCCTGAAAACATTCAACATGTGAACGCATCCAAGTGACACGAGAACCAACCGACAGGAATGTGGACGGGGCGGAGGGGCGGAGGGGAGCGCGTCGTCAAGAAGGTCAACAGTTTAGTTTAGCCTAGCTTAGCACAAACACACAAT
This sequence comes from Reinhardtius hippoglossoides, assembly GCA_006182925.3. Classification (NCBI taxonomy): domain Eukaryota; kingdom Metazoa; phylum Chordata; class Actinopteri; order Pleuronectiformes; family Pleuronectidae; genus Reinhardtius; species Reinhardtius hippoglossoides. The sequence continues at coordinate 1,552,800 of CM031670.1, forward strand.
GCAGGGGTAACAGTTCACCTAGCTTAGCACAAAGATGGAAAGCTGAGGAAACGTTTTGCCTACAGAGAGCAGGGGGGAAACTGTTAGCCTAGCATAGCAAAAAAGGCAGAAAGCAGGTGGAAATCATTAGCCTAGCTTAGCAAAAAGATAGAAAGCAGGACGTAAACATTAGCCTAGCTTAGCGCAAAGAGCTGAGGAAACGTTTTGCCTATTTTTGTACATAGACTAAAAACAGGAGGAAATCCTTAGCCTAGCTTAGTTCAGAGCCTTGTTAGCACAGTTCTATCAAACGAGCAGAAATGAACCCTGTGTCTGCAGCGACCTCGGACCCGGACACAGATGAACCGACCTCCATCTGAAACATGTGACTCTGGTGTGGTCTCCTCACATCGTGCAGAGGGTTTTACACATTCTGGAGAGTTTTCAAACGATGGACCTTCTGTGTGACCCCGTCCTGGCTCACGAACACACATTCCTCCGTGGGAAGGATTGTCCAGAGTGCGAAGCCAACACCGCTCCACCCTCACCGTAGTGCTGAAAGCTGTTAACAGGAACCATGTGATGCTCGGACCCAGCAGAGCGGCTGACTCATCCATCCACAGCCAGCTCGTCTCCCGCTGCCTGGACCTGGATGAACCGACCAGCCGCCGCTGCTGCTGCTGTTTGACCAAACCAGCCAATCAGACGCTGAGGCAGTGACTGCAGACTGGGGTGTGGACGTAAACACCTGTCAGGTGAATGGGAGTGAAATCCTCGCTGTGCATCACTGTAGAGGTTAGACCTTCAAACTAGAGGCTGACACATCATGGTGGTATCACTACCAGCATAAGCACCTTCAGGTACAGTACTCCACAGTACTCCACAGTACTACAGTACCACAGTACCACAGTACCACAGTACCACAGTACTCCACGTACTACAGTACCACAGTAGCACAGTACTCCACAGTACTACAGTACCACAGTACTACAGTACTCCACACTAGTTCAAATGCACCAAATAAACGTCCTCGTGGTTCAAACATAATATCGTCGGAGGTGAAGACTGCAGCTGCTTCCTCTTCTTCTTCTTTTATTGTTTGATTCTATTGGTCCAAACTATCAACAAAGTGTTTTCACTGCAAACCAACAGAACCATGGTTCAGTTTGATCCAGACCCAGAACACCTCTTCTGCTCTGAGGAACCTTTCACACCTGATGTGGTGAGGTGTGACAGAACCCCAGATTTCTGTTGGTGTGAGAGTGAATGTTTATTGGCTGTGATTGGATGGAGGGATGAACCTTTAAAGTGCTTCCTGGTTTCTAACATGTCTGGCATGTTTCCAGTTGTTGACTGTAGCTGGAAAACTGCACAGAGGAGATTTATCAAAGTATTTTTACTCAACATCTCGACATTTGGCTTCAGTCGTTGATTTATATGGAAGATTCTCATTGTCAGAAACAAAAACACCTGCTGTGCAATTTTGTTCAAGACGAGTGTTTTCTTACTTCTTCATTAGTTGTCATGACTTTTCTCTCCTTTCTTCCTTTCCTAACAATGTGTTCTCTTGCCTCCTCTCATCTTCCTACTTCTTTTAGTTCTTCTGCATCACGGAGAGAAAGGCAGCAGAACCAATGTTTAATCGTCGTCTGTGAGATACATCATCATGTGTCAGGACGTGTTCAGCTCGTCTCAGCGTCTCGGTGTTCCAGCAGCAGAGCTGATAATCCACCGACATGTTGTGGTTTTGGCTGAAGCTGCTCCAGAGTCTCGGAGTGTGAAGACACTCAGGTCTTTTATTTTGTCTTTGGACGGCGGAGAGGATCTACTGTTGGCTGCAGACTCCCATCCTGCGTATGGAAGACATTAGCCTGTTAGTGGCTGGAACAGATCACCCCCCCTCACTGAGTCCAGTATGTTTGGCCTGGCTTTAGCATTAAGATCCTCTCACACGGTCCACTGGCTTTTATTTCTGACAAATCGCTGTCGCACTGAGGAGGTAACAGACCTGAACTTCACGTTAAGGTTTGGACAAACCATCAGAACCTTTATTTAAAACAACACTAACTATTACGGAGCAACAGCTCATGTAGAGAACACAATCGAACTCCGACTGCGTGATCCCATGTTGCTCATGATCTGCGGCTTCTGCAACCAGACGAGCGACAAACACCAAACTCTGTTTAAGTTTCTTCACTGAATATTGAAGATCAGTGGTTTTAATGACCAAAAGAGATGATCTTGGCTACTGAGGATTTCCTGTTTGTGTCAGCAGCTTGTCTTTCTTCGTTAGCTACTTTGAGCAGCTGCGCTTACTGCGGCTCATCCGTCTGCATTGCGAGCTCATTCACTACATCACCAGTGCACAGAGAATTATGGGATAGGTTGGTCCGAGAAGGATGCAGCCGTAAGCCCATTCATTGCTCATGGATGCATCTGAAGGGGCCAGCGTAGTCGTGTTGCTGTGAAGACTGTCAGATGTGAGCCCTGAATCAGGACACAGCTCCAGTTACTGTTGCATGCTGCTGTCTTTACGAACACACACGTCCCTGCAGACCTTCTCCTCACCAGGATCTCTGCAGACTCCTGTTTAATCCTGTGTTCAGCTGCTCAGACATATATGAACATTTTCTCCTGAGGCCTCGGACTGAACGTCCTCATGTACTTTAGGTTGCGTGTCTGCAGACACTGTAACATGTGATGATTTTCAGACTCTGTATGTTTGCAGTCTCAAAGTGCTTTAGTTTCATTGACGTGTGTAGAGAGTGTGTCAGCAGCTCTATCTATCTATCTGCTCTATTTGACCATCCACTTCTTCTATTTGTCCTGAGTTTAAAGATTAACTGGCTCTTTTCATCGACTCGGAGCAGACTGAGTTGACTGAGCAGCACTTTGCTGAGCGTCCACGCCGACCTGAAAGGCCACGCTCGGCTTTCACTGTTTGTTTTCCGATAGAAAAGAGACTCAGCTGCTCCGGGTCCACTCACATGGACTCTGACAAGAGCCTCAACTTTCACTCTGTTTTCAGGGAGTGTGCATGTGCAGCGCTGCTCCCTCAGTGTTCGAGGCCCAGCTGCTGCTCGTCATGTATTAAAGTTAGATCTGACTCTCAGTGCATCGGTTTGTCTGAAAACACATGAATTCTGGTTCTGGTTAAAGGTAAATCTGTCTGGTACAATCCCAGAAGCTGGTTTAACAACTGACTGTTGTTCTGAAGAAATTTGCAGAATCCAAAACTCTTCAAACCCGTCACACACACACAAAAACCCACAATTACAAACTGTAGCTGCAGCTGAACCCTCCGGTGTGGAGGTGTGTGCGCGCAGGTACAGAGTGTGTTTGATTTACACCACAGGCAAGTGGACATGGTGGAGACACTCATGTTCAGATTCATGCTCTGTGAAAGGCTACACATCATCTCTGCTACGGATACGTCTGGTGTCCACACTGCTCCGGAGTTCTACAGCCACTAAAACAAAGAAGTTTGTAAATGCTGCTGAAACTGTGTTTTAGTCTGGACGAGCAGAAACACTTGAGACTTGCAACAACTTGCTGATTTGTAATGTTTAGGGTCGAATTTTACTTTTGGGTCTTACGGACGCTTGGATGACACCACACGAGCAGAATGGAGGCACTTTCTGTTTTTATCCCTGTTGTATTTGTACTTCTTAGTTGTGGCCACCAGTTACTTCAATTTGATTGGATTTGGCTGCAACACTGTTTACCCCTGAACCTCCAGAAGTGTTTTGTGGACCCCCCCCCCCCCCCCCCTCCATCGACACAGTGGTGAGTAGATAATGAGAAAATGCGCTGTGAAGAGCCACATGGAGTCGGAAGCACTTCAGTGAGTGTAGCTCAGGGACGGACGTTCACCTGAAAGTATTACATAAGCATATTTTTCTAAACCCTTCATGTTTGCACAATGATAAACCCCAACTTCCTCTGCTGCCTCCGTCCACAGCGCCCTCTACAGTGTCACTTACATGCTCATGTTACACTGAGCATTTGTCTTCAGTTTTTGAAGCTGCAGAGGAAACATAAGCTCTGATTTTCTAAAAGAATCTGAGTTCAGGCCTCAGATGATTTTTTTCTTCTCTATAAAAATCTGCAGTCGTTGAACAAAAGGAACAAAAGACGACTGTGAAATTAAAACAAGAGGAAACACATCACACAATCTCAGATTTGGAGCCAGATTCTTTTGAACGTTCTTGGTGTGTAACCAAGCAGAACTTGATTCTCTCTGGTACCACAATTATTTGTAATCTGTGCAGGGAGGCCTCGCTGAAATATATCTGCCTGTTTATACAGCGAGGCCTCTGGGCCGGTTGGCATTTATTGGCTCTGTATGAATCTGGGAGGATCATTCGGAGGGAACTATTAGGTTTAGTATTTTGGAGGCAGATCCTGCAGCAGGTTTACGAGGCCGTCAGGAGGAGATTGATGGTTAAAGTGCCGTCAGCTACGGTCCACGCTCCGTTTGATGGAGGTTTATTTTAATGCCAAAGATTAATTTCTGCTGTTCGCTGCTGCGTCGCCCGGCTGCTGTCGCGACATGTTGCTGCTTTGTTGCGATGTTGCACCTCATCGCTGCGTCGGCTTCAACTTTGAACGTTTGACAGCCGAGCTCTGAGCAGCGATAAAGCTGCAGCTTGTTTTCCCCTCGCTGCCTCAGTCATGATTTATGAAGTTTAATTAGAGCCAGCTTTGATTTCTTTGTTCGATTATTGGCGGTGAAGCTCAGACAGGAAGTAGAATCGAATCTTTACTCACACAGACAGCAGCTAAGGGATGATGTCCGAGGTCAGGATTCACAAAACCAGCTGATTGAAATCCTGCGGAGCTGACAGGCGAGGAGGCGGTGACCAATCAGGGGACAGGGATGGAGCTGAGTCATGAGACCTTCAGAGTCATGAATGAAAGAGCTGACGTGTGAAAGCAACTTTTCAACCAATCAGACCTTTACTGAAACATTTGATAAAAGAAGCCCTGAGCTTCGTCTCACAGGCTCAACACAGGCTGAACAAAAAGAAAACAAGATTTAATCATCTCTGCGTGTTTCATGTGTAAAAACAAACTTATTTAGTGTATTTACTTACTGAGGGAAAATATCCTTAACCCTTCGGTTTGGTCACATGTTGCTGGAGACAACGTCTTTACTTCAATAACGTGACGTCTCACGGGTCACAACATCTGTTTAAATGTGCCTTACATTTACTGAGCATATTCCTCCTCCTCAGAGGATACAGCTCTGTGTGTTGCTCTCTCAAACTGGATGATGATTAACTTCCTGCTCCTCAGAGGATGAACCGTCCACTCTGGGTCAACAGCTCGGACTCAGATCAGATCAATCATCAGGACGTTCTGGAGCTGAACTGAGTTTTCACTGCGTCACGGGACAGAGATCAGATTTTTTGGCAGCGTTGAGATTTTCACCAGACACCAGAAAATGTTTCCTCAAACAATAAAAGTCATCAGGAGTGGATCCGCTCCACATGTTCACACTGGGCAGCAAACACTTCCTGTTTACCGTCCAATTACAATCCATGAAGTGCAGAGAGTGTTTGGTTTCACCACCCAGACGGACGCGGCCTCGCACTCCGTCACGCTTCATGTATGTAAACAGTCGTAGCTCCACATCTGCAGCCGCTCCCACTAAAACACGACGTTCAGAGAAGAAGAACACAAACATGTGAAACACAAGAGACTCGTCATCGCCACGGAAACAGAAATCCATCTTGGTTGCGTCAGCTGCGTTCACTGTCAGTCGTCGTGTCGAATCCGCCCCTTGTCAGAATCAAATGATTAGGATTGGCCCGGAAAAAACACGAGTTCACTGATTGGTCTCCACTGGCGTCCACACTGACAACTTTTAAAATTAAAACTCATCACTGTTGCTATGGTTACGCCTTTCTTCCACACTATCCAGCCTCTAAGTCAGAGGACTTTTGTAAACGATGACACAGACGCCAACGTTCTCCTCCTGGTTGATTCTTATCAGTCTCACGACTCGACTGACAGCGGTGAATGTGTCGCTAACACTCGCTGTCAGTAACAGTTCTGCCATCACCTCTTACTGATACGGAGCTGAAGCGCTCATCTGCACAGAGCTGGATTCAGATTCAGCCTGAATCCGTTTCAATCCAGTCTGAACAGGATCAGAGATTAAAGCTGGTTTAAGACGTGAGACACGAGACGCTGTCGTATTAAGTCGCAGAAACAATCAAATAACCAATTATCAGAACTGTCAGTTTATTAGGAACACCTCCAACTAACCATTAATCCTCCTTCAGAGTTAATAGATGAAGCTTTAATTCAGAACCTTTTCATTTCTTCATTTTCATTCTAAACGTTTCCTGAATCTTGTTTTTCTTTGGCTTCGCCAGAATAAAAAACGACGCATCGCTGCTCGCTCTCAGATTTTGGTGATTTTCCAGAACAAACCGTAGCTGAGCGGGTGAATAATCGTTTAGTATTTCGAGTGCAGCTCCGGCTCGGACCTGAATCTGATAACTGAGTGTTTCTGCTCGCTGATGTTCAGTGTTAATAATTCACAGCGTTATGACGAGCGGCTGGCTCTGGTTTCTGCTCCCACAGTGCTGCACGGCTCATTTGTGCTCCTGCGAGGCCTCTGGCAGGCGGCCGGCGAGGGAAAACGTCCAGAGCGCCGCGGTTCTGTCAGAGGACGAAAGGAAAGAAAAGAGAGTGTGGGAAGAACAGCTGGAGCCTCCGATCCACCAGAGACCTTCTGCTGAGTGTGTTGTGATTCTGAGGAGGACGATACCATCGCTGCGTTACCCTGAACAGCTCACGATGCGTTCAGGATCACGAGTTGTGTTCCCTCTGTGCCAGATTTCCACTCCTGCTCACTGGTTCTCTCTCCTGAAGTAAAACCACTTTATTTCTGCTTCGCTCTGGTGAATCCTCGATCGCCTGATAATCTGGAAGTGATGAACAGAGCCGACGGAGGCGAAGAGAGGAGATTGATATTCAACACGAAGGAATACAAGAGAAAACAAGAGAACGCAACAACACACTCGTTCACGTGGTGTCGGAATAATTGGTAAAATTAGTTCCCATTCAACGAAACCTCGAGTTGGAACGATAACTTGGAAAGTCGGCGAACGTTGCAGAGTTATTAACACATTTTATAACCAGAATAAAACTGAAGCGTTGAACCCTTTAAGAGCGGCTGCGATGTTTGTGTTCTTCTCCTTTAGAGTCCGACGATACGTGTGCACGTTTTATATAAAGTTATCGTTTTCAAGACACGTGACTGATGAAATACAACATGATTCGCAGAAATACGAAATGCATTATGGGAGATGTAGTCTGTTTTTTAAGTAGTGTTCCAGACGATGGCCGGTTATCTAAGTGAGAGCAGCGATATTGAAGCAGATTTTCATTGATGAAAACAAAATGAAAATAACAATGAAGAAGATTCAGACCCAGATGACGATGCTGCTGAGACGTGTCTGAGGAATGGAGGATCTCAGAGAGTTCGCCAGCTTTGTTGTTTTTAAAATAAATAACGAACCGGCAATGATTTACAGTGAGGGCCAAATGTTTAATCTTAAAATGTTTTTATTTCATGTCTCTTTCTGCTTCGGAGGCTGAGAAACAAACGTTTTTGTATAAACATTGGTAATTCTGTCAGCTCTTCGTTAGTAGCTTTTAAGCGATGCTGAGGTTTTAGAGTTTTAAAGGAATGTCAATTTGTGATGATGTTTACAGCGTTCACAAAGTCGGCTGTAGCTCCGCCTCCTCACCTTTGTCTCTGCGCCGCAGCTGAACAGGATGCAAAGTGACGTGGCAACATTTCGCCGTACAAATGAGGAAGCTGACTTTGGCTTTATTGCGTGGCGTCTCAGAGGTTTCCCAGCATGCAGCAGGGGCTGACAGGTCACCGCAGAGTAAGTGAGTGAGCAGTTCATCGGTGAAACACTTTCCTACAAGGACTCAGAGGAAAGAGAGATAATTAAACCACCACGATGGTTGTTTGACGGAGCGGAGATGTTCTCCTGGAGGAAAACCTCACCTGGACCAGCCTCGAAACAAGGTAACCATGGCAACGTCTCTAACTTCAGTAAAGGCTGAGGAAAGCCCACTGAGCGACCATGGAGGAGCCGACCCCCCCCCCCCCCACACAGACTTACCCCTGCCTCCCTCCCTCTGTCCCAACAGTTCTGACTCTGCCGGGGCTCATGGGTAGTGTAGTATTTAGAGCCCTTCACCACACTGACAGTTGAAATAATCACAGATGACGTTCAGAACAATAATCAGGACATTTTTATCTGGGACATAATCTGACTCTACGTCTCCTGATCCAAACGTTCTGAGCAGCAGCTTCATTTCTACTCATCAGCGTCTGGGGGTTTGGCAGCTCAGCGCTCGCCGGCAGCGTTCATGTCACTCGGCCTTCACACGTTACGACACGAAACGAGAACGAGCCGCTGACGCTCTGCAGAGGGAAACCACACGAGGGTTTTCTTCTGCTGCTCCCTTGACAATGAAGCTCTCCTGGTTTTAGTTGATTCTGTCAAACAGGATGGAATCATGAGACTCAAACAAAAACAGGCATCAAGGGAAGATTTTATTATACAACAAGTCCTGGAAGAAATCATCCAATAAAAAATTCACTCTCTGCTTCTCTGCCCTGGAAATATCATCTGTTTAAATGTGCAGTCAGTTTTCTCTGAACGTGGTTCCTGTCGGAGCAGGTGGGGGTGATGGTCTCTGACCAGGACCAGAGGTTATAACACGTCCTGTGAGCAGCAGGCTGGACGCCACAGTGACCGGATCACAGACTGTTTATGAAGACGATCGGTGAAAGTAAAGAAAAATGGACGACTCCTCTCTGCTTCCTCCTGTTGTATGAAAATGAAGCCCAAATATCTTGGATACCAGCGCTTCCATCTTGTGCAAAGTGACGTCACTTGGAGTCCGTGCACATCAGCGATCGTGGAGTGGAGCCGCGGTATCAAGGTCCCGCCCATACACACTCGCAACCAATCATGGGTCAGCTTTGGCTTCACTTTTACGGGCTGTCATCTCTATTTGTGTTCGAACAAGATGAGCTAACGGGTTAGCATGCTAAATTCAATTTAATATTGTTGTTGTTTTCACCTCTGGAGAAACAACTTGGTGGATGAAGTTTGTTTCTAAAAGATAAGATGCGCTAACAATGCAAATGCTAATGTCAGCTATATAGCGATAGCAAAAAAGTACAGATAATAGATAAACTTTTCTCTTCAGTGTGATCTTTAACTTCAGATCATAGTTCATAGAACAGGATGTGAAGCCCTGTGATTGGCTGTGTGTTTTTGAAATCCATATTCTTCTTCTGCGACTAATAAAGAACCAGATCTTCTGTCCTGATGAAACCACAGGAGCCTTCAAACAACAAGTTGTTCTCAGAGAAACGACGTCCGACAGCAGGAGCTGGTGTTTCTGTCTGCTGGTTGTTCTGGGTCGACGGGAGGAGGAGTCGTCTGGCGTTGGCAGCCTGATAAAGAGCTGTGGGAGGCAGCAGGGGAGGAGGAGAGCCGGCTCCATCACCTCCTTCCCCACCTCCCTGCTGCCTCGGGCTGAGTCAGCAGGTCTCCTCTGGTATCGGCCGGCTCTCGGTCAGGAGCTGGCGGCGGCTCGGACAAGTTTGATTGTCCACAGACGTGACAGAACTCACTGTTCAGCAAATAAACAAAAGTCAATGTGAAATTCAATAAAGTAAAAACATGATGGATAAAAGACCTGATCGGATTATCATACGTTTACAATATACGATTGTGGCTTCTCAGTGATTCGGTTTCAGGTTTAAAACCACAGTGACAAATGAAAAGAAATAACCACACCATTAAAATCCTCCTCGGTGGACATGTCAGGATGAAGACGCCTCTGGAGACGTAGGGTTTTCTGAAACCTTGTTTGTGAAACTCTTGGCACCTCTGAAACCTCACAAGTGCTCAGTGGTTAACCGAAACAAGGCTGGACATTTAGACGTCGAGGACAAGAGGTTTTTCTGCAGCAGTAATCTGCTGCTGGCACCGAGACGCTACTGTATTTATATGGTTATTGTGAAGATTCACAGAAATAACTGCAGGAGCTGCTGGATTCTTTTGACTGGGAGCATTTATAAGCAGAATATAAACGTGTGAAAAGTAAAAAATATGTGTTTACACATATTCAAGACATTCAAAATGTGGAAATCTGCTAGGCATGTAGACTACTTGCTTGGCATGTAGACTACTTGCTTGGCATGTGGATTAACTGCTTGGCATGTGACTACTTGCTTGGCATGTGGATTAACTGCTTGGCATGTGGACTACTTGCTTGGCATGTGGACTATCTGCTTGGCATGTGGACTAACTGCTTGGCATGTGGACTACTTGCTTGGCATGTGGATAACTGCTTGGCATGTGGACTACTTGCTTGGCATGTGGATTAACTGCTTGGCATGTGGACTACTTGCTTGGCATGTGGATTAACTGCTTGGCATGTGGACTACTTGCTAGTTATGTGGGTTAGCTGCTTGGCATGTAGACTACTTGCTTGGCATGTAGACTACTTGCTTGGCATGTGGACTAGCTGCTTGGCATGTGGATTAACTGCTTGGCATGTGGACTACTTGCTTGGCATGTGGATTAACTGCTTGGCATGTGGACTACTTGCTTGGCATGTGGATTACTGCTTGGCATGTGGACTATCTGCTTGGCATGTGGACTACTTGCTTGGCATGTGGATTACTGCTTGGCGTGTGACTACTTGCTTGGCATGTGGACTATCTGCTTGGCGTGTAGACTACTTGCTTGGCATGTGGATTAGCTGCTTGGCGTGTAGAGACAATGATTGACAGCTGAGACTGACTCATGATTGGTCCGGTGCATGTAGAGACCGACACCAAACCTCTACGATCACCACTCTAAAGATTCTGGCTACAAATGATTTCATCAGCGCAAAATATCAGCGTTCGTATCTGAGATATTTTTTGCTTCATTTTTGTTCAGTGGGAGGAGGTGGAGACGTGTCGTCCATCGCTATTCACAGGAACATGGTTTTAACACGTCAGCTGATCCTGAATCTGATCGCTGGTTCTCAGATGCGATGGAGAGTCGAGGAGGAATCCTGACTTTTCATATCCGTCTCCTCCAGGCGCTGCCAGTTTGGAAACGCACCACAGCGGCTGGCATCGAGCCGACAGCTAAAGTCAATCAGTTAAAGTCAACAGAGAAAACTAGATGGTGCTTAGAGTAAACACTGATAAGATAACCCCCCCCCCCCCCCCCCCCCACCGCAACCCCAACCCCAACCCCCTGAGGAAAATTCCTCTGTTTCATTTCTGAGGCGTGTTCACACTCACATTCCTCTGCTCCGACTCCATTAACTCCAGAGTTTAACCTTAAACATGACTGTTAACTTCACCGCAGCCTGACCTCTGACCTCTGACCCACAACGACCACTTCACCTGAGAGAGAAACGTTGTTCCACTTTTATCCAGGTGTGATTTCTTCTGTGATCTTATGAAGGACGTTGACCTCTGACCTTTAGGAGCATGTGACACGTGACACTCGTTAGTTTGCACATTGGAACCAAATCACCAGAACAACCATCAGAGTGAAACCTCTTTGTTAGATTCACGTCACGGTCAAAACAAAGCAGCAGCTTTTTATCTGTTCACTAAATAAATAAAGAACAATCTGAATCTATAAAGTCACATGTGACCCAGGCATCAGAGAAATGCACTAGCGTGTGATTGTTCATGTATGTTTGCATCCACATGCGTGTAGGAGGGAGGGGAGGGCAGAGTTCACATGGTGAGTTTACACAGGGAGGGGGCGCTCATTAACCCCACACTCCTCCCTCCTCCCCTTTATGTCAATGGTTAAAGTCCCTCCATCCGAGCAGAGCCACGACCCTGGGTCAGGTGGGAGCAGCGTGTTAGCTTAGCGTTAGCGCCGCTGCTCCCTGCTGGGGGAGGGCGGGGTTACGTGACAGGTGGAGGTGTCTGTAGTCGTTTCTTTGAGTTTCAGGATCATCTCATGTTTGTCTGCTCGTCACCTCGCTGTCTCAAGCTCCACTCACCCCCTCGGCTCCGCCCTCTTTGCCTCGACAACTGAAACCAGATCATTCACTGGTTTTAAAACATGACTCAATGCAGCGACGTGAGAGTTAAAACTTAAGCTCTAGAATTTAGTCTATGATGAGAAAAATGACAGAAACCACACACGCACGCGCACACACGCACACACACGCACACACACACACACACACACACACACACACACACACACACACACACACACACACACACACACACACACACAGAGGGAAACGCTTTAAGAGAGTTCTTGGGCGACGTCCAGAGGAGCACTGGTGCTGACAGTCTTATTATTCACCCTCAGCTGTGTCTTGCAGGCTCAGAGCTCATTAGTCCTCTGACACTCGCTCACGTCTCCGTCCTCGCTGCCTCTCGTCCACGTGAAGAGTTAAACAACCAGCTTGTGTGTGTGTGTGTGATTGATGGCATTGTTTAAAGCCAGGGAGGCTTTGGAAAGCTTTGCTATTGTTTCAGTTCTTGGCGACGAGGCGTCTTTAGAAAAACAAGGGGGGGGGGGGGGGGGGGGGGGAGGTGGAAGAGGCGGGGGCGAGCAAATAAAAAGAATTAGAAAACAAAACATGAGTTGTCCTCACACTCATCACTCGTTGGGTTAAAGGCCCAGTCCGAGTGCTCGGTGGTGAATCTGAGAGTCGCCCGCTGGGATTCCTCTGCCCACCGCCCCCCCCCCCCCCCCTCATGCCGCCGACCAAACCACAGCTATCCATGCCCACCCCACCCGGCCAACCCCCGCGAAGACAGAGAGCGAGGGGAAAGAGCAGGACAAATAAAACACACTGCAGGAATGTACCAACACACAAACATGGCGTCCGCCCAGGCCCTCCGCTGTTATTCTTACAAGATGTTTGGGGCCCGGCTCTGGTCACCCGGCCCGACACAGACCACAGAATTTCTGATATTTCTCTGCACACCCCCACCCCCCTGCTGTGGAGCCACTGGGAATGTTTTGTGAAAACACGGCACCGCAGGGCTCGACCGGTGGTCCGCTACATAAAGCACGGTGAGGACGGTTGTGAGGCCGGCCGCTGATGAGGCCCCCAGGGGCCCTGAGGGCTACGCCCCCGAGTGGGAACAGGCCTGTTGTTGCAGTCCGGCCCCGTCCACTCTGATGGATGGAAGAACAACTTTCTCCGCTCCGTCTCAGTGATGGATGAGATCTGTTTCCTCGTGATAAATGTTCAAATGTTTAATGATGAAATCTCATTAAAATGAATTCAGCAGAGAATCGTGTTTAATTTAAAGAAAATAGAGTCAACACGAGAGTCTGACAGGTCCTCCTGTACACTGCACAGCTGACTCAGATGGGAATAGAACCAACAACCCCGACAGTGTTAGAGAGAAGCCTCCACTGTCTCTGGACAGGAGTGACGCGTGGAGGAATGAGGACATTAGACACTGATCGAGTGTCAGCGAGATGTGGAACAAAAACTTCCACGGTCACGTTTTTACAGATCAACACTTCCAACGACAAAGACGAGGAAAGAAACGAGACACTGAGGACAATGAGACACAGTGGACAGCAACTGTAATAAGACACCACAGTTAAAGAGGAATGGTGAACATCGACGACACGCCAACAGGAACAAGATGCCGATGGAAACAGAACACAGAGTTCAGAGACACGGAGACGGCAGCAAACCAGACAGAGACAGACGGAGACAGACGGAGACAGACGGAGACACATCGACATGGAAACAAGACACGTGACAATAAGGCAAAAACAATAAGACGTCAGAGGCAGCGAAATAAACCAGAGGTGATTTCACTGAGACGAAGACGTGAGGAAAAAGCTGAGTCAGCTTTCTGATCTTTAAGGTTTGTGACACATCAGACTCCTGAACGTCCTCGGAGCCAGAAACCAAGTCTTCTCACATTCACCCGAAACAGAATATATATAAACATGATACCAGACTGAAAAGTGGTGTGTGTGTGTGTGTGTGTGTGTGTGTGTGTGTGTGTGTGTTGAGGATCTAATTGGAGACAGGTGAGTAATTGGTGGATTAAGGTGCCGCCCTTAGTCTGGATTGGTTGGGTGTGGGGGGGGAGAGTTAGGTGTGTTCAGGCTCATCCACAGTCGAGCTCCATTAAGACCGAAGACCCGTCGCCACAGGCAACCAAACAACAACCAGTCATTGGTCGTTAGTGGATCCATCAAACGGATCCGAGGAACGTTGAAGAGAAAACATCTGTGCAGTGAGACGTTGCTGTGATGTCACCAACAGGTTGGTCACATGACTTCCTGTCAGCTCGACAAACAGACCCAGACACGATGACTTCACATCCAACTAAAGGGGGGGGGGACCTAGGGGTAACCTGTGACACGTCTGATCAGAGGAGGACATTATGAAATACAATGTCTGTGCAAATAAGGTTCATCCTCATCTCATCTCATCTTCATCCTCATCTTCATCCTCATTTCATCTCCTCCTAATGTCATCTTCATCTTCATGAGATCTTCTTATCCTCTTTTATATCCTTCTTTATTTCTATGTGTGTCTCATCTTCATCTTATCTCCTTCACACACACGTGTCCTGGTCTTTGACTGTTTCTCAGAAGACGTGTCTGCAGATGGATACCATAAGTTTCTCCATTTCTGATTCTGTGTCGTCAGCAGAACTTCGGTCCACTTGTGTGGACGTGTATTTGTTGAGGTTGTATCTTTGTGGAGCTGCAGGTCCGAATGCAGCGACTCAGTGAATGTGGACAGATGTTTACAAGGTGGAACATGTGAAGCTCATGTAGTTTCCATGTTGAAACCTTTGAGATGTGATCACGTGTTTCTGTGGAGGAGGGTCGGTGCAGCAAGATGCTCTTCACTGACTCGTTACCTGGAGGTGGAGCTGATCCTTCAGGACCAGGATCTGGATCAGTCTCAGACAGATAATGAGGGGAGTTGGTCGATCAGCGTTAACACCACGATGTCTCCTCACCACACACACACACACACACACTACAACACACACACACACACACACACACACACACACACACACACACACACACACACACACACACACACACACACACACACACACACACACACACACACACACACACACACACACACGCATGCATGCATGCACGTCATGTTGATAGTGACTGGAGTTATGTGAGGAATGTGTGTGTGTGTGTGTGTGTGTGTGTGTGTGTGTGTGTGTGTGTGTGTGTGTGTGTGTGTGTGTGTGTGTGTGTGAGTCATCCTAAGTATTACCTGGTCTTACCAGAGGTGGGCGTGGCTAGAGGACGGGGGTGTAAACACACCTTACTGTACCACGTTTACATTCCTGACATGGAGAGTCACACACGCACAAACACACGCACACACACACACACACACGAACACACACGCATGCGCAAACACACACAGACACACACACACACACACACAGTTTCTGGTGTTTCAGTTCAACTCAAAACTCATTTATAAATTCCATAAATCTACAAAATATTCTTTAGTTCTGCATCTTTTCATTTGGCCCCTGAAGCTAAATGTCATCATTTCTGTGATTCTGTGTTTTCTCAGCTTCAGAAGCTGAAAATCACTGAAGGTGAAATACAACATAGACTCATGTTAACACTTGTTAAACTGAGGAAAGATATATAAATGTGTTTTTATCTCAGGTTAAATGTTTATTTCAGTTTTTATTGGTTTTACTACTCGTTTGTTGTTTGGTCCACACTGGGTCAGGGTTACTGACACACACTAACACACACTAACACTCACTAACACACACTGACAAACACTGACACACCTAACACACTGACACACACTAACACACACTGACACACACTGACACACACTGACACACTGACACACACTGACACACACTGACACACACTACACCTACACGCACTCACACACACCGTATGAAGGATAAGAACATACAACCTGTCCGTCACACACGTTCATGTGTCACGTATGAACCTTGCATTTGATTGGATGAACCGTGAAGCGCAGGTGTGTGGGTGCAGAGGTCAAAGTTCAGCAGCAGGAATGTGAACCACCCTGTCTAGCAGAGCACTTCCTGTTAGCCCCAGCCAATCAGGACAGGCAGCATGTTTCACGGCGTGACGTTCAGGGACTGTGGGAGCGGAGGAGACTCAGTGTGTGAGTCCTGAGGCTGAAGTGAGCAGCTCCAGCTCTGAAGGTCGTCTCAGATCTGTGTGGGATCCACCGCACCACGCTGAAGACACCAGGCTGCACCTGCACAGCGAGACTTAGGCAGAACATTTAAAATCCCAACATGTCTGTATACATGTGTATGGACATTATAATATCTATATGAAGTACAAGTATTGTGTGTCATGCCAACAGATTGCACAACACAATAACTGTGTCTCTATCAAGGAGAGGGAGACTGTGAAGAACTGAAATGTCACCGAGGTGTCCTGCCCTCAGCGCTGTCGCCTAGCAACAGTTTGTTTGAACACGTGACATCGTCAGCTGTTCGGTTGAGTTGACGCTTGATACTCGAGCATCGAGTGCTGGGATGTGTTGGTCCAGGAAGGATCCACCCGCTGGAGCCTTCGTTTCTCGAGGATGATTTTCACGAGTGTAATTTACAACATATTACTACAGAGCTGCTCTGCAAAACAAATCTATCTGTTGTTTCCTCCCCAGTAAAGTAAAGTGCGGCTCGTTTTAGTTTAAGACCTATCTCAAGTACGACATAGGTTTTTTTGAGGCTCAGATTATCGAATTTCAGTTTCAGGTTCACTGAGGTCGTCTGGAGTTTCTTCTTCACTCAGTCAGGAAGTCCCACATGTTGAACCTCTCAGTGGAACACACCATATGAATAAGTGGCTTCTTGTCTTTGTGTAAATAAGGATGATATCTGTTGGTGCGGTCCGGAGGAGGAGGAGCAGCAGCTGTTTCTGGATGAACTCAGGCTCCTGATGTTCAGACCTGGACTCGCTCCAACATCTCCGTGAGCAGCAGGAAGCTTCTGAGTGTGAGCCCGAGGTTCCACCAGCGCCGTGTGGACTCACCTCAGCTGAGTCCGAACCGAGCTTCACGTGTTTGTTCCACAGTTTCATCTCATCTGTTGAGAATTTAGTCTGACATGCGTCCGTCCTGTCGTCATCACCTACGTGGGCGGAGTCTACCTATACTTGACTCTGATTGGCTTGTAGACGGCATCTAAAAACAGTTTTCACACTGCAGATGAACATTTGGCTTTTTATTGACACGGATTAGATAAGAAGTCTTTTATTAGTCGCACAAGGGGGACATTTTCTAAACTGCAGGGTTGTATTGATGGCACCATGACACCCAGGTGATGTGCTAACTTCTCACACACGAGACAAGACACAAACGTTTGTGTCCTTATTGTTTTTACATCTTGGGAACAGCGTGCGACAGCCATTGTTCCAGATGCCACACTGGCCAGTCGTGTCCATGTTGTGAGGTTAAACTGGTCCTGGCGGCTGCAGCCCCTCTCGTCTGGCCCTGGGGGGGGTGTATGTAACTGCAGGCCCCTGGGAGCCTGTGGTTGAGCTGTCAGTTGATGCGTTGGCCTGTGAAAACCTGTCATTTACAGCACTGACAGACTTTATAGCGTCAGCCCCCCCCCAGCTCGTCTGGTAATCTCCCAGAATTCCAATAATCTGAGCAGTTGTGGCCTGTCATCAGCAGCCGGCGCCGGGCCGCAGACCAGTCGGGCCGGCTCGGCGTGCATGTGGACGCCGCCGAGCGTATTGTTCTGCTCTCACAGTCGCTGCAGCTCTCACAGTCGCTGTGTGGCCGCCGCTGCACAACCCGGCAGAGAGGAGCTAAAAATAGTTTGTTTGTAAAAAACAGTCGAGCCACTTTGTGTTTGGAGGCTCGGCTGAAACCAGAGGCCGTGTTTGAGTTGGAGCGCAGTGTGGGACCGCTGTCTCTCTCTCTGGACCACTGCCTCGCACGCCCACGTCTCTGTGAATGTGTGGCTTCATGTACAAACGTGTGTAATGGTAATTATATGTACGTGTGTAAATGTGACATGTGAGTACATGTATGCATGCATTCACAAGTGTGCGTATCTGTAATTAAAGAGCGTGAAGCTGTGTGTGTGTGTGTGTGTGTGTGTTTGTGTGTGTGTGTGTGTGTGTGTGTTGTGGCTCAGTGTGTATTCAGTGTCTGTGTGTAACAAGTAGAAAGGTATTTTATTTGAACGTCTCTTTAGATGAATAATAGATATCAAACATAATCACATGATACATGAGGAGATTATGTAATATGATCAGAGGCTCCGCCCACACCGACACAGAAAACACACGTCACATGACCAAACACGTACACTGGTCATGTGATGTTAACAGGAAGTAGATTGTCTCCTCTGCAGTTGAAAAGTAGGAGCAGGGATTTCTTTTCCTAGAGCGACGACGAGGTGGAACCGTGACTGACAGGAAGTGTTAGCGACGCTTTGTATTCACGACTGGTTGTCGAGTCATGTGACTGATGAGAACCAATCAGGAAGAGAACGTGGGCGTCTGCGTCTGCGTTTACAAACAGTCTCAGTTTCTGTTCGTCCAGACTACAATACAACTTTTTCAAACTGAAACAAAACCGGCGGCGTTTACAAAAGTTTACAAAAGTCTCTGATCTCGCTGGTGTAGTGTGGACGCCAGACGTAACCATAGCAACAGTGATGCTTTCTAAAAGTGAAATGTCGTAACTCAACTGGTTCGGACTCAGTCAGAAACCTGGACCAGTGTGGACAATGAGAGATGAATAAACAGGTTGAAACCATAAAGGAGGATCCATGTGTTCACAGCACAGTGTCAGTGGGACGACGGGGACACAGCAGCAGGGACAGCGAGACGTCGCTCTGAGGACGATTCTGCAGCGCTCTTCATCCTTCTCTCAAACTACATCGACAATCACGAGGCGATTGGGGAGGAGGGTTAGGGCAGCACGGACGTAGAGCGGCACAGGAGAGTGGACGCAACCAAAATGTTTCCCGCTGATTCTGAGTGTAGAGATGATTTTTACGAGGGTGGAGACAGAGCGGTGTTAGCGGAGGGGAAACTGTCGAGTGTGTAAACTCTGAGGTTTACTGAAACAACAGGCCTCAGTCTGCTGGGAGCCCGGAGCTGCTCAGGAGCTCGACCACAGGGATGTTTTAATGATACTGTGCAGGAGTCCCGCTCACCCAGAGAGGGAGGGAGGAGCCAAGCGTCCCAGAGAATCTGAAATCTTATTTTCGTTTCAGGACGAGCTGTGGTTCACGATCAGCAGCCGGAGGGAGAAGGAGAATAATGTATGGGAACGTACGCGACATGGTTTCCATAGAAACAGTGGATGTCCTCACGTGCACCATGTGATCCTGTGTACATGCAATGGTGGAAGAAGTATTCAGATCATTCAAATGAATTATCATTCATTCAAAACCAGAAGAAACAGTATTTTCAGAAGATGTAGTTCAATTATTTAAAGTAGTTCTTAGAGTGCAGTCAATATTGTATTATTCCATCCGATGTTTTTAATGAATAATAATATGAATTCATGTGTATGTTGTATTTTACTTTGAATGTTTGAGCTCATTTGAACAAATTTCACTGTTGATTGTTTATTATTACGATTATGAGATATAGATTCTACATGTAGACCCTGTAGCTCCAGAGAGAAAGGTCCCTTCAATGAGAAGTTCAATCCTGTGTGAGCTGAACCATGAGTCACTGAACTGAGACGTTCAGAGTCGACGCGTCCGAGACTGAAAGAAACTTTATTATTAGTCTTTAATATTCTTACATGAAGTTTAATGAGTGAGTTGATGAGAATTCTCTGCAGGACGATTTAAAGTGAGGACAGCGAGTGATGCAACAGCCGGACATCGTCTGAACCACGTTCTCGCTCCAGCTTCTTTTAAAAACGACTCGAAGAAGTTACAGCAGCTTCAGCCGCAATTTTTTTCAAACTTTATCGACACAGAGACCAACAGAGCTTCGCTGCGGAGGTGACAACGTCCAATCAGAGCGGAGGATGAGGCGTCACGTGAGAGCGCCTCGTTGTGTGCGAGCGTGGGACCCGGAGTGAACTCCTCCTCTCGGAGACGCAGCCAGACGCTGTAGGTATGTTTGGTTCCAGTTTCTCTCCTCACTGGGGCTTTCTGGGAGTTTTGCCATGAAACACACATTCAGCATTCCTCACAGTTTTTATGAAGAGATACGAGCTCCCCGAGGTCGTTTCAGCCGTGATTTACTTCTTACATAACATGAAGATGAAGATGAAACCGCAGTGACTCTGGTATTTATCAGGGGAGGAGCAGGTCGCCCGGGAGGACGGACGGAGCCTGACGTCACTTCTTTATTTTTACCCTCACGTTTTCCTTCTTCATCTCCCTCAGAGCTGAGGAACCTGCAGACACGAGCAACATGAAAACCTTGTGATGGATTCTTCTTCTGCTGAATCAGCTGAGACCCCCTCCTCCTCCTCCTCCTCCTCCTCCTCCTCCTGTGTCAACACACGCGAACACGTCTTCTCATCCTTCGTGAACAGTTTGTTGTTTTCTCTACAAAAATCCGCTTCTTCAAAACCCAGAGAATCAGAGTTCTGGGTCCGGATCCAACTGAACCATGGTTCTGTTGGTTTGCAGTGAAAACACTTGAAACACCTGAAGGTGCTAATGCTAATACCATTATGAAATTACCATGGCAAACAAATTAGGCGCTTCATCCCCCCCCCAACAGACAACACGCCCACGTCAGATGCCGTCTACAAACCAATCAGAGTCAAGTACAGGTGATGACGACAGGACTAAAATTCTTTAGTCACTAAATAACAACGTGAATGTTGACTCGAAGTGTGTGTGTGTGTGTGTGTGTGTGTGTGTGTGTGTGTGTGTGTGTGTGTGTGTGTGTGTGAGCGTGTGTGTGTTTAGGTGTTTGAGGTGTTGATGGATGAGTTCTTCAATCTGACAGGAGCTGAGGAGAAGAGAAGAAGAACGAAAAAGAGAAAGAGAAGGAGAGAGAGGTGGGGTGAGGGGGGGGGGTGAGAGAGGTGGGGTGAGGGGGAGGAGGGGGAGGAGTTTCTTCCTCCTGCTCTAAACTTTATGTGAACCACAGAAACTATGATGGTGATCAGGGAGTGTGTGTGTGTGTGTGTGTGTGTGTGTGTTGTGTTGGTCCATGTCAGTGGTGCATGCTCTCCTGATTTCGATCTTTCTGGGGACCGATTAGAGTTCAACACTTTGATAAGCTTCAGGTCAGAAAACGTCTGATTCCACAGAGTCGACGATCACACACTGAATTTGATTTGTATGGTGTGCTTAGTTTTAAGCAACACCATCGAAAATGTGTGTGTGTGTGTGTGTGTGTGTGTGAGTGTGTGTGTGTGTGTGTGTGTGTGTGTGTGTGTGTGTGTGTGTGTGAGTGTGTGTGTGTGTGTGTGAGTGAGTGTGTGTGTGAGTGAGTGTGTGAGTGTTATCACCAGGCACAGATGTTGTGTGATATCACAGTGTTTTCACAAGGAGGGAGTGAGACGTGTGATGAGTGAAGGAGGACGAATGAAAACCAAGCGAGTGAAGAAGAAGAAGACGTTTTGTGAAGGTCGTGACATGAACCTGAGTAAACACCTGCACCTCACCTGCGTCTCCACTGAAGGTTAAACTCGTCCTCGTTCTCCGAAAGCTCTAATGTGTGACGGCTTCTCTCTGCAGGAGCCGCATGAAAAGAGTTTAACGTCTGTTTAAATCTCCTTCTTATTTCTTTTAACTTGTTTTTGGTTAAAACTCACGTCCGGCCTTCAGCTTGGTTGTGACACTTGTTACAAATATCTTTTACTTTGCATTTATGATATTTAATGCATCCTGCTCCAAATATCAAATATTATAACTGTCCAACACGTCCTCACTGCACAGGAAAGTCTTCACTCTGGGATCATGTGATCATGTTGTAAACGTGTGCTTGTCCTGCAGCTCTGACGTGGAACTGGGAGATAAACGGCCGTGACCTCCACACTCACATTAATAGAAAGTGCTGCTCGCCGCCACGTTTTTCGCTGACTGGCAAATGTCCTCCCAGAATGCCGTGCGACTCCAACCCTAACAGATGGTGAAAACCAGAAGTGAAAGCAGGCAGATGTTTCCATGTTTCTCAGTCAGCAGTTTGACTTGAGACGGACAGAGGGACAGAGGGACAGAGGGACAGAGGGACAGAGGGAGACGAAGAGGGAAGAGGAACCAGGACAGGACAGAGGGACGAGGACAGAGACAGGGACAGAGGGACAGACGGACAGAGGGACAGAGGGACAGACAGACAGAGGGACAGGACAGGGACAGAGGGACAGAGGGACATGTCAGCTACGTCCCTCTGGTCCCGCTCTGTGTTTACTTCTCGGTCTTCAGATGAGTTTGGTGTCGTACTGTCACGTTTAGTCAGAACCACTTGAATACAGGCTCATGGTCTCCTGAGGCAGGAGAGAGACAGAGACAGAGACAATGAGACGCAGGTGAGACACATGAAGGAAGTGAAGTGACCTGAAACCAGAGCCGAGCTTCTCAACCACTCATCCTTCACTACACAGGGAGTTCAGCTCATTGGCTAAAGAAGAAAACACTTTGAGACAACGTTGGAAAATCCCACAACAAATCCTAAATATTTATTTGACACTTTAGTTTTAATACTTTTAGTACGACAACGTTTCTATGTAGAAATAAACGTTGTGCTGTGATGAGCGGAGTCATTGCTCCGGATCAGGACTCCCTGACAGAAGTGATGAATCTCAGTGGGACCTTCCTGGTAAACACATAAATAAATAATAAACACATAAATAAATAATAAACAGATAAATAAATGGATCATGCATCTCCTACAGTTGCTGGATTTTTCATGTCTCGATGATGGCAACGAGTCTTGTTTCATTCTCATGAATCGTGAAAACTCAGAAACATCTGGAGAGAACTTTCTTCAACTTCAGCACAAACGTTCACTTTGAACAACAAGGTCAATGGTCACTTTCACTGTGACCTCACACAACTCAGGAATCCATGCACTATTGATGAAAACATTTCAAACAAATATTTAAAATGACTCTGCTCACATTTAACATGTGTGAAGTTAAAGGTCAGCTTCAGTGCGACACGGTGACGTGAGGACTTGTCTGGTTCTGGTTTGAGTCTGAGAGCGAAGCCTCCAGCGGCGTCTCCTCCAGCTCTCAGCTGTTTGCTCTAGTGTGAAGTATAAAGTGGTGTCGTCAGCACCTGCAGTCACGTGAGTCCACCCAGCGCAGGACGCTGAGCACGGACAAAAGAGAAGACGCAGCCAAAGATTTAAACACACACAGAAACGACAGCAGCAGTTTTAGCTTCAACTGAGTCAACAGGTTTTTTTCTTAGAAAACGTAAAAATATTGCAGCGACACAAAAAACTCTTTGTGTGTGTGTGTGTGTGTGTGTGTGTGTGTGTGTGTGTGTGTGTGTGTGTGTGTGTGTGTGTGTGTGTGTGTGTGTGTGTGTGTGTGTGCAGCAGAAGGCAGCAGTCAGCATGTCTGCCCTGTGTTGTTGGCTGTGTTTACAGTGAATGGCTGCAGTCTATTTAAAGCCGCCCGGTGTATTTATGTCAGATGTATACAGCGTGCAGGAGCCGGCGAGGCTCACTCTGCCGCCGCGGTTCCCTCCGGGTCATTTTGGGTTTCAGGAGTTTGTTAGAAAAACAAAAGACAGGTCGTTGTCATCTCCAGTGTTCGGAGCTGAGCGGACGTCTGGGTTAAGCCAGGCCACCGCCGCTCGGCTCAGGTCGTCGACACAGAGCGCCACCGCGGACGACTGCTCCAACGCATCGAAATGAATGTATCAGTGAAAATGAAGGGGGGGGGGGGGGCGACATTTTTTCGCTGACATCGTCATCGTCGTCTCCTCACTGTCGACACTTTGTTCAGGGTCTGTATTTAGTTGTTCTTCCCTGTTAGGACATCAGGACATAAGGACGTGAGTCTCTGCTTCAAACGTCTCGTGTGTGAATCCGTCCCAGAGTCGTCTCCGTCCCAGAGTCGTCTCCGCCCGTCCCTCTGGACCTGGAGCAGCTGCTCCCCGAGTCCTGATGTTCAAACTCATCACATTCAACTAGATCACAAGACTGTGGAGCCTTCAGCCAATCACAGCAGAGTTGTGATGTCACAGAGGGAGATGCAGCCCGCTCGCCTCCGCCATGTTTTAAAGTCACATGACCTGGTCGTGTTTTGCAGCGCCGGATGAAGTGAAACAGAACACACACACACACACACACACACACACACACACACACACACACACACACACACACACACACACACACACACACACACACACACACACACACACACACACACACACAGCAGCCAATCACCTGCTTCCTTTCCTTACATAAGAAAATAAAAGAAGCATTGAGCTGTTGATTCCTCGCAGACTTTATAGAACAGTCGGCTCAAAGGGCTGAGACGCAGACTCCCAGCCTGAGCGGGGCAAACTCCAAACCGACCTGGTGAGCAGGATTTATCAGAGCAGACTTTAAACCCGCCCGTCGAGTTACTGATCAACCCGCGGCCTGGGAACGCAGCACCGCCGCAGCCATGTGACCTCTGACCCCTGCAGCATCGAACCCAGCCCGTCGAACCCAAACTGACAAAACAATACTAATATAAAACACTCCACAATAAAAACAGTAAATCACCTGCAGTCACGGTCTCCTGTCAAAACCTTGTCCTGTTTCCGTTGCTGATGTAAGAAAATACAACTTTAAATAAGTTTGTCATTTAAACGCAGATTTAAATCATTTTAAACTCGTTGGTTCGGGTTAGGGTTAGTGAGTGAAGCCGAGGTCACGTCAGTTTGACCTGCAGGTCAACGCCTGTCATCACACACAGTTTACTGCCATTGGACTTTAGTTAAGGTGAAACCAGGCGGATGCACACACACACACACACACACACACACACACACACACACACACACACACACACACACACACACACACACACACACACACACACAGCTGCAGAACGAGAATTGAAAATGAACATGTTATGCAGGAAGCTTACATGAACAGATCTAGTTTAAAACTTCACTGTTTGTGTGTTTGTTGTGTGTTAATGAGACAGTGGAACATTGTCAAGATGAATTTCACACCTGGTTTGGTTCAGAGCTTCAGACTCTTCAGTTCAGTCTGAAGCTGAACATCAGGTGTGAAAGGTTCCTCAGAGCAGAAGAGGTGTTCTGGGTCTGGATCCAACTGAACCAGGGTTCTGTTCGTCTGCAGTGAAAACACTTTGTTGGAGAGTTTGGACCAATCACAGGAAGTAGAGACAGAATTAAACCATAGAAGAAGAAGAGGAAGCAGCTGCAGACTTCACCTCCGACGATTAATGTTTGAACCACGAGGACGTTCATCTGTGTGTGTGTGTGTGTGTGTGTGTGTGTGTGTGTGTGTGTGTGTGTGTGTGTGTGTGTGTGTGTGTGTGTGTGTGTGTGTGTGTGTGTGTCAGAGATTGTTCAAGCGTCACTTCCTGAGTAAATACATTTACGAGATGAAAATATTCAGACTCTTGAACACAAACATGTTTATTCATGGCGTGGTTCCTGAGCGGCCGACGCTGTAACGCGAGCTGGTGACGGGGGAACGGGGACGCAGCCGAACCGACGGAGCGTGGAGGTCTGAGCAGAGGCCCCCCCCCGTCAGCGCTGGAGCCGCTGCTCACATTCAATCATTAACACAGTTCACACAGCGACATCCCACTGAACGCTAACCAAGGAAAACACTCAACGTTTGGCACATCTGAACGTCGCAGGGTCGAAGTTTACCTCCGCCCAGCAGAGGTCAAAGGTCACAGGGAACTCCAGAAGTCCAGTTCAGGGTTTTGGAGTCCAGTCCTCCATATGCTCTGAGATCTGGTCTGGATCCGGACCAGATCTGGACCAGGACCAGACTGTTGAACTGTATCTGTTTATTTTCTTTAATATTCTATCATTATCAAATAACTCAAGAGAATAAAATGTTTTTTCTGAGTGTCTCAGTTCATGTTAATCATGTTTATAAAACTACTGCATATATGTACATATATATATACTGACGTTAACGGATGGGCGATGCTTCAGGTTCAGTATCATCGCCTCTGGGTTTTAAAACCATTTAAACCTTCCCTTTAAAATCTGAATCACCTCAGGATCAAGTTGATATTAAAACTTAACGACTGAATACTCTAGATAAAGTGTTTTCACCAGATTCAGCCTGACGCGAGGCCTGAGGAAACTTCTTCCTCTCTGCGTAAAACACCTTCTCTGTGACGGTATCTCCATCCCGGTGGCGGTGCGCTGGAGGAAGTCCAGCAGAGAGCGAGATGTTATCAGCGCCTGCAGACACTGGGCAGGAAACCACAGCTCCAGGAGCAGAGACCAGGCGAGGACCAAGAGTCGCTGTGTAACTGAAGCTCGGATGTGAAGGTGGTTTTCACTCCGTCTGTCTGTGTTACGTCGCTGTTATCTGACTTACATAAGGTCACAATTACCTCAACACACACACACACACACACACACACACACACACACACACACACACACACCACACACACACACCACACACACACACACACACGCAGATACAACTGTTACAACAATTGTCTTTGTTCCACTTACACAACTCTTTCAAAATGACACGCACACACACACACGCACACACACGCACACACACACACACACACACACACACACACACACACACAACACACACCACACACACACACACGCACACACGCACACAGTGGATCAATCCTATCGTCTATTTTAGATCTTTATCTGGCTCTTATTTTGGCGAGGAACAATCTAAAACTAAAGTTTTTATGAACCTCAACAAAAGTTTTATGTTTTTCATAAAAAGCTGCAGAAACACACGTTCAGTTCAGTTGCTGTTAACAACACCTGTGATTCCATGTGAATAAAGGTTATGGAAATAAAGAAATAAAAACAATTTAAAAGGGATTTGCTTCTTCACTGAGTTGTTGTTGTTGTGACAGTTCAATGGACTCATGAGAACTTTGTGTTCGTTAAACAGAAATCAAATGATTAAATGATAATTATCAACTGTTAATGTTGAAGACTTGAAATATGATTGTTTCCTTTCTTAAGAAAAATGAACCATCCACCAGCCTTTAACACACACACACACACACACACACACACACACACACACACACACACACACACACACACACACACCACACACACACACACCACACACACGCTCACCCACACACACACACACACACAACACACCACTCACAACACACACACCACACCACACACCACACGCTCACACACACACTCACACACACACTCACACATTCTCAGGAACGCGATTTGCTTCATGTCTCATTAAGTCAGAATCACATGACTCATCATATTTCATCATGCTGGAGACGTCAACAACAACGTAAAAAAACCCAATGGTGACTTTGATTAAGAACAAGTTTACAGTCGTTGGATTTCAAGTCATGAACGAATCAGAGGAAGAGGAAACATGAGGGAAGTGAACTGAACATCCACCTGAGAGGAGGAGTCTGTCATCAGGGCCGAGCAGCCAATCACAGGAGCCGGAAACAGGAAACAGGACAAAGGTGCGAACGAGACAAATGATTTTAAAGTAAAACAGGAAAAGTCTGAATTACAGAAGCTGACGAACCTGATCAGGTAATCGTCACGACGACCAAGTGAGTGAGCGTCATCGTTACACTAAACCTTGTTACACAACACTACACAACACTACACAACACTTACACCGCAGCACTGTACACTCAGTCCTGTCCACATGCCCATCCAGCCATTTTTACTCTGTGGCAGCCTGGTGGCTCCAGACTCTGACAGTGAAGGATGTGAGTGTGTGTGAGTGTGTGTGTGTAGATGTGTTTTTTTCCCATGCGATTTTTTTCTATATTCTCGTTTCTTGAAAACCAAAATGAAGGAGGCAGCTGAGCCAGAGCGGACTCTGAGGAATTCCTCCGAGCGGAGTTTTTTTAGCTTTACGCTGTGGAGGCTGAAATGGTGTGTGACAGCTCGACAGCCGGAGGCCTCATTGTTCTGTGTTCTCCCAGAAACGTTTCATGGGTCCAAACGGACTCTCTGATAGAAGAGTGTTTGTTGTTCTAGTGGGAAAATGTCAGGAAAGGCCCGAACAAACCAGCAGTTGCTTCACATGCCACAGAAGCCTCGTCTGGCTTCAGATTTACAAAGCCACAGCTTTCAGGCGGTTAGCGTCGGTAGCCGGGCGGACGGCACGACGCCGTGGCCACATAAGACTCTGATTGTCCCTGAGGGTTTTGGGGTATCTGTGTCTGGAAGGTGTGTGCTGTCGCGGTCGGCCTGAGAGATGAGTCACGTCCTGAGATTAGTGGCGAGTCTGGAGCGGGAGGAGTCGGCGTTAGCGACTAAGCTGTTGTCACGGTGATAGTGTGCGAGGTGACGGAGGGATGAGCTGCGCGTGTGCACATGTCCGGTGGTCACATGATCTTCCAAAACACACTCGTAAAAATGTCTGAAACAAACAAACACAAACCGACACGAGTGATTGACAAGTTCAGAAGTGACGTGTGTGTGTTTCTGTGTGAGTGTGTGTGTGTGTTGTGTGTGTGTGTGTGAGTGTGAGTGTGTGTGTGTGTGTGTGTGTGTGTTTCTGTCCACTTACTTTTGGCAGCCTGAACCTCACAGTCTCACTCAGATGAAAACCTGTTCATATTTAAGCTGAGACGTAGTTTTCCTTGTTTTACTTCAGACCTTTATGAGAATTTCTTAGAACATCGGACAAGATGGTGAATATATTGTACGTATTCTGCACAAATCAAGTTACCAACTACCAGCAGGTGTTAGCAGATGTTAGCAGATGTTAGCAGATGTTAGCAGATGTTAGCGATGTTAGCAGATGTTAGCAGATGTTAGCAGATGTTAGCGGGTGTTAGCAGATGTTAGCAGATGTTAGCAGATGTTAGCAGATGTTAGCGGGTGTTAGCAGATGTTAGCAGATGTTAGCAGATGTTAGCAGATGTTAGCAGATGTTAGCGGATGTTAGCGGGTGTTAGCAGATGTTAGCAGATGTTAGCAGATGTTAGCGGGTGTTAGCAGATGTTAGCGGGTGTTAGCAGATGTTAGCAGATGTTAGCAGATGTTAGCAGATGTTAGCAGATGTTAGCGGGTGTTAGCAGATGTTAGCAGATGTTAGCGGGTGTTAGCAGATGTTAGCAGATGTTAGCAGATGTTAGCAGATGTTAGCAGATGTTAGCGGGTGTTAGCAGATGTTAGCAGATGTTAGCAGATGTTAGCAGATGTTAGCAGATGTTAGCAGATGTTAGCGGGTGTTAGCAGATGTTAGCAGATGTTAGCAGATGTTAGCGAAATAACCTCGGTTGTGTACCTGAGCGTCATTAAGTGTTTTGACCTTTAATCAACGCTACAGGCCGAACCTGAAGGTACCTGAGTATCTGACTGGCTCCTGACATCATCACCTCTATGCCTGAGATCACGTCTTTGGGTTCAGCGGAGCTGCTCGGATCTCTGAAGTCAGTCTATCATGTTACAGCGTCACGCTTCGGGACCGTGTTTGTTTCTGCGGGTGCCGCGCTGGCGAGACACACCATCATCGACATGTTCCAGAGCCCCGTCCTTGTCGACTCTCACTGATGCTGAAACGCTCGTTGAAAGCTGAGAACTCGCCCTCATCGCTCGTACGAAGTTTTATCTGAGTGTAAGTTTAGACGCTGAAGAGAGTGTCTGAGCTGATGTGTTGAACTTGGCCGATGAAGCGGATTGAACCTGGAGCTCAGTCACAGTCTGAAGGAGGAGGAGAAACTGGAAGAACACAAATATCTCAGAACGAAGAAGAGGAGCCGTGAAAGACGAAGACCATCTCCTGCTGCTCCACTCAGGCTGAACTGGATTAGAAATAAAGTCTTTCATTTAACAGCACAGAGCTTTTCAGAATAAAAGTCCTGATGTTGGCAGGAATCAGGAAACTGATCTGAGTCGACTCTCAACTCCAATCACCTTCACTCTCTAAGTGTGTGTGTGTGTGTGTGTGTGTGTGTGTGTGTGTGTGTGTGTGTGTGTGTGTGTGTGTGTGTGTGTGTGTGTGTGTGTGTGTGTGTGGTGTCGTGTGTGTGTGTGTGTGTGTGTGTGTGTGTGTGTGTGTGTGTGTGTGTGTGTGTGTGTGAAATCTGACTCTGGATCAGTTTTAAACTTCAACAAGTGGTTGAAACATTCACAGAGACAAACAACCTTTGAGCCCATCGTCCTTCAGTTCAGACTTGACCTTTATTTGTTTGGGCCACGCTCCAAACACCAGCCTCCCCCCCCCCATCACCCCCCTCACCCCCCTCACCACCACCACCCCCCCCCCCCCCCCTCACCCCCACCTCCACGTACAGAAATAGAAAGAGTACAAAAAATGTTGCATCATTACTAATAATAATTAAATCACAGCTTGTTTTATTTATTTTATCTGCTTTACTGAGGTGTTCTTTCTAAACCCTGTGATGCCTGCAGGGTGTGTGTGTGTGTGTGTGAGTGTGTGTGTGTGTGTGTGTGTGTGTGTGTGTGTGTGTGTGTGTGTGGAAAGTGGAAACAGAAGGAGACTGAAGACACTGAGCGTTAAGACGACAGTGTGTTATTTTACTAAAATAAAGATGTGTACAGTTTGTGTAAGTGATGTTGAACAGATGTGTTAACACATGTTATAACAGCTGAGTTTGTTTTCTCTTGTTATATTAAAATATGAAGCTGAGACGCTGAGACACACACACACACCACACACACACACACACACACACCCACACACACGTACACACACACACACACACACACACCGCAGTATGAAAACCACTTCACGCTGCTTTCACACGACGATGCATTTCTTCTCGCTGCAGGAACGTTCAGACACGTTCATCGGGCTGGAAGCAAAAACCTGCAGAATCTGACGTGAGAAACATCAATCTGAAGATTCACCGTGTGTCTGTAAAACTGCTCACGTTGACAGATGCATATTTCATAAGCACCTCAGTGAGACTGAAGGGTTTTAAAACCGGCCCCAGTCACTCACATGGTCGGGCTCCTGAGGGGCCCCGAGGTAAAGGTGTGTTGTTAGGGGCCATCGTGCACTTTACATGTCAGTTTGATCACCAGAAATAACCATCCTTGAAACGAAAACCTTTCACACCCTATTTCCTCCTCCTCCTCCTCCTCCTCCTCCTCCTCCTCCTCCTCCTCTCCTCCTCCTCCTCGGAGCTGTGACTGTTCTGCCATGATGCAACAATAACTACATTTCTCCTGCTGAAAGAAAGCAGAGAGAACACAGCTAAAGTTTCTTTTCTTTGGACGGAGAGAATCACTCTGTCGTCCAACAAACCCCGAACCCTCCTCCCCCGGTTCCTCTCACTCTGCTATGGGAAGGAAAGAAGGAGAGAAGGAGGAAGAGAGACGGGTGAGGTCAGACTGCTGAGGTGAGAAAAGAGAAGCGGAGGAGAAAGTGAAAGGAAATAAGAGGAGGATCAGGAAAAAGAGGAAACAAGGGAGAGGAACTGGAAATCAGGGAGAAGAGAGGGAGAAGAGGAAAATAGGAAGTGAGGGAGGTGCTGTAGGAAAACCGAGGAGATTGAGTGGAAGCAGTGAAGAAGAGAGGTGAAGAATTAAAAAGAAAAGGAGGAAAAGGAAACGACAAAAAGTAGAAACAGAGAGGAAAGGAAAGAGATGGAGGGGAGGAAAGAGGGGAGGGAAGAGGGAAGAGGAGGAAA